>JAWWNF010000855.1:0-445694 GCA_034641395.1 Darevskia armeniaca | reverse complement strand
TCATCAGAATCATAGAGTTGGAAGAGACCACAAGGGCCATCCAGTCCCAACCCCTGCCAAGCTCTTTCAAGCTATTTGGAGCAATGTTATGAAGAAGTTTATTTCAACTTAGTAAAGATTTTATTATTTCTAAGAAGAACTCTGCATCATTAATTTCTTGCTGCGTGACAAGGAGTTCCACATTTTGGGAGCTGCCACGGAGAATGCCCCTCTCGCAGCCTGCCAGCCCCCGTGTTTCCGTGGCTGGTCAAAAACACCAAGAGGGCACCCTCTGCCCCTCTCAGCACCTGAGAGGGGTTGCAGAGGGTCTTTCCCTCACTACTACCTTCACACTGGCCTTGAAGAACAGGGCATGGTTTGCTCAGCAGCACGGACCTTTGTGAGTTTGTTGTTCTGATCGTCCATCACCAGGATGTCGTCTTCCATCTTTTTGATCTTGGCCTCCGCAGTTACTTTCTCCAGCTGCAGCTTCTGTCTGGCAGCTTCCTCTTCTTCCAGCTGATCCTCAAGTTCCTGTTTGGGGGTTCATGGAGGTAAAAACAAAAGGTGATGTCGTGTGTGTGTGTGAAGATTAATGTATTCATTTGCTTCTTCAGATATTTTAAGCAAGCATGTGAAATGTATGGCAATTGGGGCTGGATTAAGACCTTTGCATTGAAAATATTAGGGTGCCCCCCTCAATATATAATCCTCTCTCTATATATACAGTCCCGTGCTCGCTGCGGGATATGAACGCACCGAACCCGGAAGTACCAGAACGGGTTACTTCTGGGTTTCGGTGCTCGCGCATGCACGCTAAATCACGCTTTTGCGCATGCGCAGAAGTGCCGAAATGCGTCACGTTCATACGCATCACGCATACGTTCCCTTCCAATGCTACAATTCCATGATTCTAAGTTTCTACATCTCTCTCCTTCCCTGCCCCTCAGCGAGCCGCGCTCTTCCTCTCCATTATCCTGCCAAGCCCATTTCTTGGAGCAATGCTTTTAAGTCTCCCCCTGATCTCCCAGCATGAGAAGTCCAGTGTGGTGGTAATGGTTAGAGTGCCAGACTAGGACCTCGGGAGAGACCAGGGTTCAAATCCCTGCCTCAGTTCGGTCACTACAAACTCGCCCCTCCCCACATGTCTCCCAGAACCAGAAGAGGCATGAAAAGGGCAGAGGCTGGCAATGAGCAGGCCCAGTCTCCAATTGCTTGGAGAGCAGGGGACTTAGGCAGCTGTGGGGAGGCTGCCTCTCAACCTAACCTACCTCACAGGGTTGTTGTGGGGGATTAAATGAGGAGGGGGTCCATGTATACCACCCTTGAGTTCCTTGGAAAGGGAAAAAGGTGTGATATAATAAACTATATAAATGATGATGGTGATAAATTTAAAGCTCGGGTACCAGCATTTGCTGCTGCATCTTCTTCTTCTCGGCCTGCAGCTGCTGCCCGCGATCTTCCTCCTCCTCGATCCTGGCCTCCATCTCATGGAGAATCTCCTCCAGCTCCTGCTTCTTGGCAGCCAGTCGGATACGCATCTCCTCGGCTTCTGCGTAGAGCTCCGTCTCAGCCTGGAGCTGCTCCTGAAGTTGGTTCTTTTCTTCAGACAGCTGGCAAAGGACAACAGCAAATGTTAAAATCCGGGCAAAGTGGTTTCTTTACCCGAGGGCGAACCTGTTTTATCCCAGACTGGCAGTCATGCACGCAGCGTTGCTCAGGAATTTGAAGGGGAGGGGAAAAATTAGCGGAGTTTTGAAATAAGTGGTTGAAATCAGTGCCGTTTTGAAAGCCTCAGTGCACTATCTTGCTTCAAAATGGCTATCCAGGAATAGCCAAAAATGGCTCCTTGATCTCAGAAACCATCGCACACAATTGGGCTGAAATGAGGGCAGGTGTGAAAGGTTCAATCCATCGTCTTGAGTCGAACCTCTGCTTGCATTTGCCTGTCCTGGAGCAGCACCAGTTCTGGGCACCACAATTTAAGAAGGATATTGATAAGCTGGAATGGGTGCAGAGGAGGGCAGCCAAGAAAATCAAAGGTCTGCAAACCAAGCCTTATGATGGACAGCCTAGGGCAGCCTTTCTCAACCTTGGGTCCCCAGATGTTTTTGGCCTACAGCTCCCATCATCCCTGACCACTGGTCCTGCTACCTAGGGATGGTGGGAGTTGTGGGCCAAAAACATCTGGGGACCCAAGGTTGAGAAAAGCTGGCTTAGGGAGTCGGGTTTGTTTAGCTTGGATAAGAGGAGACTGGGAGCAGGTATGGTAAAGGTAAAGGTAAAGGGACCCCTGACCATTAGGTCCAGTCGTGACCGACTCTGGGGTTGCGCGCTCATCTCGCATTAATGGCCGAGGGAGCCGGCGTACAGCTTCCGGGTCATGTGGCCAGTATGACTAAGCCGCTTCTGGCGAACCAGAGCAGCGCACGGAAACGCCGTTTACCTTCCCGCCAGAGCGGTACCTATTCATCTACTTGCACTTTGACGTCCTTTCGAACTGCTAGGTTGGCAGGAGCAGGGACCGAGCAACGGGAGCTCACCCCGTCGCGAGGATTTGAACCGCCGACCTTTTGATCGGCAAGCCCTAGGCTCTGTGGTTTATTATTTTTTTATAAGAATTTTATTGGGTTTTATAATTAAACAAACAATTAACAAACAAAGAAAAGAATCATCATTTCTAACATAATTTCTACTATTTGGTCAAATAAACATACACAACATACATCATATTTTCCCCTCCATTTTTAATACACATCTTTGGGGTGACTTCCTCACGTCCCCCCTGCTGCGTTTCATTTTATATCATCTTAGTAATCTCTTAACATCTTTCAATATCTTTTATAATTCACGCTAATGTTATTTCCTTAATCAACAGTCTTAACCTAAATCATCTATCATTTAGGCTGTGTGGTTTAACCCACAGCGCCACCCGCGTCCCAGCAGGTATGTTAGCCATCTTCAAATAACCAAAGGGCTGTCATATGGAAGATGGAGCAAGCTTGTTTTCTCCTACTCCGGAGGGTAGGATCAGAACCAATGACTTCCAGTTACAAGAAAGGAGGTTCTGACTAAATATCTGGAAGAACCTTATGATGGTAGGAGCTGTTCAGCAGTGGCACTGTCTCCCTCGCGAGGAGGTGGACTCTCCTTCCCTGGAGGTTTTTAAGCAGAGGTTGGGTGGCCATCTGTCGTGGATGCTTTGGCTGAGATTCCTGCATTGCAGGGGGCTGGACTATATGACACTCGGGGTCCCTTCCAACACTATGATGATGTGAGCACCTAACCTTGGCAAGGGAGGATCCGGGCCCTTTGGGTTGAAAGGTCAAGGCACCCTGGCAAGCTCACCTGGCTGTGCTTTTGTTCCAGTTCTTTCAATTCGCTCTCGG
The DNA here is from genome assembly GCA_034641395.1 of Darevskia armeniaca. Classification (NCBI taxonomy): domain Eukaryota; kingdom Metazoa; phylum Chordata; class Lepidosauria; order Squamata; family Lacertidae; genus Darevskia; species Darevskia armeniaca. The sequence goes on along the minus strand of JAWWNF010000855.1, from coordinate 442,326 downwards.
CCTTGATCTGCCTTTCCTTCACCGACTTGAGCTCTTCGTCTTTCGCCTGCATCTCTTCCTCTTGGCGGGTGACCTGTAGCAGCGGCTTCACCTGAAAGCCGAGAATTTCTATGGTCACTTCAGGAGACGCCCTGCCTGACCCCTCCACACACACACACACCGAAAAAGAAGATAGCCTGCCTTTCCTAGCCTCTCCCCCAGGGAATCTTTTAATCCAGGCATCCCCAAACTCAGCCCTCCAGGTGTTTGGGACTACAATTCCCATCATCCCTGACCACTGGTCCTGTTAGCTAGGGATGATGGGAGTTGTAGTCCCAAAACATCTGGAGAGCCAAGTTTGGGGGTGCCTGTTTTAATGGGAGCAGGCTGGGAGCTATAGTCCTATAGGTTAACAATATTTTAAAGGATCCATCTCATCCAGGACATAGCCTCTTTGCACCACTGCCTTCGGGTAGAAGATATAGAACAATTAGATCAAGAACAAATAGATTGAAGAACAGTTTCTACCCAAGAGCTATAACCATCTTAAACGCTGTAACCAGATAATATGACCTTGGAGAGCTGTGATGGGTGTATGTGTGTGTATGTGTGGCTTTCTTTGGTGTGTGTGTGTGTTTTGTGCTGCTTTTTGTTTTGTTTTTGTTTTTTCCTTTCTTTCTGTTTTTATGGGGGGCATGCAATTTCGTTGCACTTGTATAGCCTTCCTCTGATAAAATCTTATCTTATCAGAGAGCAGCCTTTTGGAGGAAGGCTGTTCTAGAGCCCCAGGAAGGAGCTGTTAGGAGTCATTCTGCAAAGAAACAGAAAAGATGGTTGTAACTTTAAGAACTGTTTCTGTGAGTTCTGGGTGTGAGTTCTGGGCTGATTAGATACAACTGGTGACGAGTACAAAAGGAGAAGTTGCAGTTTGAATTTGCCTGCAAAAGAGAACACCCTTTGTGTTTGTAAGGTTGTAAATAAAACTCTTGCTTGAGTATTTTACACTTGTCTCGCGGTTCTGTCGTCTGCTGCCAGGAAGACACAGCTCCAATAGGGGCAGCCAAAGAAGGCACCTACTTTGGTGAAGAGTCTCCACCACTGCCAGTTCCTCAGCTTCAGGTAAGCAGCACAATTCCTTTGGATGACCTTCATGGCGGTTAACTGCTGCTGCCTCTTGGCAAAAGCCCTGATCAGAAAGAGAAATATACAGTCAAACCTCAGTTTTCGAACTCATCTGTTGACATACATTTCGGTTTTCGAACGTCGCAAAACTGGAAGTAAACGGTTCGGTTTTCGAACATTTTTTCAGAACCCGAGCGTGCGACGCGGCTTCCACTAATCTTAGGAGCTTCTGCTGAATGCAAGATCCCAAGGCCTAGCAGGGGACCTACGCGTCACAGAGGTGATATTTGGGCTAGCTTATTTGGGAAGGGCAATTTTGATCAGCAAAATGACCAATAAAGAGAACTTTACTTGGGGCTTCTGATTACAGGAACACACCCATCAGGAGTCTGCAAATGCATTCTGCAAATAGTCTGCCCTGGAGCAGGAGCTGAAGTGGGAGGAGCCTGGTAGTTTTGCAGACTCTCCCTTCTGGCAATGCCCTACTCCATGCAGACTGGCTCACTTGCACGAGCTGTTCAAAAGCTCTCTGTCCTTTTGGTGGGTCCATTACACAGGGCATCTGTGGGAGTGACCATGCTTGGTGCTTCTGATTCCGCACCTACCACCCATCTTAAGCTCTCCCCTTTTTGGGGGGGTTGCCCCTTGGGAAACAACCGTACTTTCTTGCCAGGTAGCCTCGGGATTGAGCCTGGAAAGTAATGATGACGTCTGTGATCTTCAGGTCCCTCTCCTCCTCCAAATGAGCCAAGACGCCGGTTCTGAAGAAGATCTTGCTCTGCCCGATCCTGTACAGGTTGGGGTCAAGTTCCAAGGCTTTGATCTATAGGGGAGGGAGGAGACACCAACTTGTAGTGTTCGATTAAAAAACAGATATAAGCTAACCCTCCACGTAAGCTTTGTGCAAGCGAATCAGGACAAATGCTCAATAAACGGATCATTTGGGGGAGGCTGCAGAGCAACTCAGTGTGTATTTTTTACAATGCCATATATTTATTTATACAGCATTAGAGCACCACTGTATAAATGAATTCTGGAATACGGGGTGTATTTAAAAGATACGTCCCAAAACACAGAGTTGGTCCGGAGTGGAGAAAATAAAATTGGGAAATGATATATAATGAACTGAAGAAAATGTTTAAAAATACATTTGTAAAAAAAACCAGAAGCATTTTTGCTAGGCATTCCAGGGCAAGATATTCCAAAGGAGAAGAGGACTTTATTTATGTATTGTCAGGGATCTGCCCACCCCTGCCAGTCCAGCTCTGAGTGCATACAGGGACCCGCAGCCTGTGTTAATGACAGATTCATCTTCGAGTGAATCTGGCAGCCCCTCTTCAGGGGAGGAGCAGTTAGTGGCTGGGAGCCAGGGAGTGCCAGGTGTCCAGGGAGTTGCTGGGAGACCTGGCACCACCTAGCAGACTCGCTAGGAAGGGGAGGCGTCAGTTCCGGCGCATATCTCACGTAGGAGGAGAAGGCGGCCATTCTGGATGCCAAGGCTTTGGTGTTGGTGCCAAAACAGAAGGGAGGCACTTCCGGATTCTGCTAGTGACTGAGCAGATGTGATAAACTGAACTCTGCACTGTAAATAGCTTTGCACAAAATAAAGAGTCTTAAAGACAAGATGGCTTGGTCTTACTATTGAACAACCGATAAGAGAATCTGACATGTATGCTACAACTGCGACGAGAATGTTAATAGCACAAAATTGGAAGACTGGAGAAATACCAACAAAAGAACAATGGCAGGAAAAACTGATGAATTATGCAGAAATGGCAAATTTGACAAACAGACTATGGGAGAAGGACAACAGTGACTTTGAAAGAGAATGAGAACCATTTATAGACTATTTGCAGAAACAGAAGAAGACCAGCAACTTGATGGCAGGATTTAAATAAACATTGGCAATGTTAGTAGTATGATATGTTGTTAATAAGAAAATAGTATATTAAAGTTATTAGATATAGCAGTGTTGAATAAGGGGGGGCAGAAGTGGGAGTTGGGGGAGAAGGGAGGAGGGAATGTAATATGAATGATATGGATATATGTTGTTTGTGATAATGTTAAAATTGAAATTTAATAAAACTTTAATAATAATAAAAGAGAAAATAAAACATCTTAAGGGAAACCCTGGAATGCAGAGAAAAAGAAGGAAGAAAAGAGGTGAAAAGAAGTCCGGTCATGTTGGAATGTGGAGCAGGAAAGTAACAGAATACAAGAGTCATGCAAACAGAGCAAACAGGGACATATAGCAAAGGATGAAAAGGATTTGCTCACCATAAGTATACATGCTTGCTTTCCATCCATAAATCCTTTCGGAATGGCATTTGCAGCAAGAATTTCATAGCTATGGGCAAAGCATATTGAAAATAGCATTGAATTCTGCAACATCTGAATACTGTATAGGCATGATCCAAATCATGTCAATCCTTGGGTATCAATCACGTGCCGTCGAATAAAATGTATAGTTTCTCTCGCTTCTGAATTACATTTTATCCGTGAGCCTATTAATGTCCATAATTCGATATTTATTTATTTATTTGTTGGCACATTTTTGGGAAGAATCCCTGCTAATTTACTTCTTCCATTAGTCTGCGATTTATCTATTGTGGGTTTTGCAACGCCATTCATATATCCAGCCAATATAAGAGAAATACAGATTAGGTAAAAAGTTAATCAAAGTATATTAGACAAAAATGGGTAAATTGGGAGAAAAATGCTGATGAATTCTTAATAAAATAAAAAAAGTAAAAACGTGGAGAACTGAAGATTGGGAAAAGGAGAATTTAAGGAAACAAAAACTGACGGATTTGCCCATTCCTATTTAAACCCTTTGATAGCAATCCTGAGCTCCGATCCACGGAGCAAACTGATAGCAACAGTGCTCTAGCACAATTCCCATTCCTTTCAAAAGAGATGATCTTGGTGAATTGGAGCCTACAGTTTCATTTCGAGACCATCCTGTGATGCTACAGGAAGCCAAGCAGTTTGCTCCTGCTCACGTTCAAGTCATGCAGCCGAGTCACTGAGATGCCTAGACCCAGGTCTGCTTTGGGGGACTCTTGCACAACATCCCTCCCCCCCACAAAATCCTTAACGCTCCTTGTAAGCCTCTTACCGCTGGCGGAATTCCTGGAAGACGATTCTGTTAGGGAAACCCTGGCGACAGATTCGGATCCCTTCCAAAACACCGTTGCATCTCAGTTGCTCCAAAACCAAGTGAGCATCCAGCTTCCCGGACTGTAAAACAGGGAGACGCTCTTTTATAATCCCATCACCCAGCATAGGAAAGGGGGCAGGAGGGGTTTGCAAAATGCCCATGTTTACACTTCTGGAATATATAAGTGAATAAGCTTCAAAACCAGAGCAGAGAATTCTGTCTAGAGGCTTTTCTACACTAAAAACTACCGTATTTTCTGGCGTACAAGACGACTTTTTAATGCAGGAAAATCTTCTCCAAAGTCGGGGGTCGTCTTGTACGCTGGATATAGTCTTTCTGGCTACGCGACTCGGGGTTGCGCCCCACCACTGGCTGCGTGCGTGCGCCGCCTCTGTGCAGCGAGACGGGAGGCTCTCCCCGCCGCTCCAGCCGCCACCGCCTCAGCCGCCATGGAGCCCGGGCTGGGCGTGAGCGGCGAGCGCGAAGGGCTGCTATATTTTAAAAACTCTGTATTTTAACTTGAAAAGTTGGGGGTCGTCTTATACCCCCAGTCGCCTTGTACGCCAGAAAATACGGTAGTGGTTCTGAAGGAGCAATTATGTGAACCATAGTTTGGTAAAATGATGGAATTCCTCCATTAAAGATTCTCAACTTCACATGCACAGTGGAAACTAGTCCATTAGGGCAGGGGTTGGGAATGTCTGGCCATGAGGCTGTTCTCCCTGAACCGCACACTTGTTCCACACCTGGCATCTTGTGGCATCGAGTGCATGAGCTCCTGACTGTTCCTTTCCTAGAGTAAGACATGCTTGCTGATGGGCAAGCATTGCTTTGTTCCAATAGCAACAATTGGTTTCCAACTGGAACTGCTGCTAAAGTGGGGAGTTACTCCCCAGGGCTCTCCCCAGACAAGTTTCCCAACTCCAAAGGCCACATCCTCTCACTGGTCCTAATCCGTACCCTCCCCTCAAGTGGGGAAACCCAGCCAGATGGACGGGATATTATTATTATTATTGTTATTGTTATTATTATTATTATTAGGCTTCAGGTTTCATTTTTATTTTGGTAGATTACATGGCTGCTTTCTAGTTGCTGTCTTTTCCATTTTGAAAACCGTTTGGTTTAATATTATCGTTGTGGTTTGAGTTTCTTGTTCTCAAATTGCTCTGGGGGCTTTTCTGAAGCATAAACAAATACAGTGGACCCTCGACTTACGAAGATAATCCGTTCCGACGGAATCTTCGTAGGTCGAAAACATCGTAACTCGAGTCCCCGTAGGAATGCATTGGGGAGAACGCATTCGTAGGTCGAAAAAACCTTCTTAAGTCGAGGAAACCGCATCTAAAACGGCCGCGACTTCCTTTCGGAAGTCAAAAAAATTAGGAAGCGGCGGCCGCTTTGATCCCTCGTAACTCAAAAAATGCGGAAGTTGGGTCACTAGTAAGTCGAGGGACCACTGTACAGTGGTACTTCTGTTTTCGAATGTCTCCATTGACGAACATTTTGGTTTTTGAACCGCCATAAGCCCGGAAGTAAATGCTTTGGTTTTTGTACACACCTCATAAGTCGAACACACCACGCAGCTTCTGCTGAATGCAAGATCCTGAGGCCCAGCTGTTGGCTATTGAGTTTTCGGTTTTCGAACGATTCAGAACTCCAATGGTCTTCCAGGACCGATTACAGTGGTACCTTGGTTCTCGAACTTAATCTGTTCCAGGAGTCTGTCCAACTCCCGAAACTGTTCGAAAACCAAGGCACAGCTTCCGATTGGCTGCAGGAGCTTCCTGCACTCAAGCAGAGGCTGTGTCGGACATTCGGCTTCCGAAAAACATTCGCAAACCGGAACACTCACTTCCGGGTTTGCGGCGTTCAGGAGCTGATTTGTTCGGGAGCCAAACCGTTCAAGTACCAAGGTACCACTGTATGTTCGAAAACCGAGGTACCACTGTACTTGGAAAGGAGTGGATGTGCTCAGTCTCGGTGCCAGCAGAGTACTGACCCTTTTTTCGTGATTCGGGATGATGCAGCGGACAAAGTTGGGGCTCGTGTTCCTCAGGGTGGTCATGAGCTTCGTCAGCTGCTCCTTGTACAGCTGCCCAACCGTCCGGAACATGCCCTTCTTCGTCTTGGAAGCGCTCGGGAGGGAACTCTCCGTCATCTTGGCCATCTGGTCCAGACCCACGATGCGGTCCACTGAAACAAAGCCGAGACTATAAATTCAGCCTTTAGGGGCACAGCAGCTGCTTGGCATGAAGAACAGCCTATGCTCAATGGACGGCGTTGCATGCTTCATGACCTTACCATCTTTCCAGAGATCTGCCACAAACTTCTCGGAGGACTGGTTTAGTAAGGACGTCACGTTGTCGTTCAAGGGATCCATGTTCTTGGTCAGCCAGGCGGTGGCATTGTAGTTAACCTTCCAGGGAAAACAAAAACCCAGCATGTGTGAGTCACTGCAAGTTGTCACTTGGCAACTTCCAGCAGGGGCAGATCTGGGTAATATGGCACCCTGTAAAATGTGAAAATTTTATGCTCCCCCAACCCTCCCTCTGTGAGTCTACCTCAGAGGTCAGCAACCTAATGCCCATGGGCTGGAAGCAGCCCATGAGGGTTGCTTAACCGGCCCATGAGCCTGTTGGGATATTTGTCCAAGCCGAGCGCAAGCAGCCGCAGCGAGGCTAGTATGACTTGTGTCTGTTTCAGTACCCGTGAGAAAGCTAGCTTATCTGCTTTCTCCACCATGTGATGTTTATGTTTCATTGTACTGTTGTATTGTATACTTTCTGTTTTTCTTTCTCTTCTGGCTCGACAAGATGCCGGACACTTTTATACACAGCTCTGACTTACTGAGCTGGCAGCAGATATTCTCTCTGAACTTTTCTTACAATAAATAGTTTAGCCTTATTCATGGCTTGTGTGCGTTGTTCTTCACGCTGGGGAACAATCGCATATGACTGCGCCACTGGACTCCTGTAGCTGGGGATGAGCTCACGGCTTTGCTCTGGCTTTGGGGCAGTCTCACAACTTGCCCCAGGTGGGGTAAATGCTGACAGAGCCACCCCTGAACTGAGCCTCCCGCTGTCTATTGTCTATTCGGATGCCCCTGTCCTGCTCCTTACCTTTCCTGCGTAATGAATGATAGAGAACTCTGTTTTGTCCTTGAGTTGCTTCTGCTTTTGGAACTTGGGGTGGTTGCCTTGTTCATTACCCAGCTTCTCCACAAAGGAGGTGTCCGTGGCCTTGGGGAACCAGCACTCCTCATCCAGCAAGGCCAGGACACCAGGGGGGTTATTCTGAAATGGAGAAGAACAGAACGTCATCAGATCACCTCTCGGAAGAGACCTTTCCAACATACTGGGTGTTGACTGCTGAAATTTACTGTTGTGCTAGTGTCCATTTGGTAAAGAGCTGGAAAGAAAATGGTGTTCATTTGTTTAGAGGAGGAGTGGGGAGTCTTGGGGGGGACAGATCATTGTCTCCTCAAGCCCTAGCAGGTCAAATTTGACAGGTGGGCAGGGTTGCCATCTATCATTAATGATATCAGGTGATGCTGCGCTTTGAAGCCCCGATTGTTGGGACCTCAAAGTGCAACGCAGGGCTGCTTGAAAGCCCTTTTGCAAACAGCCCTGCGCTGCTCTTTAAACTCGTATTCTGTAAATTCATGGCCACAGAGATAAAAATTAATGTAGGAAATTAAGAGCAGCCCTCTTGGGTCAGGCGAAAGGCCCATCTAATCCAGCATTCTGTTCTCACCACTGCCAAACAGATGACTCTGGAAAATTTGCCATAACTGCTTAAAATTAGCCTCTGGTTGCCAAATGCTTCCATTGATCAATTGATGGATTATACCAGGGGTAGCCAATCCTCTGTGATACAATGCTAAGGTGTCAGTGTGGCATAGTGGTTAGAGGGGTGGAGTAGTGCCTGGAGAGCAGCACTATTCCTTAGCCCAACCTACCTCAAAGGGTTGTTGTGCGGACAAAATGGGGAGAGGGGAAGAACCTTGTATCCCACCTTAAGCACCTTGAAGGAAACTATATACATTGTGTGTGTGTGTGTGTGTGTGTGTGTGTGTGTGTGTGTGTGTGTTAAAAATAAGAAGTCAGAATTTAATACTGAGAAATTTAGCAAGTCACACTTGATGCAATAGTTTAAATTTAATGAATTGCTTCATTTACAGGTAATTTAGACCTGACCAGAAGCCTGACCAGACTAAGAAATTCTGAAGATGGTTGTAATGGGTGACTGGCCAACCAACCAGATGTTCTAGAATCTAGACAAAGCAATCTTACTGGTCTTTCGATCAGCTCAATGCAGGGCTGCAGGTCCAGTCCAAAATCAATGAAGTTCCACTCGATGCCCTCCCTCTGGTACTCTTCTTGCTCAAGGATGAACATGGTGTGGTTGAAGAGCTGCTGGAGCTTCTCGTTGGTGTAATTGATGCACAGCTGCTCAAAAGAATTGACCTGCGGGGGGTGGGGTGGGGGAGAAAGCACGGGTGAAGCAGCGGCCATATACAGGGTTAATCTTCTTAAATCAAGGTAAGACCAAAACAACTGGGGCGTTTTAACCTTAATAAATGAGGACTACTCGTCTCTTCATAAACCTACAAGTTCATAAAGTTTATAAAACCGACAAGCTTATAAACCTGCAAACGGTATGGACTGTCAGGAGTGTCCTACACACGAGTAGAACCTTGGCAGAGACACATTCCCGACTGGCATGTTCCCTCCCTCCTGGGCGATCGTTCGGGAGCTTCAAAAGCATTCCTCAGCCTGAACATCACAGCGACTAATGCCAGAAGACATTAGCACACTAATGGATCCGCAGAGGTTTGCACAGTTGAGTAACAGAACTCAGCAACTCAGCATTTTGGCTAATCTACTTTATTTACATATAAACACACACGGAGCACTGCAACATGGCTCCCTTTCTCTCATCAGGCAGCAAAGAGAAAGAACAAAAGACAATAGTCCCACTTCAGGGAACACAGTAAGACAAACATCCTGTCTACGTCACATCCCATTCCTGTGGAATCAAAACACACACCGCCATGTGATAGACAACAATCCCATGACTGCACACGGGGAATGAATCTCCAGCCTATCATTAGGCAGAGTGAGGCGTGTGCCTCAGGGTTGCTGGAAGACGGCAGTGAAGTGTTGGAGGGCAGAGCGGCATGTGCTAAACGGTCTGCCTGCCCCCTCTGAGTAAAGCCCACCACCATCATCTGCTGCAGACAATGCTGCCCCATTGGACCAGCATCGAAAAAGATTCAGTTCCAGTCCAGTTGGCTTCCATACAGGGAACTGGGGACAATGCATCATGCCCTCAGGCAGCAAAATGCCTTGGATCACGGACAGGGCTGGATTTAGGTTTGATGAGGCCCTAAGCGACTGAATGTAATGGGGCCCTTTATATGTCCAGCAGTCCTTTGTCAACAACAAATTGCTGCTGTTTTTGTGTTGAATATATACTATATGGTAATTTATGGACCTAATAGGTATCTCAAGGCATTTGCGCATGTTGCCATGCAACCAGTCCATGCAGAATGTAGGCACCCTATATATAGAAATGAGCAAACCAGTGATATTTTAGGGAGCAGGCTAGCAAGCGGGGCCCATTACTTACATCATAGGAGCCTACACACCACAAAACACTGTTGCTGTATGTAGGTTTTATTTTATTTGTTTTTTATCTTATATTTTGGAAATGTACATCCAGTTTTTTCCCTTTAATTTTTTTGGGGGTTCCCAAGAGAGTGGGGCCCTAAGTTATAGCTTGTTTAGTTTATACGTAAATCCAGCACTGCCCACGGAACACAAGAAAATGAGCTGGCCTTGATGGAGGTCAGCTGCTCGAGTTACCTTGGGCTGAATAAAGGGGGCATACCTCAAAAATCTCAAACCCAGCAATGTCGAGGATTCCCAGGAAGGATGCTCCTTGCCTCTTGGTCTTGTCGAGGGCTTTGTTCACCCGGCTCAGAATCCAAAGGAAGAGGCGTTCAAACGTTGCTTTGGCCAAGGCCTCTATTGCAAAATCAGCCTGTTGAAAAAGATAAACGGAAGCAAGACCAAAATCATCGAAGGAACCACAGCCAGCTTTTATTGCATTACAACAAAGGAAGTCTACACCGTGAAAGATCCCTGAAATGAGATGAACATAAATAACCTTCAAAAATAACTCAAGATAAACTAACAAATAACCTTGACGAGTTGCCGGCTAAGATTTTCGTTTCACTGTTATGATCTATCAGTTTCCTCAGAAGGAAAAAAATAATGACTTCATATAACCAGGGATTTTGGCGCCCTAGGCGAGGGGGCGGGCCACGTGCTGTCATTGCTCATGGCGTACGGTGCCCCGCCCCCTGCCCAGCCGGGCGCCCTGCACCGCTGCGGTTTTTGCCGCTTGTTGGGGCGGCACCAGGCGGGGGGCGAGGGGCAGGCTGGCCAGCACCCCCTCCATTTTGGCGCCCCCGCCGCCACAGTTTTCGCCCCAAGCTACTTGCTCCGCCGCTGGTTGGGGCGGCGGTGGGGGGCGAGGGGCAGGCTGGCCAGCGCCCCCTCCATTTTGGCGCCCTAGGCAACTGCCTAGTTCACCTTAATGGACGCGCCAGCCCTGCATATAACTCAAGATAGCTTGTTTGCTATTAAATCTAGGGGGAGGGTTAGAGAAATTTAGAAAAGAACACTCCCAAACAGTAAGTGGTAATTATCTAAACTAGGAATTCTAATTTTGCTTCATCCGAAAGGTTAAAAACCTAAACTCAAGTTCAAAAACAAGCTCCATAGCTTGTAAAACATGTCAACGAGGGGATATGAAAGCTCACATGATCTTATTGTTACGAAGCTTTTGCATGACAATCATTGGTGTCTGGAGGAAATTCCCATTGTCTGGGTGTCGTATCTTTTGGAGAGCATGACCAGAACTGAGGAAACAAGGGAAAGAAGGTTGTTACCTGTTCCTTGGTCTGAGCTTTCTGAACAACATCTCGGCCAACCTTGATTCTTGGGGTGAGTATTGCCCGGGTGAAATCTGTCACATTGATACCCATAAGGTGACACACTTTTTGTGCAGCTGGAATAGAAGAGATTTGAAATGTCGTTTTATACTAGGGATCATGGAGAAATTCAATTTTGTTTGCATTTTAACGAGAAGCTACCTAATTTGCACTTTTCGGACCAACGTGGGAACAAAAACACAACTATCCTTCAAAATCTGCCGTCCCCTGAATTTTGCGATGCAGTCCCTCCAACCAACGTGTACAATTTTTTTAAAAAAATGCACATATTGTTGAAAACAACATACCAAGATGCATTATATTCGGAAAACCTGTTTGTGAAAATGTGTAGGTCAGTCAAAACTCCATACAAAAATGTGTTTGTTAGAGAAAGTTCTCACCCAAATGCTGGTGAATTTTCAGGAGGGTTCTTTAAAAACCAAAAACCCCACACCAAAACCGCTGCAGAAATGGGGAGAAAGGAATTGAAGACTGGGGGGGGGGAGATGGGAAACGTGGAGAAACCAAAACTGACTGATTTGTGCGCCCACTATTTCATACAGCATCTTCCCCCCAATTGAGTAGCAAGTAACAGATGTCAGATGTACCACAGGAGAAAGAAGAACGATGTCCAACCACTTTTGATTGATGGAATCTGTGTGGAGAGGGTAACAATGTTCAGATTTCTGGGCATTGAATTACAGGAGGATCTGTCCTGGAGTGCAAACATAAGGGGGCTTGTGAAGAAGGCGCAGCAGAGACTGTACTTCCTGAGAGTTCTAAGGAAAAACCATCTTCCACAAAAGCTGCTGCTTGCCTTCTATCACTGTGCCATTGAGAGCGTGCTCACTTATGGCTTATGTGTGTGGTACGGAAGCTGTACTACCAAGGACAGGATGGGGTTGTGCAGAGTTGTTAAGGCAGCAGAGAGCATTGTTGGCTGCTCGCTCTCCACCTTAGAGCAGATTTATGCCATGAGGTGCCACAGAAAGGCACTGGACATAGTGAAAGATCCATCGCATCCTGGTCACCGTCTCTTTGAAATTTTGCCATCGGGACGGAGATACAGGACGATGACAATAAGAACAAGCCGTCTTAGAAACAGCTTCTTCTCCAGAGCGATCGCAGCCTTGAATGGGAAGCCTGGACTTTGAAGTCATCTAATCTTACCTGTTATGTTTTATCATTGTATGGTTTTAATTAGTGTTTTTGTAGTTGTTTTGTTTTTGCGTGGAGTGCCCTATCTGGGTGGATGGAGCAGCCAAGTAATTTCATTGTCCCCAAAGGGGACAATGACAACAAAATAGATTCTATTCTATTCTATTCAGAAGGACAGAGTTTTGTTTTCCATGAGCAGCTGCTGCTGAATATTGATATACAAGTTTCTGCTGTTGGATACTGGCCATGTGCGCAACTGCTAGTAAGCTGTACATGGTCCATTTTTGCAGGGGTGGGGTGGGCGGGACTCACAACGAGGGCAGAAATCTGAATCCTGCACAGTTCTCTGCCCTACCTGTGTTGTCTGGCATTGAAGCTTGGTCTGTGTTCCTCTCTTTCTTGAAGACGATATTACCAAGCTGGAGAACGGATGAGACGACTCTCAGCATCGCTGCAAGGGTGTAAAGGAACATCTTTAAGAAGCTTGAACATATACACAGATCCATACTCCGCTCAGTCAACAAGGGGGCTCAGAAAAGAGTTCTAGCCCCACCATAGTCCGATGGAAAGGTCCGTTTTACACTTGGTACCCAGGATGAATCCCTAAGCTTCCAAGTTACAAAGATGAGCGAGAGCCAATCGGGTGAATCTCTCTCATACTCAGAATTCCAGGTTACAACCCTATGGCCTGTTAAACGATGTGCATTATGTTTTTATTATTATACTGCGCACAAATTAGGTTCATAATGTTGTACACCATCCTGGGATCTTTGGATAAAGGGTGGTATATAAACTGAATAAATAATTAATAATAATACTAATAAGATGTTTACACGTAAACTTAGTTTATGTTAGGGTTGCTATATTTCAAAAAGTAAATATAGCAGAGTGGCTGGGGAAACTCAGCCAGATGGGCGGGGTATAAATTATTATTATTATTATTATTATTACTACCATATTATTATTATATAAAAACCAGGACACCCCAAAAGTTGAACTTTTTTTATACAGCCCCCAAATTTGTTGAGCTTACCCAGAGTTCGCCCTGCCCACAATTTATTTCTGAGTTGTTTACTCTTGCATCTTTTATCTCAAGATGGGTTAAAGGTAAAGGTAAAGGTACCCCTGACCATTAGGCCCAGTCGCTGACGAATCTGGGGTTGCGCGCTCATCTCGCTCTATAGGCCAAGGGAGCCGGCGTTTGTCCACAGACAGCTTCCGGGTCATGTGGCCAGCATGACTAAGCCGCTTCTGGCAAACCAGAGCAGCGCACGGAAACGCCGTTTACCTTCCCGCCGGAGCGGTACCTATTTATCTACTTGCACTTTGACGTGCTTTCGAACTGCTAGGTTGGCAGGAGCTGGGACCGAGCAATGGGAGCTCACCCCGTCGCGGGGATTCGAACCGTCGACCTTCTGATCAGCAAGCCCTAGGCTTAGTGGTTCAGACCACAGCGCCACCCGCGTCCCCAAGATGGGTTACACACACTTTAAAGCAGGGGCGTAGCAACGGGGGGCGGGCCGCCCCGGGTTCCACCCCAGAGGGGGGTGACACTTTTTTAAAAAAAAAAATAATTTTTTTTATTTTTTATTTATTTTTATTTTTTTAATTTTAACTTCATTGAAAAAAAGAGATAATAGACACACACACAACCCCCCACACCTCACAAAGTGGCACCATCAGAGGGGGGTGACACTTTTTAATTTTTTTTAATTTTTATCATTTTTTATTATTTTTTATTATTTTAACTTTATTGAAAAAAAGAGATAATAGACACACACACACACACACACAAAAACCCCACACCTCGCAAAGTGGCACCATCAGAGGGGGGTGACACTTTTTAAAATTTTTTTAAAATAAAAGTGGTGGGGGTGACAAAAAAAATTCCGCCCCCGGGTACCACCTGGGCTTGCTACGCCTCTGCTTTAAAGTCTGTCTGGAGGATACGGCAGGCAGCAGTGAAATTTCTGGGCCAGTAGGTGTCACCAGACTGAAAAACTACAGACACCCTCTTCCCTCTTCACCAAATACAGCCAGAGACCCTTAAAGAAAAGAGGAAGGGCATTTAGAAAATAACCACGGCAAGCAATTCATCTGACTGATGTGTCCCTCTTCTTCCAGTCATAAAACATTTTCAACACAGCTGCTGCTTCTCTTTATTTACAAAAATAAAAAAAGAAACCCCAATCCGAAACTCCCATGTCCCGATCTCCTTGCAGCTCTCTGCTTGGACGTCAGTGCTAGGAGGCCCCCTAAATCCTAGCTTTAAATGGTCATCTGTCTGGTACTTCCTGGCTGAAGTTCAAATCCCTTCTTCTGCTGAGTTTGTGCAGAGTCCTGTCACAGGAATGCTTAAAACGTTTATCTTTCCCTCGCCGCATCTCAAACGTTCAGAGCCCAGGTTTCCAGCTACTGCTCTGTGCTGAAAAATTTATCAACGGTGTTGAATCTGCAGAAACACTGCCTTTAAAAAACAGCAACAATTCTAATTCATTCTTGATGGTGATCGTACATGATCCAGGTAGGGCTGGGAGAGGCCCCAAACCCTGCAGAGCTGCTGCCAGTCTGTGTAGACAGTACCAAGTTAGATGGATCAACAGTCTGACATGTTCTGTGGCAGCGTCCTATGTTCAAAAAACTCCTTCATTCGGCACAAGAGCTGCGCAAATGATCAGCAGTGGATGAGAAATCTATGGCAATCGAATTTGTTTCTCATTTGCAATCTAATGCACAGATGCAGATCGTAAGTTTCTGATGTGACTGAGCAGTAATGAAAAGAGTTTCTGAGTTCTAGACATTTGGAGCTTGGCGCTGTGGTCTAAACCACTGAGCCTCTTGGGCTTGCTGATCGGAAGGTCGGAGGTTCGAATCCCTGCGACGGGGTGAGCTCCCGTTGCTCTGTCCCAGCTCCTGCCCACCTAGCAGTTCGAAAGCATGCCAGTGCAAATAGATAAATAGGTACCGCTGCGACACAAAGGTAAACGGTGTTTCCGTGTGCTCTGGCACTCGTCACGGTCCTCCGTGCGCCAGTAGCGATTTAGTCATGCTGGCCACATGACCCGGAAAACTGTCTGTGGACAAACGACGGCTCCCTCGGCCCAAAAGCGAGATGAGCACAGGGATGGGGAATGGGGTAGTCGTCTAGACCAGTGGCATAGCATGGGGGAGAAGAGGTGGTTGCCCGAGGCACAAAATTTCAATGCCTAGTGCTGCCTCAATACAGCTGCGTGCTTGTGTCACTGGGCTCCATTGAAAGCGGCTTCTCCATGCGAACCAGGAAATGACCTCTCCAGACAACGGGGCAACTCTTATTTTATTACCTCTGTGGCTGCGATCTCTTGGGTGATGCAGACGCCATTAGGCAGTTGAATGCACATGCGTACTCTGTCCGTTTCCCTCCTACGCGGCCCCGGGTGCTGGCAACCCATGCTACGACACTGCTCCAGATATTGTTGACCTTCAGCTCCCATCAACCCCAGCCAGCATCGTGGATGTACAGGGATGATGGGAGTTGGTGTCTGACAACATCTGGAGAGCCACGTACTTCCCATCCCTGATCTAACCCAGTATTTTCTGTGCCAGATATAGCCAACATGGTGCCCTCCCAATGTTAATGGACCACAAGTCCTATCCCCCCCCCCCGGCCTTTGGTCATGCTCGCGGGAGCTGTAGTTCAACAATGTCTGTCCTTGGCCCTCAACCCTTGGGTCAAAACCCACTGATATGAGCTAGGTTGTGACAGCGGCACAATCACCAAGCGAATAGATGGTAAAATATAGAGAAGCCGGTTTCCAGATCTGGGTTAAAGCTGGGTCCCATATCTGAAAAGGATGAGGTCTAGGCTGACTAGTAGCACCTCTTCAAGGAGAAGTCTTTAAAACTTTTTCTTTTCTTTCTTTTCTTTTTTAATCATTTTTATTGGTTTTATATAAATACAATAATAAATTCGCACATTTATCTTCACATCTTATACCGTTTTGGCTTTTTTGGCCGTGACTTCCGTCAAACCTTCCTTATGATATTTTAATATCTATTCCTTATGTCTATATTTCCAAAGTCAATCATTGTTTTATATTATTATTTTCTAAAATTAATCACTATATCTTCATACTACAACAATATTTCTTCCTTACTCTACAAAGCCTCTTGCAATCCTACCAACGTATTCAATTGAATACGGTACAATTTTCCTTTAAATAGCCTGTAAATTTAGTCCAGTCATCTTTAAAACTTTTTCAGCTTTTGCAAGGAACATGTGTCTGCCGAGGCAATTCCTCTTCTGCTCTCAGCTTCTTAAAGCAGGCCTTTCTGCACACTTCGCACAACATCTATGCCCTTTCCTCTTCCTTCTAAATAGCTGATAATCAGGAAGAAGAAACCCAGAGGCCCAGGGAATCTAGTTGCAGACCCCACCCATCTGTGGGTTGGCAGTTCCTCCCCCTCCCCAATCTAGGCCTCCATTACCAAAATACTATCCCATATTGCACACACCATGCACCATAGCTGTCAACTTTCGGATTTGAAAATAAGGGATTTTTCCAAAACTTTTGGATTTGAAAATAAGGGATGCCACGAGTGCGGTGCAATGGCACCAAGTAGCCCCGCCACCCTGCGCTCCAGAGGCTGCGCGCGAACGGTTGAGCGAAAGAGCGAGCACATAGACGGCAGGCAGGCTGTCTGTCAGGTTGGGCATGAGGGTCTGGCTGCACAAGGCATGCAAGCTCCACCCCCAGTCCGTCTCAGACTCCTTATTGGCAGCCGAGCAACGCAGCTGAGGAGCCTCCCTGGCCGGCAGGGAGGGAGAGGAGCTGCTTCCTTTGAAATCCGGGAAATTTAAGGGCTATCAACAATCCGGGATAGCAGCGGGAAACGGCATTGGAATAAGGGAGTTTCCCGCAAAAAAAGGGAGGGTTGATGCACACAATTCCCTGCTACCCACAAACCACCCAACATTTCACAGGTGAAAACAAGGCCATGGTCATAATAGAGAAGGCAGTAAATTGCAAGCAAAATTCTAGTGAGCAAAAATCCTCCCAACAGTTACTATAATAGTTGCTAAAATAAACCCTCTCAGGCATTGAATAAATGCAGAGGAAGCTTGAGAAGGTTAAAATAAATACTACAAACCTAACGTTGGCAATCACTATCCTTTCCTCTTCAATTTTGCTTCAAGGTATCTGAAACTAATCTTACACCAAAGCTAATTTAAGCCTGGAAGCTCAATGCATATAACTGGACCGCTCTCAATACCAGCTTTGCTAGAAGGCTCTTTTCAAATACCTTCCTGCAAAACCTGGATCCAAATGCCACTTGTAACGAAAAGGCCCCTTGTTTTCGTTTACTCACTTCACCCTCTCTTTTATTAAAAGAACTAACAGGGATTGATGAGGTTAATCTAACCTCCCCCTTATTGCGTTAGCCTTTCTGGTAAACCCTCTAGCATTTGAAGGATTTTTACCCAATAAAAGAGAGTCCCTTTCCAGCAAATAACGTGGCCAGGTACCCTTTTAAGCTCTGGGCTATATATGAGACTATCCCTTTTGTGTCTACCTTATAAGGGGTTCAGCAACTAGAAACCCCTTACTGAAACGCTCGCCTCTTCCCTGAGGCAACTTCTAGACAACCTGGGTCTGTCTCCCTATTAAGCCCTTTCAGCGCACTCTGCCGACAAAATCTATTCTTTCCACTCTGGAGGAAAGTATAGTATCTTTATAGGGTATCCCCTCCTGTGGGTTTCATGTTCCTTTGCTGGAAAATATTACAGACGACTTTATGACTGGCACTTTAAATATGGAAGTTTTATTTGCTTAAGATCGTAATGGTTGTATTAAGGTTTCTTGTTTACATACTTAGTTTCAGTGCTAATATCTTTGTTAATCATATAACAGATAACCATACAATTACCTAACCTAAACCTACTCTCACAGACCTTCTTTTCCACCCACCTCACACTCCCTCTCCCAAACCCCTCTCAACTGCCTAAACGGCTGCACATCCTCCTCCAACAGTCAGCCGCCCCTCCCTTCATGGAATGTTCAGTCAGTCAAGCCTAGAGTCTGAGTTAACCCTTGATGGGTCGGGTTGAAAAGTAAAGAACAAACAGTGCAAAAACGTTACACCACTATTCCTATGAAATACAAGACCAAAAAAGAGAGAGATGCAATTCACCAGATTAAATCAGGATAGTTTTAAGCATCCATCACCACTCACTTAAATATTCATCCTGCACTGGGTGACAGATTGTTGTTGTTTTCGGGATACAGAAAGAAAAGAAATGGATAAAGCACATTTGCTTTTTGCTTTTCTCCCTTACCAACTTGCTCTTCCTCATTGAAGCCCATAATACCCATAGCTTCCAGGGTCTCCTGGAACATCTCGTCGTCTTGCTGAGTGGGAATGGGCACGTAGCCATTAGACAGGAAAGTGTAGTTGTTGAAACCTTCGAGCAGCAGGTCATCTAGAGAGTGAACAGTAGCAGAATTGAGACGAGCCAGTGCTATAAAAGAAAACTGCAGGTTTTGATGCCTCTTATAACAAATTATGCGTGTTTTAATGTAATTTATGTCCTCCTCGTCATACTGCAAGCGGCTTTGTGTGGGTTATAACCTCAAAAGGCAGCCCAAGAAGTACATTCCGAAAGAAGAAGGGTTTGGATTTGATATCCTGCTTTCTCACTCCCCGAAGGAGTCTCAAAGCGGCTAACATTCTCCTTTCCCTTCCTCGCCCACAGCAAACACTCTGTGAGGTGAGTGGGGCTGAGAGACTTCAGAGAAGTGTGACTAGCCCAAGGTCACCCAGCAGCTGCATGTGGAGGAGCAGGGATGCGAACCCGGTTCACCAGATTACAAGTCTACCGCTCTTAACCACTACACCACACTGGCTCTCAAGGAAGGGCTGTGTTAGGAATGTATATTGTACGTTATTATACGATTGGTCAATATTGTATATACGATGATTGAACAATTGTACATATGAGCACTGAACAATAAAATTTATTTAAAAAAGAAGAAGGAAGGGCTGTAGCCAACTCAGTCCTGCTCAGAGTAGAGCCATTGAAATGAATGAACCGAACACGGTCCTTTTGGCCCTATATATGCTCCTGTAACATTCACCCTGTAGCCCAACCTTTCCCAACCAGGTAGCCCCCACCCCAAAGCCCACCCTGCCCCCATTATGCCCCTTTCCCTGCCACTTCCGGGTTGCCGCAATGCTCGCATGTGCGGTTTCACATCAATTGGATGTGCGTTAATCAGTCATTGCCTGCACCAATTCAGATCCAGTCTTCCACCCAGCTCAGTATTTTCTGCACTGACTGGCAGAGAATACCAGGGGTTCAGGCAGGGAGTTTTCCCCAGTCTTGCTTACGGATGCCACTGGGAACTTCTGCATACAAAGCAGAAGTTCTACCGCCGAGCTACAGCCCCTGCCCCGCTCCCCGATGGTTCGAAACAGAAGCTTTCACTGCCAGTGCCTTACTCTTCATTTGTTCCGAGGCTCCAGCAAGCAGATAATAAAATATGTGGAAGGTCCTTTCATCTCGGGCTTGCCGGATAGCCCGGGACTTTTCCAGCAAATCTGTTGGCAAATGTTAAGCAAGAAAGCAAAACTTTGGGTGCTTTTAAATATCGGCTCTGATGTTTTCACTACTTGCCGTAGTATCTCTTGCCAGGATAGTGGATGGAGAGGGTGGGGGTGAGCTTATCTGGTTTTTACATGGCTGGAGTCTCATCTACTGACCTCCTACATTTGTCTCTGGCCATGCCCATAAGTTTCCCCGTGACAGATTGCAGCCCTCAGGTTCCCTGGTCTACGGCAACATCTTGTAGCAATGAATTCCACAGGTAAGATGTTGGTCCCGCTTCTGGCTTTTTGCTTCGCTTCAGCTGCGATGAAGTTAGTGAGTTTCTACCTGGTGTTCCTCATTTTCTTCCATCTTGCCCCCGCAGATATTTAAGCCTTCCTGTATTAGGGAGATGCTCCTTTCCTGTGTCTCCTCCAGCTCTACAGAAGTTTCGGCTTTGCCAACGACTTCACTCATTTGCTTTCCATATTTATGCAGGGGATGAATCTGCTCATTTGTTTGTTTCTCTGTTTAAACAAAGCACTTTTGCACAAACACCGCCCCAAGTAAAAAAGCTGCTGGCAGCCACTCCTGCACGAAAAGCAAATTTTTACTGGAAATGTTGACATTTTGGCTTGGTGTCTGGGAGCGACCGCCGAGACCACATGACACCAGTCTTGAAAGACCTACATTGGCTCCCAGTACATTTCCAAGCACAATTCAAAGTGTTGGTGCTGACCTTGAAAGCCCTCAACGGCCTCGGTCCCGTATACCTGATGGAGCGTCTCCACCTTCATTGTTCTGCCCGGACTCTGAGGTCCAGTTCTAAGGGCCTTCTGGTGGTTCCCTCGCTGTGAGAAGTAAAGTTACAGGGGACCAGGCAGAGGGCCTTCTTGGTAGTGGCGCCCGCCCTGTGGAACGCCCTCCCATGTGACATCTAGAAGACATCTGAAGGAAGCCTTTTTAGGGAAGTTTTTAATGACTGATGTTTTAATGTATTTTTAATCTCCTGTTAGAAGTCGCCCAGAGTGGCTGGGGAAACCCAGCCAGATGGGCGGGGTATAAGTAATATTATTATTATTATTATTATTATTATTATTATTATTATTCGGTTTGAAAGGTTGGGACATCCTGCAAAACGCAGGCTGACGCTGCTGCGTTCCAGTTCCTCCCAAAACAGGAACGTTGAAAGTCCCTGCAAGGCAGAGGTAGGAAACCTTTTACAGCCTGAGGTCCACATTGCATCATGAGGAGTCTTCCAGGGGCCGCATGTCGGTGGCGGGCATGACCAGAGGCAGATGTGGATCACCTTTTTGTACTGCAGTCTCTGTGGGATATAACATTACTGCAGCAGTCAAATACAACATTTCCTGTTTGCCCAGAGTGGACACACAGGGGGATATTACTCCAGCCAGGAGGACTTCCTGTCACGCCTGGTCTGGAGCATCCTCCCCCTGCATGTGACCAGGTAGATGGGCGTGACCCTGGGAGACCCCATAAAAGGGCTGATCACGGAGCCATCTTCCCTTCTCTCTTGAGACTCTCTTGGTGCCATTCCTTCTCTTGATGCTTTTTGCTGTCTGCTGGCTCTCAGCCAGCAGCACATGGACTCACCCCCACATGGGATGAAACCACTCTCTCTTCTGTAACTACAAGCTAAAGCCTGCCTTCAGGATCATACTGTGAACTGAATGTAAGTAAACTTCTTGTTATTCTTAAGAGAAGACTGTTGTGTATTTTATTTTTAAGAGGGAACAAAGGGGATTTACCAGGAACAAATCCAATCTGGACAAGCCAGACTGGACTGCTTAACAACTCAAGAGATTCAAATGAATCTACCAACTAGCTTCCTGCAATATACAGGGGGATGTACTCTGCTACTAGCTCACTAGTGTGAGTGAAGAAGGATAATAATCAATATATCCTCTCCTACTATCCACAACATTCCCACAGTCTCCACTCTAGTCATGCCAAAACCAGACATTTCTAAACATGTGCATCCCTCCATTCAGGTGGGCAAGATACATCACCACAGCTCAAGGACCCATATCCAGCCAGAGAAAAGCTGGTGAGGGGGTGTGGCCTGGGGACAGGGGTGTGGCCTACAGAGAATCCTTAGCTTCACAGATAGAGGTCTGCAGAGCTGCATTTGACCTCAGGACTAGAGGATCCCCTCTCCTGTTGTAATGCTCTGTGGCTAAGACCCACCTGCCCAACTCTCTCTGCTCTTGTGGCAAGCTTGCTGGAGGGAAGGCCTCCTAGCCCATGGGTAGGCAACCTAAGGCCCACAGGCCAGATCAGGCCCAATTGCCTTCTGGATCTGGCCTGCGGATGGTCCAGGAATCACCGCGTGGATCGCCAGCGCATGCGTTCTTTCCCTCTCCCTCCCTTGGCAGCAGCGCCTCCTCCCTCCCTCCCTCCCTCCTCCTGGCTTCTCCCCGCCCTGCCTAGAGGAGGAAAGGGGCTGGGCTTTGTTGGTGCCAGCAGCAGCAGCACTCAAGCGGCCGCCATTTTAAGCAGCCCCTCTCCAGAGCCCTTTCGCGCGCCACTCATCGTCCCTCCGCCGCTGCCAGCCCCTGCCGCTCACAAGACACAGGTAAACAGCCACCGGGGCTCATGGTGCTCTTGCATCATTTCCCCCAAAAAAATATAGTCCGGCCCCCCCCCCACAAGGTCTGAGGGACAGTGGACCAGCCCCCTGCTGAAAAGGTTTTCTGGAGTGCCTCCTCTTCCTGACCTGGGGATGAGGAAGAAATTCGGCGTTTTGATTCACGCTTTAATGGGAACCTAGCTAATTCTCGCCCTCCCCAAAGCGACGCACAAACCCAAGCGGCAGCCATTCAAGATCTGCACCATGAACGAAGGCAGCAAAGCCCAAAACAGAGACACCCACATCAGCCTCCTGCCTCCTCTCGCCACCCAGCCTTGGAAATGTTTGCCTTCCTCAGGCACAACTCTGAGCTCTGAGTACAACTTCCTCGTACTCCTCCAAGTTCCATCCCACGTGCTGAAAAAGGATACAGGTTTCTATGTTTGCTCCCACGATGTAGCCAGTTACGTCAAAGTTGATGCGGATGAATTTGCCCTGTTGGTGATAAGAGAAGACGGCTTTTGATACCTGCTAGCGCACCATGAGAATTATAGGCTTCCAGAATGGAATTGGAGGCAGTTAGTTGGAAGGGACTGTGCAGAGATATAGTTCAAAAACCATTTTGAGACACATGGGCGGATCTGAATTTTTGAGGGCCACCCCCTCTGGTCACTCAGCTTGCCCCTCTCCTAGATCAGGTCCCCCAGCTGCCCAGATAGACAGAATGTGTGCGCATGCAGAGTTCGGTTTTCCCCGAGGGATCTGCGTAAAAGTTGGATCCGGTGGAACTGAGCCTTGAAAAGAGCATAGAGCTGAAAGAGGAAGTGGGGAAGAACATCACTCTTCCAACTTCCTCCTTCAGCTCTGTGTACTTTCTGAGCGAGAATGACCGTTCCCCCACATCAAATGGGGGTGCGCATTTTGTGTGGTCGCGAGTAGCCCCCTGGGATCACGTTGCAGCTCCTGGCAGTTGGGTCTGGCACCGCTTTCCCAGGTTGGATACCTGTGGTCTCCACCTACTCCGGCAGCCGCCCAATCCCGGCTAGGGAGGTGTTGCCAGGGGGATTGGCCAGGTAGAAGGAGGGAACATACAGTACACAATAGAAGTGAGTCATACCTGGGAAGCCGCCGTTGGATTCACAGCTTCCCCACCCTCCACTCCCTCAATTAACGCTTATTATGCAGGTGAACCTTTTATTTTCCACAGCCACACAGGCACACAGGTGCTGCTACGACAAGGTCGCTGTTAAAGGGCCGGAAAGGACTTTGCCTGCATTGGCAGGTTTCGCCTTTCCCGTAGCAATTCGTCACAACTTTGGCGGTTGCAGGCCTTGGGCAGAATCCTTTAGTCATCTACCTAAAATGGGGGGGCGTGGGGTGGTGACCCCCGCCCCCATTGCGGCGGCGATACCAGGGTTCCCGTTAAAGGGGTCTTAGGGGGAGGCATTGACCATACGCCCAGAGGTCGTCATTGCCCTCCCCCCTCCAGCGGCGGCGGACAGGGGGGCGGGCTATCTGCTTGAACATATGTTCTCCAGAGCTAGCCCACTCCCCACACATGCTGGATAACCCTGAAAATTACCCAGGACCCCGGCTGGGGGGGGGGGCTGGGAAGGATAAACGCCCAATGCCTGAGCCAAGGTCTCCCTACATCTGAATATTAATAAAGTTGTGGCCGATTTAATCCCATAGAACGTTGTCACGTGTCGTTATTTCCCTCAGGGGCTGCCCGGGGTTCGGGGGGACTCCGCCTGACCACGCAAATGGGTAGCTCTCACCACCTCATGACCAAGGGGGCAGTGAAGGGGTACCAGAGGAAGACCTTAAGGGGGCCATTGCACCAAGGGGGGGCACACTGGTAACCCTCTCATTGCTGATGAGAATTGTGATTGCAGTTGTTTTCTAGATTCAAGCAGAGATCTCCTGCTCCAATTGTGCCTATTTTCCAGAGGCCGCCCCAGATTTACAGAAGCCATCCCGATTTCTGATTTGAGCCAGGAACGTCCTGCTTTTCCTTAGGACATCCCTATTTTCATCAGAGAAATGCCGGAGGGTATGGGACAATGGATATGCTTTAAAGCACTGTGTCGTTGAGATCCATACACCTCGTAGCTTGGTTTCCCAGAGGCAAATGAATGCACTGGGCCCAGAAAACCCTGTTGGCACCCCATAGCTCACAATAAGGTCCCACCTTATTATACATTGAAAGCCAGGGGTCGGCAAGGTTTACCGGCCATGGGCTGGATCACTCCCACGGAGATATTCCGTGGGCCAGACTGACACAGCGCGACACCAGAAGTCGGGTTTGCACATGTCCATGGCACCGGAAATTGCATCTGTGCATGCTTAGATGCCGAAAAACGCTTCTGCACAGGCGTCTGGACATGCGCAGACGCAATTTCCAGTATCTGCGCATGCGCAGACGCAATTTCCGGTGCCGCTCAGCGAGTCCCCGCACCACGCTGCGCCGGTTTAGTGCAGTGCGCGGCGGACTCACCAAGCAGGTGGCTCGTGGGCCGGTAAAACAGTCTCTGTGGGCCGAATCTGGCCCATGGGCCGGAGGTTGCTGACCCCTGTTTAAAGCAGTATTATACCACTTTCAACTTACGAATCGGGAAGAGTTGTCGTTCTTCACGGTTTTGGCATTCCCAAAAGCTTCGAGGATGGGGTTTGCCTGCAGCAGCTGTTTCTCCAGCTCACCCTAAAACAGATTCAAACACCATTATCCCCAGGAAGCGGACAAGTCTCTCCGCCGTAAACAGTCACACGCAAGATGCATACAGAGGCTTCGGCCAAGGCGAGTCCAGCCTTGATTCCCTCCCCTGCAGATAAATAACCTCTTTTTTAAAAAAAATATGCATGTATATTGTAATGCATGCGGGGCAGGGCTTTCTTTTGCTATGGGCACCGCAATCTGGACTCTAGTACAACACAGACAGCGTAAGGGGGTGGAAACCACAGCACTGGGTGTTTTATACCAGTCTAGCCCTCCATACATTGCTGGACTCCAAATCCCATCATCCCTGGCTATTGGGGCTGATGGGAGTTGAAGTCCAAGAACATGTGGGGAGGCCACGGGTGTCCCCTCACCCGTGCCTTGCACATTCCAGTCTACATGCATTTTGGAGATTATCTCTGCAAGGGATGGAAATGAGAAGCCTGAAGCGGCCCACAGTAAACATTGAGCTCTCTGTTTCTTCCTGCCCCTTGTTTAGCCTGGCGCTGTCCATTGACGCTCCTTTGGATGGACAAGGCAGCTGGTTGCTGCAGATGAAATCATTTCTTCGGATGGCCGCAACAGAGGGCAACACATCTCTTTTCACCGTGTGTCCACTGCTCCATCAAAGGCTGGGGGTGATTTTTCTGGCGCTACCTGCTAAGAACTCCTCCCTCCCCCTCAAACCCCAGACCTAGAGGGTTGAAGCGTTTAACTTAGCAAGGGGACAACGCTGTAAATTAGGCAATGGAAAGAAATGGCCAAAAAAATAAAAAATAAAAATCTGCAAGGTAATGCAGCACAAAGCAGATTACGCCACATCTATTAATCATGTTAAATGCAGGGCTTTTGAAAAGGTTGAATATGACAATGCATTATTTTGGGAGTTTTTTTAATATCCAGATTCCCCACCCCCTGTGCAAATGCATGCATGCAGTTACACACGGATGATGATGATGAACACACACACACAAGCCATGCAATGCATCCAGGCAGACACTAATTAAGCAAATTCCGAAAGCAATGTCAACAGGCCAGTAAACGGATTTAGGTCAAAGAAAGAGGAAGGCGGAATATCGGAGACGAATATCTTTCCACAAGAGGCATACTTTGCTTTGGGCTTCTAAACGGTCTCCTCCACTGATCACCTGTGGTGATTATGAATCAGCTCCAGGTGACTAGATAGCAAAACTTCTGTGAGCTGGAAGGGAACGGTTTCCTTTTTTCCTTTCAAGCTGTCAATATGGGCAAATAACTACGTTTCGTTTCTTCGCCACTAGGCCAGTTGTTTGGGGAGGAATGGAGAGAGGGACTAGTAACATCTGGAGACTCAGCTGCCAAGCTATGCTGTGCCTAACAGCTGTTCAATTGGCGCTTTGCTTCTGGAGTTTTATTCCAGTCGTTCTCTGCCAAGAGCTGATGGAATACTGGATCCTTTTTGAAACCAGAACTGAACTTTCAAAATTACTGATGGACAAGGAGCCCCACATGTGAGGTTTCCATTGTCCTTTGCGGGGAGGGGTGCTTTGTGGAAGCATCAATCAACATATCTACAAAAAAAGGAGAAAAGGCCTCTGAAACCTTGGAGATCAGAACTAGAACTCCACACCATACATTTAAAGCACACACACGCCCTCCAAAAAGAATTCAGGGAACAGTAGTTTGCTGAGGGTGCAAAGAGCTACCATTGCTAGAACCCTTAACAGACTCCCATTCTCGGGGTTCTTTTGCAGGAGAGGGAATGCGCTTCCAATGCACCTTAAATGTATGGTATCTGAAGAAGTGTGCATGCACACGAAAGCTCATACCAAGAACAAACTTAGTTGGTCTCTAAGGTGCTACTGGAAGGATTTTTTTATTTTTTATTTTGCTTAAATGTATGGTTTGTAAGCAAGCTAGAGGTCTCTGCCATGTCTCACTCAGCTAACTCTTTCCCGCATAACTGGTGCCTATCGCTGCTGCAAAACTGCCAAGTCTGCATTAAATAAATCCCCAAAGTTTAAAGCTTAATTCTTTTGCATGGCGATGGTTATAACCTGGCCACTCTGAAGGCATGCAGAAGGAGGTTTGTTGCAGGTGTAGCACAGGGCAGGCAGCAAGCAATGTCAAAAAAACGAACAGCGTGCAGGCAGATGTCAATCAGCTACCACACTGTGATCCTTGGGGAGAGTAAGGCACTCTTTCAAAAGCGGTCCAGTTTGAAGCGCATCACCGCTCGGGGCTGCTTCATCTCGAAACGTCACTTCTGGCCACATGTTTGCTCTTCCGAGATGTGTTGGAAAGAGGAAATTATTCCAGTGTGCGAAACTACTGGGAAAAGCAACTCTCGTGGCCTCAGTTCTCACAAAGACTGTGATCCCAAGCACACTTTTTCTGGGAGCAAGACCTGCTGAAATCCGGACCGCGGACTCCGACGATGGTGCGTTTGAGATCAGGGCATTGGGAGAACATACACGTGAACACTGGGTGCTATTGTTGCCCTGGGCCATGTGGGATCTTGTCACATTGAACCATTGGGTGATTTCTTCTAGTGCAACAACACCATGCAGATCTACACTCCGTGCCTTTGTATACACACACACACACACTCCAAATAATCCAGGTTACTCACGTAAGCAAAAGATGGACCTTGCTGCAGTCAGATAACACAGCATAAAACAGTTGTCAGTATCATTCCCGTCACATCCCGAAGTACTTTTTTTAAAAAAAAAATGTGTTTCCACCTGAATTCACAATCCACGGCGGCAGGTGTTTATATGTATGTATGCATGTATATTACACATGCAAACAGACACACAACACACCACCTCAAGGAAAATAAAGGCAGAAGGACCAACCTGTGGATCTGCACTGGTAGGTTTAGAGATTACCTAAATCCAAACAAATAAATGTTTTGCTCGGGAGCGGGGGGGGGGGAGAGAGATAGGTGATAGATTAGTCTTAAATTGAGCTCTCCACTTTTCCGCAACAACCTGCCACTTTTCTTTTAAGTCCTCGTGAAAATTCATCAGAATCTGAGTGCGGATTTCTTCTAACAGGTGCATTTAAAAAAAAAAAATACACTTCTGCCAAGTACAACGTATGCTGGGATCTTACTGTCACCAATATAGGCACTTATATGCATGTTTTGCGTTTATAGAATGCATTGCTGCACACGGGAGTTGGCTAGAGAGCAGCACTGCAAAAATTTGGGGAAGTGCGGATTTCGGAAGGCGTCTGGTTCGCATCTTGTTTTGGGAAGTGATGATTGGGCAGGTCCACGTTAAAATATGCAAGCTGAATTGAATTTCTACCCCGTCCCTAACTCCCAACTCCCATCTCCCCTGACCATTGGCCATATTGGCTGGGGGCTGATGGGAGATGGAGCCTCGCATCATCCGAAGAGCCACAGGTTCCCCCGCAGGTCTGATGGAAGGAAAGGATCCAGCCCAGGATCACCCATAGTCTTTAAAGATGGGGAGTGGACTTCCAGATTTCCCCAGCATCAGCAACTCCCCAGAGGGGGAGCCGCATATGGAAAGCTATGCGCTCTTCTGCCTGCCTGCTTGCACTTAAGGAGGGGATGTCAAACAAAGAGCCTGTTTTCCATAAACACACAGGGGTTGTGACATAACTGCGTCCTCTCAGTAATATGTCAGCAATTTGGCAACGGAGGGGATGCAGAATACGGCCTGAGCTGCAAAGCGGCCGGCTTGGTCCAGGTACCATGGTTCGCTAAAGACTATCCCGGTGCTCCCCTAGGAGACATTCATGTTGTTTTTGTTTGTCGAGACGGAACAGGCTGCTCCAGAGAATGCTTACCGTGATGCTGGTGTCCTTCTTGCCCTTGTGAGAGGAGGCGACGACAGCCAGGTACTGAATGACTTTCTTGGTGTTTTCCGTTTTGCCAGCACCAGATTCCCCTCTAAGGAGGAAAGGAGAGGAGAGGGGGGAGATAGCATTGCATTTCTCTCCCACCACTTAGCAATCAGGGAAAGGGGAAAGGGAAAGGACCCCTGGACGGTTAGGTAAAGGTAAAGGGACCCCTGACCATTAAGTCCAGTCATGTCTGACTCTGGGGTTGCGGCGCTCATCTCGCTTTACTGGCCGAGGGAGCCGGCATACAGCTTCCGGGTCATGTGGCCAGCATGACAAAGCGAACCAGAGCAGCGCACGGAAACGCCGTTTACCTTCCCGCTGGAGTGGTACCTATTTATCTACTTGCACTTTGACGTGCTTTCAAACTGCTAGGTTGGCAGGAGCTGGGACCGAGCAACAGGAGCTCACCCCGTTGCGGGGATTCGAACCGCCGACCTTCTGATCAGCAAGCCCTAGGCTCTGTGGTTTAACCCATAGCGCCACCTGGGTTAAGTCCAGTCAAAGGCGACTATGGGGTTGCGGCGCTCATCTCACTTTCAGGCCAAGGGAGCCGGTGTTTGTCCGCAGACAGCTTTCCAGGTCAGCAGGACTAAACCGCTTCTGGTGCAACAGGACACCGTGATGGAAGCCAAAGCGCATGGAAACACCATTTACCTTCCCGCCACGGAGGTACCCATCTATCTACTTGCACTGGTGTGCTTTTGAACTGCTAGGTTGGCAGGAGCTAGGACAGAGCAACGGGAGCTCACTGCATTGCGGGGATTCGAACCGCCGACCTTCTGATTGGCAAGCCCAAGGGGCTCAGGGGTTTACACCACAGCACCACAAGCTGAGTGTTATTCTGCTTCCACTAGGGGAGAGGGAAGGAGGGAGGGAGGGAGGGAGAGACAGACCCAGCCAAGACAAAGCCCATTCATTCTGACCTCTGCTGGCCTCCAGAGAAATACTAGATTAAACTTCCTACAACATACTCCATAAATTTGCACAGCAATGGACCTACTGCCTTTCCGCTCTGCCTCTGAGAACTCATGTGACACCACGCGCGCCAAACAGTGAGACCTAGCAACAAAGTGTTCTAGGTCCCTTGCAACATGCATGTGGGAGCTCAGGCCCATGTGCATTGGACCCACTCTTGATCATTGGACCAACTCTTGGTCTCGTCCGCTCACTCCGCCAGAGCCTGTCTTCGCATGCAGGTAAAAGGTAAAGGTAAAGCAACATAAAGGTAAAGGGACCCCTGACCATTAGGTCCAGTCGCAGACGACTCTGAGGTTGCGGAGCTCATCTCGCATTATTGGCCGAGGGAGCCAGCATACAGCTTCCGGGTCATGTGGTCAGCATGACTAAGCTGCTTCTGGCGAACCAGAGCAGCGCACAGAAACACCGTTTACCTTCCCGCCTGGAGCGGTACCTATTTATCTACTTGCACTTTGACGTGCTTTCGAACTGCTAGGTTGGCAGGAGCAGGGACCGAACAACGGGAGCTCACCCCGTCGCGGGGATTCGAACCGCCGTCCTTCTGATCGGCAAGCCCTAGGCTCAGTGGTTTAACCCACAGCGCCATCCGGGATAACGGCCCCCAATTAATTTGCCTCCCAAATATCCTCTTGTATTCCTGAAGTGAAGACACAAACGCATCAAGGAAGCAAGTACTGTACTCGATATGTAGGGTGGCAGGGAGAGTGCTAAGGGAATGGATGCATTTTCTTTTTTTAAAAAAAGGACGGACATTTGCAGAGGAGTTAAGAGTGGATCTGCCTGAGGTTCCTTTGATCTTGGAGCTGTTCCACCAACTTCGCTGTGCTCAATTCCTTTTCCTAATTAGGAGGTGCCTCTTCTCAAACGCCAGCCCACAGATAAATGTCCATGCGACAGCCCCACATGCGCACCCGGGAGGAGGAAGGCAGGAGGGTGCTTTGCGTTGGCACCAAGCCTTAAGAAGACTAGGCGCTGTTTCCTCCTAGGGTGCTGTTCCTTGGGAGAAGCCACAACTGTTCAAAGTGCTACAAGACTACTTTAAGAGCAGTTTGTTAAGGGTGCTGAGAGTTGTCAGGAGACCCTCCATGGAGCTACAATTCCCAGAGCTCCCAGGGAAGTAGGGCTGACTGTTAAACCACTGTGGGAATTGTAGCTCTGTAGCAAATTACAGTCCCTAGTAAGAAAGCTGTGACTTCTAAATATATGGTGAGTATGTTGTTTAACTGGTAGGGACGCGGATGGCGCTGTGGTCTAAACCACAGAGCCTAGGGCTTGCCGATTGGAAGGTCAGCAGTCGTTGCTCGGTCCCTGCTCCTGCCCACCTAGCAGTTCAAAAGCACGTCAAGTGAAAGTAGATAAATAGGTAATGCTCCGGCGGGAAAGTAAACGGCGTTTCCGTGCACTGCTCTGGTTCGCCAGAAGTGGCTTAGTCATGCTGGCCACATGACCCGGAAGCTGCCTGCGGACAAACGCCGGCTCCCTCGGCCTATAGAGCAAGATGAGTGCGCAACCCCAGAGTCGTCCACGACTGGACCTAACGGTCAGGGTTACCTTTACCTTTATGTTGCTTAACTGGTGCCTGGCTACAGCATCCCCATTCCTCCCAAACAAACTAAGGGAAAACCCCACAACACTAAACAGGTTCACACAGATCATGGAACGGAAAAGCATGGAAAGGAGAAGTAGGTCAACTGTCCCCGACCCCATCCCCACTAATTCCCTTGGCACAACACCCACTATTCCACCATGCAGCACAAAACCTCCAGATAAAAACCTGGCAAGCCAAAGGCTTATACCGCTTCAAAACAAAATAAAAAATTAAAAAATTCCTTCCGGTAGCACCTTAGAGACCAACTAAGTTTGTTCTTGGTATGAGCTTTCGTGTGCATGCACACGAAAGCTCATACCAAGAACAAACTTAGTTGGTCTCTAAGGTGCTACTGGAAGGAATTTTTTTATTTTGTTTCGACTACGGCAGACCAACATGGCTACCTAAAGTAAAGGTAAAGGGACCCCTGACCATTAGGTCCAGTCGTGTCTGACTCTGGGGTTGCGACGCTCATCTCGCTTTATTGGCCGAGAGCCGGCGTACAGCTTCCGGGTCATGTGGCCAGCGTGACAAAGCCGCTTCTGGTGAACCAGAGCAGCGCACGGAAACGCCGTTTACCTTCCCGCCAGAGCGGTTCCTATTTATCTACTTGCACTTTGACATGCTTTCGAACTGCTAGGTGGGCAGGAGCAGGGACCAAGCAACGGAAGCTCACCCCGTCGCAGGGATTCGAACTGCCGACCTTCTGAACAGCAAGCCCTAGGCTCAGTGGTTTAACCCACAGCACCACCTGGGTCCCTCACGAAAGCTCATATCAAGCACACGAAAGCTCATACCAAGAACAAAC
The DNA here is from genome assembly GCA_034641395.1 of Darevskia armeniaca. Taxonomy (NCBI): domain Eukaryota; kingdom Metazoa; phylum Chordata; class Lepidosauria; order Squamata; family Lacertidae; genus Darevskia; species Darevskia armeniaca. The sequence goes on along the minus strand of JAWWNF010000855.1, from coordinate 409,805 downwards.
GTAGTTGGTCTCTAGGGTGCTACTGGAAGGAATTTTTTTATTCTGTTTCCACTATGGCAGACCAACATGGCTACCTACCTGTAGCTTATACCGCCTAGCAGACGTCTACAAAAATAACAAAGCCATATCATCACAAAGAAATACAAGACAAACTAGGGGGCACCCAAATGCCCTGGCTAACACACCACCAACTGGTGCCTGGCTGTCGCTGGTAATGAGGCCAGAAGGACCATCGGACAGATCCGGCAAGGCAATGCTCCTGTTGTTCTTAAGGGAGGACGTGTGAGCTCTCTGTCCAACGTGTGAGCTCTCTGAAGTGAACAGCTCTGGTGCAGGATAAACTCTGCCTAAGGGCCCATCCTCTTTCTTCAAATGGATTCTTTGGGCGGAATGATGAACCCTGATCTCGCACAGTTTCAAGTCTGCCTGCAGCTTCACATGGGGCCCGAAGCTGAAATATGTGCATGTTTTATTGATAAAAATTAAGTGTTCTGGGAACGGCTCCAGACTAAACATGCCAGTTTGAAGACATTTGCGTACAAGGCTTTCACATAAATCTACTTTACATCCTTGCTTTTGGGAAGACCAAAAGCGTGCTTTAAAAAAAATAATACATTAACTTCACTTATTATACTTTAGCCATCCTTCCTCTTCCACTGAATTTCCTTTGCCCAAGGGCAGGAACGGTTTGCCGGAGACCCTATTTCCCCCCCCCTCCCCAGTTCTGAAATCAGAAATCTGCTAGGCAGACTGACCTGCCTACCCTGCCGCATCACAGCAAGGATCCCCTTATTGGATCCCTCCTGCAAAAGCCCATCTATTCCAGTATCCTGTTTCTTAAAGGGGGGTGGGGGTGGACAACAACTAGATACCTCTAGCAAAGCTGACAAGCATGGCATGAGAGCATGTATTTTAATATTCTGCTGGAAGCTGCCCAGAGTGGCTGGGGAAACCCAGCCAGATGGGCAGGGTATAAATAAATTATTATTATTATTATTATTATTATTATTATTATTAAATACAGCCAAGCAACAGCTGCTCAGATATACACTTCCTTTAAACATGGAGGCTCCACAGCCAATCCTTTCTGCTGTGTCATGGGGAGGGGTTGTCTTGGCTGTCTGACCTCGCAGACTACGCAGTTTGGAAGGGTGTCAAAAGCTTACAGACCGTTGCTATTTCTGAGTGATAGTCAATCGCATAATGGCCTATTCAAATTGCACAATCATGGTTGACAAGCCAACATTCCCACTCCCCCCCAAACCCCCCCCCAGACTTTTTGCAGTAAGGAAAGTGATGCAGAAAATGCACTGGAATGTGAGGAATGAGGCTTACTTTGCACAGTGCCCTCCAGCCTCCCAGCAAACAAATCAAGGTGAATGCTTAGCAAACAGGTAATCTGGAAGAGGCTGGTATCTTAAAATCTCCATGGCTCTGTTTCGCAATGATGGTGTTCATCTTTCCGATCGAGGAAATGACGTGTGGTTGGCAGACATCACAAAGTGCATTAGGGATTGGTTGCAGCTGTGAGGGTATTGGCGGCGAGCCTCCTTGGGCTCGGGTGGCGGTTAGGCATTGGAATATTCCATAGGTGATGTAATATGTGTGGTGTGTCGGAGGTGAGGTTGTGGCCATCACCTACCTCCTAGGGGTATCCCTTTAAAGGGATCCGGTGGTCGTGAATCCTGTCTGATGCCCTGCTAGTGGCTAGGGCCATGACACGACCCCCGGTGCATAACTGTCAACTTTAAGATTTGAAAATAAGGGATTTTTTCAAACTTTCGGATTTGAAAATAAGGGATGCCGCGAAGGCAGTGCAATGGCACCAAGTAGCCTCGCCACCCTGCGCTCCAGAGGCTGCGCACAAACGGGTGAGCGAAAGAGCGAGCGCATAGACGGCAGGCAGGCTGTCTGTCTGGTTGGGCATGAGGGTCTGGCTGCACAAGGCATGCAAGCTCCACCCCCAGTCCGTCTCAGACTCCTTATTGGCAGCCGAGCAACATAGCTGAGGAGCCTCCCTGGCCGGCAGGGAGGGAGAGGAGCTGCTTCCTTTGAAATCCGGGAAACTTAAGGGATATCAACAATCCGGGATAGCAGCGGGAAACGGCATTGGAATAAGGGAGTTTCCCACCAAAAAAAGGGAGGGTTGACAGCTATGCCCCGGTGACGTCAGGGGAAGCTTCCAGTTGTATTTGCATCAACAAGCTCCTCCCACTGGTTGTTGACCCTAAAGTGACTCCCCCCCCGTGGGGTGGATTCTTGTGTTGCGCTCTTCTCCAATGCCTAAGCCAATACCACTCACACGCTGTAACCAATAAAGCTGTGGCCTTATTTTGCCCATTAACCTAAGATCATGTGTCCGTGTGTCTTATTTACTCCACACGGGTGGCAGGTCATCGACTCGCAAATGTTACAGCTCTGTGCCATCGCGCAGACTTTGCATGAAAAAGATCTCTGGTTTGATCCTCAGCATCTGCATTGAAAGGGGCAGGTAGAAGTTGATGCTACCGGGGAGCTGGGGAGATCTGCTGCCCATCAGTCGGCAGTACAGGACTCAAAGGACAACTAACCTGCTCTACAGCAACTTCCTCCATTCCTAAGTAAATTAACCAAAGTGTTCTGTGAGCCCGAAGGAGCCACTTGCTAGAGAGGTTGGCCACTGTCCCTCTGAGTGAGTCAGCTAGGATTTTGATTGCAAGGAACTGGAAGACACAGGAACTACCCACAATAGAAGAATGGCAGATGAAAATGATGGACTATATGGAACTCGCCGAACTGACCGGGAGACTACGCGACCAGAGGGAGGAGACGGTGGAACAAGATTGGAAGAAATTTAAAGTATATTTAAAGAACTATTGTAAGATTTAAAGACTGAAAAAAGTTGGAAGAAATGACAGCTTACAGATTAGAAAAATAGGATTAAGTAATATAGATGTATGATTTTTGGTTAAGATGATTATAAGATGAGAATATAAGTAATTTAAGAAAAAATATTTAAAGATGGGAGGAAATTACTAAAGATGATTGACAATGAAATGCAGTAGGGGGGACATGAGGAAGTCACCCCAATATGATTAGACAAGTTGAAAGGGAAATTATGATGTATGTTTGTGTTTTTGTATTTTGTATTCTGCATTATGTATTATGTTAAGCTTTTTTCTGTTTTCTGTTTAAAACCCAATAAATATAATTAAAAAAAAAAGAGTGAGTCTGTACTCTGGCCTATCCAAAAGCACACCCAGACTCAGCGCTTCTTTTCTGGGGGTACGCAGGCAGGGGTACCCCTAAACATTTTGTGAATCTTTGTACTTTTGTCCATTTACTGTATTTATTTTTCCCAATCTGAACTATAAAATGGTGATTTTCTTGAGTACCTCTAAACATTTTTTCTAGAAAAAAAAAAGCACTGCCCAGACTGGAGACTCACAGAGAAAATGCTCCTTTGAAAGCGAATGTTTCCTTTAAAACAAAAACAAAAAAACCAACCTACTACTGCTACTGAATCTACTTTTAGCTGCAAGAGTGAGGAGGTGGAGGTGTCTCCCATTTTAGTTCCCAAACATCAAAATGCCTTGGAGTTTGGAACAGCTGGGGCTGATCATTTCTGGCAAGCTATACCTGGAGCTTGTGGTCAACTGCTTGGCAGCAAAGGGTTTGCTATCCAACATGTAATAAAATCTTTCCTGGCTCACTGATAATGCCCCAGACCGCAGCGTCACCCTGCACACCTCCCGTTCGCAGTCCATTAAACACAGGGCATGGGTGAATCTGTCAATACTGGTTTCTCAATTTTTCAGTCTTAAATTCAATTCTCCATGTTTCCACATCAGCTTGCATTTTTTAAATAAAAAAAAAGTCCCCATGAAAATTCATCAGCGTCTTTGTGTGATTTTCTCCTAATATCTTCCTATAGACATAAAAACGTAATGCTGTCATCAGGCAGCCTGCCCTGGAGGATGTGTAGTGCCGCATCACAGTCTTGGATTAGCAGGAAGTCAGAGCAAAGCCCCCGCTGGAGGATTTGTAATGCAGTTCCCAGAGTGGTTTAACAGTCAATCCCTCTCTCCATGGAACTCTGGGAATTGTTAGCTCAGTGATGCGGAATAGGGGTCTCCTGATAACTCTCAGCACCCTGAACAAACTACAGCTCCCAGAACCCTACAGCTGCCTAAAGTAAGGTTACCAGACGTCCCCGTTTCCCGGGGACAGTCCCTGGATTTACAAATCAGTCCCCTGACAAAATCCATCTATTTAGTAGGAAGTTGAAAAGTGTCCCCAGATTCATTGAAAAAAATCTGGTAACCTTAGCCTAAAGTGGCCTGATATTTTGAACGTATAGTGCAAAAACACACACTGCACACATATTTCGGTCATCCATCCAGGCAAGCAGGGGGCAATATCACAGTTCAATGACAAATTCCAGCCAGGCAAAAGTATTCAAGGATGGCGAGAAGTGGGGAGCATCCTGACGGCGAGTCAGAGAAGATGGAAGGACAACGTTTGGTAACTGACCTGCAGTTCCCCACCCCTGTTTCAGTGCCATCAGAGTGCACAGTGCCACACCATGGGCGTACCCGGGGGAGCAGGGGGGGCAGCTGCCCCCCTAGAAGGCAGCTGCCCCCCCAAGAAGCAAAAATGATCAGCGTCCGTTCAAAGGAAACCTGAACTACCATGGCTTGCCCCCCCCCCAGTTGTGATCCTGGGTACGCCCCTGTGCCACACACATAGCAGCTATACAAAAAAGGAAGCAATTTTTCAAAAGCGGGTGTGTGTGTGTGTGTGGATTAACAAGCTCCCACGAAATGGAGTTTACAAGCTTAAAATGGGAAAGACAACAAAGGGAGGTGAGTTGGGTAGACAGACAGCCCAGGGCTGCCTTTAAAAACAATTCCAAACCTACAGGTTTTGGTCCAGAACATGCTATTCAGTCTATGAGCTACACATATGTCAACTGATAATATCAGTTGTACTCTCTGCAAGTGACAATGTGAGCAGAAACAGAGAGGTGTGCACGATCAAACTGGTTCTACTTACGTGCAAAGAATGGACTGGTCTTCTCGATCTGTAGATAAAGAGAAAACAGGTATTAAGTCTCGGGTACTCAAGAGTATGGTGAGTTATTTGGGCTTGGTGTATACGGCACCTACCGTTTCATATAGAAACGAGATCTGGATGTCACAGAATCACAGTAATGCAGGAATCTTCAGAAGAGTTTATTAAACATCTACTAGCAACCTCATTCTTGGCATTGCTTAGGAATTCAAAGGAACTTCAAAAAAAAAAAAGAAAGTGCATTTTTGAAAGGTTCAGCCCACCATCTTCATTCAAAATGGCATCCCAATGTATCCTAGCACAGGCCAAATCCTGTTCTCAAGAGCCACCACACCAAACTTGATGGCAATGTCTTAAGAGGTGCCAAAATGCGTAGCGAGCAAACACCTTACCAAAATATACCGCTGCTTATTTATTACACAGAAGCAGGAAGAAAGCCATTCTGGCCAAACCATGCCCATGTGTCCTATATGATGATGATGATGATGATAATAATAATAATAATAATAATAATTTATTATTTATACCCCGCCCATCTGGCTGGGTTTCCCCAGCCACTCTGGGCGGCTTTCAACAGAACATTAAAATACAGTAATATTTAAAATACAGTAATAGGTGCAGGTAAAGAGACAGCTAGACTAAAGGGGTTTACAGGCATATCGATCAGCTGATTGCTGCCACTTTAAAAAATCTCCCTGCGCTGCGCTTTGTAAGGAATAATCAACTGAGTGGCCATGCGGGGGCACCTGATGTCATTGTGGCATCTGGTGATGTGACCAGCCACGCCCACCAGTCAGACTTGTCCAATGGGCGACAGATGGGAGAGATAAGGATTCCGATCCAATCCCCCACCCCTGTGCTAAGTGGAGATGCCAACAGAAGAAGAAGAAGAAGTGTTTGGATTTGATATCCTGCTTTATCACTACCCTAAGGAGTCTCACAAACCTAGACAGCATCTTAAAAAGCAGAGACATCACCTTGCCGACAAAGGTCCATATAGTTAAAGCTATGGTTTTCCCAGTAGTAATGTACGGAAGTGAGAGCTGGACCATAAAGAAGGCTGATTGCCGAAGAATTGATGCTTTTGAATTATGGTGCTGGAGGAGACTCTTGGGAGTCCCATGGACTGCAAGAAGATCAAACCTATCCATTCTGAAGGAAATTAGCCCTGAGTGCTCACTGGAAGGACAGATCCTGAAGCTGAGGCTCCAGTACTTTGGCCACCTCATTAGAAGAGAAGACTCCCTGGAAAAGACCCTGATGCTGGGAAAGATGGAGGGCACAAGGAGAAGGGGACGGCAGAGGACGAGGTGGTTGGACAGTGTTCTCGAAGCTACCAACATGAGTTTGACCAAACTGTGGGAGGCAGTGGAAGACAGGAGTGCCTGGCGTGCTCTGGTCCATGGCGTTACGAAGAGTCGGAGACGACTAAACGACTAAACAACAACAAGGGAGTCTCAAAGCGGCTAACATTCTCCTTTCCCTTCCTCCCCCACAACAAACACTCTGTGAGGTGAAAACAAAATAAAAATTTTTTCCTTCCAGTAGCACCTTAGAGACCAACTAAGTTTGTTCTTGGTATGAGCTTTCGTGTGCATGCACACTTCTTCAGATACTTTCTTCAGAGCTTTCGTGTGCATGCACACTTCTTCAGATACTTTCGTGTGCATGCACACTTCTTCAGATACTTCTTCAGGTATCTGAAGAAGTGTGCATGCACACAAAAGCTCATACCAAGAACAAACTTAGTTGGTCTCTAAGGTGCTACTGGAAGGAAAAAAAATTTATTTTGTTTTGACTATGACAGACCAACACGGCTACCTACCTGTATCTGTGAGGTGAGTGGGGCTGAGAGACTTCAAAGAAGTGTGACTAGCCCAAGGTCACCCAGCAGCTGCATGTGGAGGAGCGGAGACGCGAACCCAGTTCACCAGATTACTAGTCTACCGCTCTTAACCACTACACCACACTGGCTCTCAACAGCGGAACTGAAGACCTTCTGGCACCCATTGGGACTTAGGGCAAAAAGCAGGGAGGCCAACAGTAGGTGGCACCAGAGAGCCCATGACAAGCAAAGCAGTCTGATTCTAGTTCTGTTCCCATCCTCCTCTCTGCTGAGTTCTACAAGTGGCAACACTGAGGCTAAAGAGGAAGAGGAGGAATCTGAGTAGTAGGGGCACTCCCTGGACCAGTTGGAAGTCAGGTGGCAGGCAAGAGGGAGCTTTTGATGGGACAGTGACACATTTGTCCTAATGGACCAGCCATCACGGGCAAAGCCAGTGACCTAGCACTGAATTTCTGCTTCTCATGACTTCTGAGCATCTGGACAAGTCTCTGTGTCACTTGCCAATCCTGTGCATTGGGGGATCAGCAGAAAACCGGAGGCGCCCACAATACACACACAATACTTTTATTTTTATCACACTCCCTGGGTTAGCAACAATGGACATCTTGGTTTTTGTCCTCTGGGACAACACTGAAGACAAAAGGTTAAAGATTCAAGTTGTTTCTATTTCAAAAATAGAAACGGACAAGTTCCCAATAGAACGGTGGTTCTTTAAACTGGGGTCCACAACGGATGTGATGTTTTTGGACTGTTCCCGGGGCTGACACAAAAAGCAACTAAATGTAACAGCCATGTAGGCCAGACCGCAATCCCTCTCCTTCTACACTCTGGGGCTGCATATACACCATACATTTAAAGCACATTCTCCCCTGCCCCCAAGGATCCTGGGAACTGTAGTTTACCTCTCCCACAACCCCCAGCATCTTCATTTTTAAAAAAACCTACAGTTCCCAGGATTCTTTGCAGGTGAGCGGATGTGTTCTAAAAGTATGCAGCTGGAATGGCCAAGCACAGAACAGAGAGCAGAAGGGGAAGCGTCGTTTTGTAGCAGAAAGGTGTTTACCACATCTATCAACTGACGAACCTCATAGGAGCATGGAGCACACACAGATCTGGCTATATATCTTCAGGGTGCATCCGAAGCTCTGTATGCTTCTGGAAGGAAATCTCTGTAATCAAACTACAGTCGTACCTTGGTTTTCGAACAGCTCAGTTCTCGAACGTTTTGGCTCCCGGACGCCGCAAACCCGGAAGTGACAGTTTGTGAACTATTTTTGGAAGCCAAACATCAGACAGGGCTTCCGATTGGCTGCAGGAGCTTCCGAGCAGGCGCTTTGGTTTCTGAATGTTTTGGAAGTTGAACGGACTTCCAGAACAGATTCCGTTCGACTTCCAAGCTACGACTGCATACGTTTTTGCACACACTTGAATTTACTCCAGTTGGCAGCCTCGGAGAGGGTCCTCATTAAGCTTTTCCTCAGCTCCAGGCTCGAAGTTCTGCTCTCTCCTTTTAATCCTGCTAATCACCCCTGCTGACAAATTTAATTGGGTGCACTTAGCAGAGAACAAATTCCACTTGGGCTGAGCTATGCTAGAAAGGAGAACGGCCCGGGAAATTAAACAGGGGCATGTCAAAACCTCCGACAACACAGAAAGCCATAACAGTCCCTTCTCCTCCACAGTCTCATTCCCAGGTGCCCCCCCCTGAGTGTTTTATGCACCCCATGATCCAGGATCTGCTTGCTGCTTGCTCCATCATGTGACATTCTTGGGTGGACATTTTGGGGGGGGGGGTCCTGGGCGCGACCTCAGCCCCAAATGACTATCTATACAGCAGAGGAGATATCCAACACAGTCTCTTTTTCCTCCCCAGGTGAAGACTGGGCTAAATGGTATCGCTTTCCCCCAGCATCCCACGCTTCCTTCTTCGAAAACAACATCGTTCTTTTGGACTTCCTCCTCCTCCTCCTCCTCCTCCTCCAGCCTCTGTTTGCGCCCCCGCTTCCCTCCCGGAGGACCAGCTTGCTCTGCTTAATCGCAGCCTTGAATCGGATGGTTTATCACAAGGAAGCGACTCTGAGCTGGCAGCTTGACCATAAAAGGAGAAAGCAACTGAATCGGGCATCCTGGCCGGCAGCTTCTTGACATTTTATTATGGGCTGGTCTCCCTGCAGGGTTTGTGCATGTTTCCAGCACAGTCGGGGGGAGAGAGAGGACGGCAGGAAGAAGACCTCTTACGGCTGCTGCCATTTGACTACCAACCAGGGGTAGTAGATGAACCCGTCAATTTCCGTCCCTACCAGCCTCTCCAATCTTAAGTTTGGTTCTCCACATTTCCCCAGTTAGCAGCTTTTGCATTTTGTGAAAAGTGGTTACGAAAAATTCACGAGCATTTTGTTAAATTTATCCAAATATACAGACATTTGTAAGCAACTTTGTCTCGTGTACAAATGCATGCAAAGCCAATTTACCAGCCCTAATGCATTTTTTTTGGTACGTTACCTTCGCTAATATATGCATTTTTAGGCACACTGCGGGATGTGCACTTTTACACCCCTTACTTGGCCGGAGAGCCACATTAGAACATTCTTGAGTCCACATATTGTTCTGTGAAGTGCAATTAGGTCAGGTTCACCTTTAAATTGAATTTCTGCCGCATCCCAACTTACCATGTCAACAGTGGGATGGAGAGGGAAGAAGGAAAGAGACAGGGGCACAAGGGAGTTTTCTAGGCTCTTTCTGCTTTCAGGTGGGATTCCATCACACAGCAGCATTTCAGGTTGCCCAATAAAAGCTGAGCGGTGCTCTTGAGCAAAAATGCCCCTCCCCACCCTCTCCCAAAAATCATTTTTCCCCCAATAAAGAAAGTGATGGGAAAATGCACTAGGAAACAGGTGGTCACAACTGCATGGATTCATATAATTTTCTTGCAAAGAAATCAGAATGAATGCTCCATAGATAGCCAAAGTCTAATCTCCCAACAAACTCTGGGCAAATGAATCAAGATGAGCAGGCCATCACTATATGAGCACACCAGTCTGATATTTTTATGGGAGGGAAATACATCTATAAATCTGGAAGGTCATCTGAAATGGCCCTAAAAGCATCGGGCAGCGGCTGGGGGTGGGGTTCAAGGGCATACCATAAATTTTGGGTTGGGCAATTAAAATCTGTGCTCTTTTGAGCCTGTATGACAAATCATAGAATCGTAGAGTTGGAAGAGACCACAAGGGCCATCCAGTCCAACCCCCTGCCAAGCAGGAAACACCATCAAAGCACTCCTGACAGGTGGCTGTCAAGCCTCTGCTTAAAGACCTCCAAAGAAGGAGACTCCACCACACTCCTTGGCAGCAAATTCCACTGTCGAACAGCTCTTACTGTCAGGAAGTTCTTTCTAATGTTTAGGTGGAATCTTCTTTCTTGTAGTTTGAATACATTGCTCCGTGTCCGCTTCTCTGGAGCAGCAGAAAACAACCTTTCTCCCTCCTCTATATGACATCCTTTTATATATTTGAACATGGCTATCATATCACCCCTTAACCTTCTCTTCTCCAGGCTAAACATACCCAGCTCCCTAAGCCGTTCCTCATAAGGCATCGTTTCCAGGCCTTTGACCATTTTGGTTGCCCTCCTCTGGACACATTCCAGCTTGTCAGTATCTTTCTTGAACTGTGGTGCCCAGAACTGGACACAGTATTCCAGGTGAGGTCTGACCAGATCCATAGATCACCACCTTGTTGTGGTTTGGAAAGTGACAGGCATAGGCATTGCAAAGCATGGAATGGAAGATTAACAGAAAGACATATAAACTCTGCGCAAGCAAATCAGGATGAATGTTAGTTGTTGCATGACCTCCCCAGAAAGAAATCTGAATGAATAAAGGCCATAGTCTAACCTCTGCATAAGCTTTGTGCAGGCAAATCAGGATGAACCCTGAATAAACAATCTCCCTGGAGAAAGACAGCCTTATCCTCCTCTATAAATTAGTCTAATCCCCTCTTAAAGCCGTTTGAATTGTTGGCATTCAAAACATTTTGTGAGAGAAAATCCCATAGTTTAACTACGTACTGGGTGAAGACATCTGTTCCAAGTCTCCCATCATTCCGCTCTCACTGGATGGTCCCACTGGGTACTGGGATTACGAGAGAGGGGGTTTCTGGAGGTGGTTGGAGGATGGATGGAGGCTAACAGATTGAGGTTGAATTCTGACAATACAGAAGTACTGTTCTTGAGGGACAGGGGGTGGGCTGGTGTGGAGGACTCCCTGGTCCTGAACGGGGCAACTGTGCCCCTGAAGGACCAAGTGCGCAGCCCGGGAGTCATTTTGGACTCACAGCTGTCCATGGAGGCGCAGGTCAATTCTGCAACCAGGGCAGCTGTCTACTAGCTCCATCTGGTATGCAGGCTGAGACCCTACCTGCCGATGGACTGTCTTGCCAGAGTGGTGCATGCTCTGGTTATCTCCCGCTTGGACTACTGCAATGCGCTCTACGTGGGGCTACCTTTGAAGGTGACCTGGAAATTGCAACTAATCCAGAATGTGGCAGCTAGACTGGTGACTGGGAGTGGCTGCCAAGACCATTTAACACCAGTCCTAAAGGATCTTCACTGGCTCCCAGTACGTTTCTGAGCACAATTCAAAGAGTTGGTGCTGACCTTTAAAACGCTAAACGACCTCGGCCCAGTATACCTGAAGGAGCGTCTCCATCCCCATCGCTCAGCCTGGACACTGAGGTTCAGCTCTGAAGACTTTCTGGCAGTTCCCTCACTGCGAGAAACAAGGTTACAGGGAACCAGGCAGAGGGCCTTCTTGGTAGTGGCACCCTCCCTGTGGAACACCCTCCCTTCAGATGTCAAGGAGATAAAGAACTATGCAACTTTTAGAAGACATCTGAAGGCAGCCCTGTATCAGGAGGTTTTCAACACGATGTTTTTATTATGTTTTTAGATATGCTGTAAGCTGCCCAGAGTGGCTGGGGAAACCCAACCAGATGGGCGAGGTATAATTATCATCATCATCATCATTCCCCTTTCTCTGTCCCCTTTCTCCACACCTAAGATAATTTTAGACATCTCTACCATGTCCATCCCCATTGCTCACTCCCCCCACAAAAAAACCTTAAGAAAAACTTTTCTAGACCAGTGGCGTAGTATGGGGTGGGTGGGTCACAGGCCATGCTACGCCACTTCTCCAGACCCCTGATCCTTTGGATATAAGCATTTCCTGTATTCTACAGCATCCTTTTCTGAGCAGAACTGTACCCAGTATTCCAAATGTGGTCACATCATATAGGTAAAAAGGTAAAGGACCCCTGGACGGTTAAGTCCAGTAAAAGGTGACTATGGGGTTGCGGCGCTCATCTCGCTTTCAGGCCAAGGGAGCCGGCATTTGTCCACAGACAGCTTTCCGGGTCATGTGGCCAGCAGCACTAAACCGCTTCTGGCACAACCGAACACAGTGACAGAAACTAGAGCGCACAGAAATGCAGTTTGCCTTCCCGCCGCAGCAGTACCTATTTGTCTACTTGCACTGCCGTGCTTTTGAACTGCTAGGTTGGCAGGAGCTGAGACCGAGCAACGGGAGCTTACTCTGTCGCGGGGATTGGAACCGCCGACCTCCTGATCGGGAAGCCCAAGAGGCTCAGCGGTTTAGACCACAGCGCCACCCGCATCCCATCATATATTACATCCAGGGCAATAGTCCCCATTTGCCTGGATCCCTCCCTTCCTGCACTTCCATATTAAGAACATGCAGATATAGAAAGCTGCCTTATGCTTGGCCAAGCCATTGGTCAATTTAGCTCAGTACTGTTTACACTGACTGGCAGCAATGGCTGCCCAAGGTTTCAGGCAGGGGACGCTCCCAATCCTATCTGGAGATGTTGGGGATTGAACCTGGGACAAGCAAGGAAGATGCTCAGCCATTAGGCTGTTATACTCCTTCCCCAACTCCTCTCCTCAGGCAAAGAGGCTGCATTCAACACACAAACTCCAGAGACCACTTTAACTAGGAGGAAGTTATATGTTTACTCACGGAGCAGCAACATTTGCTGCGTCTGAACAAAAAGACGTAACTTTAAGCAATGCTTCTGAGCATCGTGCTGGAGACTCACACAGCTGTATATTTTTAGCTGTTTAATTAGACTTCTGTGCTTTATACTCATTCAGATCCTTTAAAACCTTCCAGTTGTATATAGCAGTTGTTAGTATATCTTGGCAGTAAATCTATGTGAAGGATAGCGGCCGAAACAAAAAAGAAATTAAACCGAGTGAAAATTACAACCGTAATTCAGACACTCATAGGAGGGAGCGAGGCAGAGGAAGCAAAACAGCCCCAGTTCGGAAGCTCAGATGTGCTCAACCTGTTTGTCCGTTTTGAAGTGCAAGAATGCTGACAAATGATGAAACAATCCAGATGTAGGCAGGGAAAGAAGGGACAAAGCAGAGAGGATTGGGGGGGGGGAGTGGAAGATGGAGATGGACAGGCAGAAGCAAAACAGAGACTGCCCATTTTCTGGCAAGCTTATTTCCTCTTGGCCAGATCAAGACCCATTCTATAGGAGCAAGGTTCCCAAACATCCAAAAGATGATAGCCGTGTTGGTCTGTCATAGTCGAAACAAAATAAAAAAATTCCTTCCAGTAGCACCTTAGAGACCAACTAAGTTTGTTCTTGGTATGAGCTTTCGTGTGCATGCACACTTCTTCAGATATCTGAAAGATGCACACGAAAGCTCATACCAAGAACAAACTTAGTTGGTCTCTAAGGTGCTACTGGAAGGAATTTTTTTATTTTGTTTTATCCAAAAGATGAAACGTATTTGCTATTGTGAAAGTTGCCTGCACTCGGAGGCGGGGTTGGGGGAGAAATTCGGTTGCATTTTAACGAGAAACGGACTAATTTGCACTTCTTGAACCAATACGTGAACCGAAACACTGCTCTCCTTTGGCATTCACAATTCTCCAGCCAAACAACGTGCATTATATCAGGCGGGAAGTATGTATAAAAATGCGTGGGTTAGTGAAGGTGACACAGAGATGCATTGAGGGAAATTCGCTGCAAAAAAAACCCCCATGCATCTCAGTTAAAATTGCATGCAATGTCTTTATCGGGAGAAACTCGCGAGAAAACAATGACAATTTTTCATCAAGATGTTTTTGATTTTTAAAAACATACTGCACACTGCTGCAGAAATGTGGAGAACTAGATTTAAGGTGGTGTTGGAAATGAGAGAAACTGAAATGGACAACTTCATCCTTCCCCTGTTGGAAGTGATTGTTAGCTGACAACCATTCGGCTTCCAAAAATTGTTCGAAAACCGGAACACTGACTTCCAGGTTTTCAGAGTTTGAGAACCAAGTCGTTTGAGAACCAAGATACCACTGTAATCAGTTCTAAGATAAGATAAGATAAGATAATTTATTGTCATTGCACAAGTACAAGCACAACGCTATACAAGTGCAACGAAATTGCATGCCGTCCCATTAAAAAAAACAGAAAGAAACAAAAAGCAGCACAAAACACACACACACCAAAAAGCCACACTTACACCCATCACAGCTCTCCATGGTCATATTATCTGGTTACAGCATTTAAGATGGTTATAGCTCTTGATGGACCTTGCCCCCTCAGGCAATACAATAAACAATACAGTCGTACCTTGGATCCTGAATGCCCTTGAACTCAGATGTTTTGGCTCCCGAATGAGGCAAATCCGGAAGTGATTGTTCCGGTTTGCGAACGTTCTTTTGGAACCCGAACGTCTGACGGGGCTTACGGGGCTTCTGATTGGAGCTTCCTGCAGCCAATCAGAAGCCGCGATTTGGTTTTCAAACGTTTTGGAAGTTGAATGGACTTCCGGAACGGATTCTGTTTGACTTCCAAGGTCCAACTGTACTGGTAAAGTGAGCAAAATGTGTGTATTGTTGGAAAGTGTGTGTATTATTGATAGTAACACAGGAAATGCCCTATACTGTATTGGGAGAAATTGCTTGCAAAAATGTAAATATTAGAGAAAATGTGAATGCTGAAAAATTTCCCTGAGGTTTTTTAAAAAAAGAAACTGGAAGCAGGTGTAGCAATGTGGAGAACTGAATTTAGGACTGGAAAAATGAGAAACTGAAATTGCCAGATCCGTCTATTCCTAGTCCTTGTGCCAATTCCTGAGGTTTGCCTTTTCCACCCAGAGCACCGTAATGGGCCAGCCCTAGCTCCTGTCTTTGCTTCATGACTTGGGGGCTAGGCGGGCTTGCAAAAACATTCCTAGGAATCCTTTGGCACTGCCTGCCATCCACAATCTGACTCAAAAAGGGAACGCTCCTCTCCCTTTGCCCGTCTGGGCCCGGCGTGTGGGCAGGGTCGAATGCGTTGCAAATAGTTTTGGCAAATAGGGGCATGGAGAGGTGCTCCCTGTGGACTGGTGGAGGCAGCCACTCTGCTGTCTGAGACATGGGAGTATCAGACGCTGCCTTATACTGAATCGAGACCATTGGTCCATCAAGCTCCATATTGTCCACTCTGACTGGCAGCAATTATCTGGAGTTTCAAACCAGAGACGTCGGGACTGAACCTGGAATCTTCTGCATGCAAACCAGATGCTCTGCCACTGAACTAGCCTTTCCCAGTGGCTAGAAGTCTGCAGAATAGTCACATCTGTCGGCCTCTCCTCTGGTGCATTTGTGAATTTCATCTTTCTAGACTCCTGCCCAACATATAAGGCAGCTGCTGCCAGTCTGAGCTGCCAGTGCTGGGCTGAAGGGATGACAAAGTCCAGAACTTGAGCCATCGGGACTGTGGCAACTGGTGCCCGGGTTGCTGCTGAGGTTACCAAGCAAGTGTTTCCTCCTTATTGCAAAAGTTTTTTATTTATTTATTTACTGCATTCATACACCCCACCCTTTAGCTGGAAAGGCTTTCAGTGAGACTTGCTATACAGTGGTACCTTGGTTCTCAAACTTAATCCGTTCCGGAAGTCCGTTCCAAAACCAAAGCGTTCCAAAACCAAGGCGTGCTTTCCCATAGAAAGTAATGCAAAATGAATTAATCCGTTCCAGACTTTTAAAAACAACCCCTAAAACAGCAATATACCATGAATTTTACTATCTAACGAGACCATTGATCCATAAAATGAAAGCAATAATCAATGTACTGTACTATAAAATAAATAAGACAGTATTGTAGATGATAAAAATTAAAATTTGATTTTTTTCTTCCCTGCACTGATGATAGTCATTGTTTGGATGGGGGGCTTTTATCCATTTCTGCAGTCACACAATCAATCAATCAATCAATCAATCAGTAGCTGAATTGGGTTCTACATAGTCACAAAAACAAATAAACCGAAAAAGCCTCAAAAACAGAAACGCAAAATAAATAGCAAAAACAAAAGCACCAGACTTACAGTAATCCATTCCAGAAGTCTGTTTGACTTCCGGAATGTTTGAAAACCAAGGCGCAGCTTCAGATTGGTGCTGAATCACTTCCGGATTTGCAGCATTCGGGAGCCAAAACATCCGAGTTCAAGGGCGTTGAGGATCCAAGGTACGACTGTATGGTTTACTCCAACTGGCAACAGGCTGAAAGAGATCCTTTCCAACTCTGCTACCTCCTGAGATCCCTTTTGCTCTGCTGTATTTTCCTGATGTAATTCGGGGTTCTTTTTTTATGACTGGCAAGCTATTCCGTATTTCATGGGCTCATAAGTCCCTTTGAACCATCATCTTGCAGAAAGCAAGGAATAAATGCAAATAATCATGGAATCTGGAACTTTCTGAACTTAAGGCATGTTCTCTATGACTATACTATGGGTCCATTGGTGTCAGAGACCTTATACCACAGCCAGACCACTGCTCCATGTAGCCCAATGCTGTCTGCTCTGACTGGCAGCGTCTCCCTTAGAGAGAAGGACCTCTGGCGAATGCCAAAAACCGAATCCAAGACCCTCTGCAGGGGCTCCACCGAAGTGCTATATCGCTCATCACTTTTTTTTTTAAGATAATTTTTATTGAGATTTTTAATGCAGATATACATTGTTCCATTTACAATTTGTCCTTTTCACACATTTTCCAAAAAACGAAAGGAACTATGACAAAAAGAAGATCAAACACAGAATTTAAAAGAAGATGAAAAGAAAAGAAAAGAAAAGAAAGAAAACAGAGATAAATTGTGGGACTTCCTCTCCTATCAACTCCCTCTGTGTTATTACTATCACTTTCTATGGCCTACTTTTGGCCAGAGAAAACTGGCACGACATTTTCCACGATTTTGTTGTTGTTGTGACGCTTAGAAGCAAGTTACCCAGCCTTACCTTGCATCATACTCCTGTAGGCTGTGTCGGCGATGGCATAAATATGTGGGGGCATCTCGTGACGTTTCTTCCCTTTGTACATGTCGATAATCTTCTCTGAATAGATTGGCAGTTGCTTGTACGGGTTTACCACCACGCAGAAGAGACCTGAGTAAGTCTGTAAAGGGAATAAACATACCAGGAATGTGATGTGGGGTTTTGCTTTTTTAGAAGCCCCCTACATTCCCTTAACAGTCCTTTCCTTTCCCCCCAACAGAGCTGCAGTTCTGTGAGGGGAGGTAAAGAATCGCTAGCAACCTTCTCAACCAAATTACAGTACCCAGAATCCTTTGGGGGGGAAGCCATGACAGTTCAGGGGATATGAAACTGGTCTAAGTTAAGAGTGTGTGGGGTCAACCAAAATGATCAAGAGGATGGAACAACGGCTCTACAAGCGATGGTTGCAGCGTTGGGGACGTTTTAGTTTAGAGGAAAGGTGTGTAAGATGTAACAATTAAAGCAGACCCTCCAAGTGTCCCTATTTTCCAGGGACAATCCCGGATTTACAGAAGCCATCCCAGTTTCTGATTTGATCCTGGAATATCCCGCTTTTCCTTAAAGGGTAAAGGTAAAGGGACCCCTGACCATTAGGTCCAGTCGTGGACGACTCTGGAGTTGCGGTGCTCATCTCGCTTTATTGGCCGAGGGAGCCGGCGTACAGCTTCCGGGTCATGTGGCCAGCATGACTAAGCCGCTTCTGGCAAACCAGAGCAGCGCACGGAAACGCCATTTACCTTCCCGCCGGAGCGGTTCCTATTTATCTACTTGCACTTTGACGTGCTTTCGAACTGCTAGGTTGGCAGGAGCTGGGACCGAGCAACGGGAGCTCATCCCGTCGCAGGGATTCGAACTGCCGACCTTCTGATCGGCAAGCCCTAGGCTCTGTGGTTTAACCCACAGCACCACCCGCAACCTTCCCGCTTTTCCTTAGGACATCCCTACTTTCGTTGGAGAAATGTTGAAGAGCATGGAGTTATGAACCCCCGAGCCAAGGAGATAAGTAACTCTACAACCTTTAGCAGACATCCAAAGGCAGCCCTGTTTAGGGAAGTTTCTTAATGTTTAATGTCTTATTGTGTTTTTATATACGTTGGAAGCCACTCAGGGTGGCTGCGGCAATCCAGTCAAATGGGAGGAGAAGAAGGGAGAAGGGAGAAGGGAGGAGGAGAAGGAGAAGGAGAAGGAGAAGGAGAAGGAGAAGGAGAAGGAGAAGGAGGAGTCCTTATTTTCATTGGAGAAACATTGGAGGGAACATTATAGAAATTTATAAAATTACTCATGGTGCAAAGAAAAAGTTTTCTCCCTCTCTCCTAACACTAGAACTTGGGGGCATTCAATAAAGCAGAATGTTGGAAGATTTGGGACAGACAAAAAGTACTTTTTCACACACTGCATAGTTAAACGATGGTGGGGTTGCCATATGTCCAGGAAAACCTGGACATGTCCTCTTTTGGGGAGGCAACATGTCCATCCAGGCGGATTTTTACATTTTAAAGGAAATGTCTGTTTTGGGGAGCTCAGGCTCGGCCTGCGCGGCCACACCTGCATTCACACACCTTTTTCCAAGGCTCAAGCTAGCAGCGGCTCGGGCTGTCCTAGTTTTTGTCCTTCAAGATAATAAAGGTAAAGGTAAAGGGACCTTTGACCATTAGGTCCAGTCGTGACCGACTCTGAGGTTGCGGCGCTCATCTCGCTTTAGTGGCCGAGGGAGCCGGCGTACAGCTTCCGGGTCATGTGGCCAGCATGACAAAGCCGCTTCTGGCGAACCAGAGCAGTGCACGGAAACGCCATTTACCTTCCCGCCGGAGCGGTAACTATTTATCTACTTGCACTTTGACGTGCTTTCGAACTGCTAGGTTGGCAGGAGCAGGGACCGAGCAACAGGAGCTCACCCCGTCACAGGGATTCGAACCGCCGACCTTCTGATCGGCAAGCCCTAGGCTCTGTGGTTTAACCTACAGCGCCACCCGCACTCTTCAAGATATCTCTTCAAGATAGGGCAACCCTATTTATGGAACTCTCACTTGCAGGAGGCAAGCATGGCCACGAACCTGGCTGACGTTTAAAAAGGACAGGACAAATTCGTGGAGAATAAGCAATCGGTGGCTAGTAGCCGGGGTGGCTAAACTCTGCCTCCACCATCAGAGGTGTAATGCTTCTGAATAGCAGTTGTTGGAAGCCACAGGAGGGGAGACTTCCTCTTGAGTTCGAATCCTGCTTGTTGGTTTCCCACGGGCATCTGCTTGGCCACTGTGGGAACAGGATGCTGGACCATTGGCCTGATCCAGCAGACCTCTTCATGTGTGTGTATCTGACTGAGTTGACAATCGCACTGTCGCCCACTGACTGCAGTGCAGTCAGCAAAGGACTCTTGCAGGAGGAGGCTGAATAAACCTCTTTCATTTTTTTTTCATATCTCAGCAATTATGCCCAGCGGCAAACAACTTGATACCTGCACCTGCAAGACATAGGGGTAGCCAAGCAGTGACCCTACAAAGGTTCTTGGGCTCAAACACCCAGCAGCCCCAGCCATCACGGTCAATGGTCAGGGATGATGGGAACTGTAGCCTAACAATATCTAGAATGCACAGGTTAGCCAACAATGCTTAAGAACATAACAAAGGCCTGTCCCGTTCCCCAGCAACGGCCAACTGTTCAAGCAGAATGTGAGGGCTACAGTTCTCTTTTCCCATGGCTCCATTTAGACACCATGGCTAGCCTTGCCCTCTGCGAATTTGTCTGATCCCCCTAATAAAACGGGCTGCCGCCATCACTATTTCTTGTGGCAGTGAGTTCCATAGTTCAACTACATGAAGCAGTGCCTGTCCTGAATTTCCTATCGTTCAGCTTCGTTGGAGGACCTCAGTGGGTTCTATCCTGTCTTTCTCCCACAGTAGAATTTTACCATCACACATGTCAGGAACAACACAGGCCTGTTGTCTCAACGTGGGACGCTTAAGATCATTGCCAACAGTAAGAGCACGGATACTGTTCTAGGATAACCATGCAGGTTTTTTATTGCACACTACTTCACACATTTTTTTCAGGGGTGACCCCTGCCATTTCTCTCCCCGCCCCCTCAATCTTCCTCCCTTCTCCCTCTCTTTTTCCCCAAGCATCTGTGCAAAATTTAGGATCAGAGCACCTGGTTCATGCCCCACTGAGGGCGTTTCTGCAAAAACTCCCAATTCCCTCCACCCCCAGTTTTCTAATCTCTTATTAAAGCTCCCAAGTATGTAATTATACAAAAACCATCCGAGGCTGACCTTTTAAATCAACTCGCTATGTCCTTGAGCACAGATTTGAAGCCTGGGGTTTCCCTTTCTTGACCATATTAGGAGACGGCCCAAACTTTTCACACAAACTAAACACTTTATATGGCATGAAAGCAAATGCAGAAATATCTGTTGGCAGCGCTGAGGACCAGAACAGCTCAGATGCCCTGGGCTGAACTGCATAGGTTCAGTAAGTCCGTAGCAACTCATTCTTCAGGGCCCTGTTTTGGCACTGAAGGGGGGGGTTTACTTTTTTCTCTCTCTCCAGAGGATCAGAGCACATCCTACCCCCCAAAGGCTGTCAGCGTACCCTGGGCTACACAGCCTGTTTACAGAATCAATCCGGCCTGGAAAATCGTCACAGCTAAATCCACAATGGCAGGTGATGAGGGCTTTAGCTCGCCTTACTTGCAAGCATCCCAAAAATATCTTGCTGGCTGCTCCGACTACACTAGACATATCCACAGGGGGTTGGACTAGATGATTCTCAGGTCCCTTCCAACTCTACAATTCTATGATGGTTGGATACTCCCATTCTATGTGTACACTCTATGTGTATAATAATAAATTATTAGACAGCATCTTAAAAAGCAGAGACATCACCTTGCCGACAAAGGTCCGTATAGTTAAAGCTATGGTTTTCCCAGTAGTGGTGTATGGAAGTGAGAGCTGGACCATAAAGAAGGCTGATGACCGGAGAATTGATGCTTTTGAATTATGGTGCTGGAGGAGACTCTTGAGAGTCCCATGGACTGCAAGAAGATCAAACCTATCCATTCTTAAAGAAATCAGCCCTGAGTGCTCACTAGAAGGACAGATCCTGAAGTTGAGGCTCCAGTACTTTGGCCACCTCATGAGAAGAGAAGACTCCCTGGAAAAGACCCTGATGCTGGGAAAGATGGAGGGCACAAGGAGAAGGGGACGACAGAGGACGAGATGGTTGGACAGTGTTCTCGAAGCTACCAACATAAGTCTGACCAAACTGCAGGAGGCAGTGGAAGACAGGAGTGCCTGGCGTGCTCTGGTCCATGGGGTCACGAAGAGTCGGACACGACTAAACAACAACAAATTGTTATTATTATTGCACAGCCTCAGTCTGGCCTCAGGCACAGCTTTAGCACTGAAACAGACTTGGTTGCCCTGCTTGGTGACCTTAACTGGGAGAGAGGAATGCACAGTGGCTTTTAACACCACTGAACATTGCAGGTTTTGAATGCTTTTATCGTGTGTGTGTTTGTGTGTGTGTGATTTTACTGCTTTGCTGTTTGCCGCCCGGAGGAAGGGCATGATAGGTGTTTAAAAAATAAATAAAACAAAACCCAGCAGCTCCCAGTCACCAACTGAAAGGCAAAAAGCCTTTGGATCCAATTCAAGGTGCTCACTTTAGTATTTAGAGCCCCATACGACTCAGGCACCAAATATGCGAAATAGCACTCCCTTCCCTACAAGACCCTCTTGGGTGCTAATACTGGTGAAGTGGTACTTCCACCGGCCTCCGAAGCTCAGAGTGGGGTGGCCTGGGAAAAGTTAATTATCTGTGGCGGCCCCTAAGATATGACAGCCATTGTCAGGGACTGGCCCGAGCCAGGAGGGGCGGTGGAAGGGCCAGGGGCATCAGGAGGCTACCCATGGATGCCGGAGGAGGTTTTGCGCGCATGGGATCAGGAAGAGGCAGCGCCCAGGCTGTCTCCAGAGGCAGGGAAGGAGGTGTGGAGAAGTGGGAGTGAAGGGCTGTCTCCGCCTGTGCTGACGGAAGAGCAGGTGGCGAGGGAGCCTATGGGAGCAGAGGAGAACATGGAGACGGAGGGAGAGCGAGGGCTTGAGGACGTTGCGGGAGCCTCTGCAACAACCTCCAGGGAGGATGAAAGTGAAAGGGATGAGGGCAATGGAGGGGCCAGCAGGGTCAAGAAGCGGAAGAGGAGGAGCGAAAGGAGACGTTGGAGTTTCAAAAGGCTCTTATGCTGGGGGGAAAAGCGGAAGCCCTTACTTGGAGAATCTGAGTCGTCAGAGGAGGATGAGGAACTGTAAGCTTGTTTGGTGAAATAAACTTGTAAATAAGTTACATGGACTGCCGAGTCGCTTACTCTTGAGGAGGACCCTTGTCCCCCTCACAGCCATCTTCAAATATCTCAAGAGCGGTCACATGGAAGAGGGGGAAAGTTTTGTTTTCTCCTTCTCTGAAGGGTAGGACTCGAACCAATGACTTCAAGTTACGAGAAAGGAGGTTCCGACTCAGCATCAGGAAGAACTTTCTGACAGTAAGAACTGTCCGACAGTGGAACTATCTCCCTCAGGAGGTTGTGGGCTCTCCTTCCTTGGAGGACTTCAAGCAGAGGTTGGGTGGCCATCTGTCATGGATGCTTTGGTTTAAAATTCCTGCAGTGCAGGGGGTTGGACTGGATGACCCTCGGGGTCCCTTCAAACTCTAGGATTCTATTATTGTAAGTTGTGGAACTCCCTCCCCAGAGAGGTCCTCCTGGCACCTTCACTACACAGCTTCTGGTGATTGGGTGAAGACACACCTCTTTTTGACGCTTGAGGTCTGTATTTTTCAGGACCCACCTTACCGTTATGATTTAAAGCTGTTTTAGATACCGTGTTGCAGGGTGGATTTGATTTAAATCAAATTGATTTAAATCACGATTTAAATCACTAGTCAGTAAGGCTTGATTTAAATCACTAGTCAGTAAGACTTGATTTAAATATTTTTTTTACAGAAAGACTCATTCTTGCTGGTATAATCTTAATATTTACAACCATATGAAGGTTTCCTTTTTGGAATAATAAATTTTCAGAGTAGTTTTTACAGTTGTATCAAAAATTACTGATTTGGTTATACTACTAGAAATACATAGACAGATAATTATGAAATTATGGTGAGGTTTAATAAGTTAACTGTTTATATTTGGACAACTTTTCTGCTGTACTTTATTGGAAGGAGAAAAATAATCATTTCCTTAATAACCATTTAAACAATTTATTTAACTAAAACAATAACATGATAGCATATGTATCCATGTTTGTTAACTGATGTGGTTAAACATTTAAAAAAAAAACTTAGACTGAGTTTTAGCACACTTGATAAACTTAAAACAAATCCTTATTTCCTGATGAATAGCCTTTGGACTACAACGTAACGTAAATAGAAGACTATATTTAGAAAGATTTTTCCTCCAAAAGCATTTTATTTTAAAAATCCAATTTAAATCAAAAAAATCCGATTTAAATCAAAAAAATCTGATTTCTTTTTTAATTGTTGATTTTTATCCACCCTGCCGTGTTGTGATGTTGTAACCCGCCTCAGGGCGAATGATAAATGGCCACCACGATAAGTGCGCATGCAGCCCACGGACCAAACGCAGACTTACGTAAATGAGGCCGGAGAAGTATCTCTCTCTGAGGTTGTGCAAGACAGAGGCTTCGTTGAGGCAGGTCAGCTCGGCCATGTCTTCCACCTTGGAGAACTTGGGGGGGTTCATCTTCTGGATGTCGTCCTTGCTGCAAGTCACCTTCTTCCCATTCTCCGCTAGCTCCACCAGCACCTCGTCCCCTTTCTCCTCCTTGATGCTCGCCGCCTCGAACCCATGCTTTTCCGATGGGATCCACACCAGCTTTTTGGCCGACCAGTCCGCCTGGGCCACCGTGCTGTTGAGGACGTTCTTGTCCACAAAGAGGAACTTCTCGTCATCGCTCAGCTGGCCTTTCTGTGCCATTTTGACTTAATGGGCACCTGAGAGAAAGAGGTTATTTTTTAAAAAAAAAAAAATGTTTTAAAATTACTATTAATAATAATAATTATTATTATTGAATTTATATACCACCCTATACCCAGGGGTCTCAGGGCAGTTTACAGAATAAAATCAAGATATAAAACCACAAAATACATAATAAAAATAAAAACGACAACCCAATAGCCCCCCCCCCACCAAGAAAACCATACAGTGGACCCTCGACTTACGAAGATAATCCGTTCCGACGGAATCTTCGTAGGTCGAAATCATCGTAACTCGAGTCCCCATAGGAATGCGTTGGGAGAACGCATTCGTAGGTCGAAAAAAACCTCGTAAGTCGAGGAAACCGCATCTAAAACGGCCGCGACTTCCGATTGGAAGTCGAAAAAATTCGGAAGCAGCGGCCACTTTGATCCTTCGTAACTTGAAAAACTAATAAGTCGGGTCATTCGGAAGTCGAGGGATCACTGTATTTTAAAAGGGCATAGGATGTAAATCGGATCAACCAAAGACCTGGTTAAAGAGGAATGTTTTTGCCTGGTGCCCAAAGGTGTATAATGAAGGCGCCAGGTGAACTTCCCTGAGGAGAGCATTCCACAGATGAGGAGCCACTGCAGAGAAGGCTCCGTTCTCGTGTTGCCACCCTCTGGACCTCTCGAGGAGGGGGCACACGAAGGAGGGCCTCAGAAGGTGATCTCAGGGTCCGGGTAGGTTCATATGGGAAGAGGCGGTTCTTGAGGTATTGAGGTCCTGCGCCATTTAAGGCTTTATAGGTCAAAACCAGCACTTTGAATTGGGTCTGGAAACTAATTGGTAGCCAGTGCAATCGGACCAGGATTGGTGTAATAGGCTCAAACAGTCTTGCTCCAGCAACAAAAAATAATTTTGCACAACTTAGTTCACCAACCAGGTGCACCCTCCAGGCGCTTATGACTACAACTCCCATTACTGTAGCTAGGATGGCTCAATCAGCAGAGCATGAGTCTCTTAATCTCAGGGTCGTGGGTTTGAGCCCCGTGTTGGGCAAAAGATTCCTGCATTACAGGAGGGGTTGGTCTAGATGACCCTGGTGGTCCCAGAATATTCTATGATATTCTTCTTTTATGTTTATTATGTGTTTGGAGGGGGGGAAACCTGATAATCTTTTCAGCCCATCGGGACCGAAAACAATCACAATGAACTGCGGAGGAGCATTAAGATATTTAACACGGAAGAGCCTACCCATTTCAAACCATTCAATCTCTCCCAAGGTTTCTGTGTGTATTTGTGAGTTTGGTCATCCCTGTCCAAGAGGAAAAGGTTGCCAAGAGGCAATAGAAGGATAATGGGTCAAATTTCTCTTTGGCGGCACGTAATTGAGACGTCTGCTTTTCTGCTAGTCCAACGGTTCAAACACCGGCAGACCCATCTTAAGTCTTTATGAGATATACGCCCTTCTTTTTGAGATAGCAACACATTGTTTTGGGGGGGGGTGCCTTATGTGATGTGGCCTTCACAGCCACGAGCGCCGCTTCAGTATATTTTGAAATTTATTTGCTTTATTAATTAAATCTGCAGCCTGCACTTGGGGTTTCCTCACAAACTGTTGCCGAACGAAGTGGGAGGGGTGGCCGAAAGAGATCGCCCGACCTCCTTCCTTTTAAGCTGACCGAGCTTCAAAGGCGAACCCAGATCCCCGTAACTAAAGAGTCCAAGTCGTTTGCAAACCTCCCTGGATCTGTTTGCAAGAGGTCCATGTAGGCTACCATATATGGGCATGTTCTGCTCATTACTAGCCGATCGGCCAAAAAAGAAAAAAGAAAAAAAGGAAATCCAACGATAACAAGTTCAAAACAAATACCTTCTAGGGAATAACGAAGTCCTTTGCCATGTAGGACAATTAAAAAAATGGTACTGTTCGTGTCTTGAGACAGCGTGGCTGCATCCGAGCCAGCTGATGAGTCTAATTAGACAAGTCGATATTTTGAGGAGGACAGGACCTGAGGGGGCCACCGTCAAGAAGGCACTGGGAATTGATGCATCGCCTCAATTTGCATATTTGGTACCGAGTTAGTGAAAGAGAGGCACCTTTTGGACGGATGGTTTTTGCCCTCTTCCCACAGTTTTTTGAGGTTCTTTTTTCTCACAGATCTGTCCTCCCTTGCAGGGTGGGTTTTGCCAGGCACTTCAAGCAAGCACCTGGAGGAGGGGAGCTCCTGAGGCAAATTTGCATATGCTAAGGTATGCTAATTCGCCTCTGGGCAAATTAAGATGGCGGACAGCTGGGGTCTCGCCAGCACGGGGCTTTGCAAGTGCGCCCAGCTGCCCTGTAAACAAAGTAATAAAAAAAGAGAGTTTTTACAAAAGAGAGGGGAAAGAGAAGGAGAACAGGCCTTGGCCCTCTGAGGTACTCCCTGACAATGCTCCTGCTCTGAGGCACTGTTTAATAAAGGGCACATCGGCCATTATGCAACATATTTAAAGGAATATCCTAGCATTTAAATAGTTATGGTTTCCCCAGCCCAAAGGATCCTGGGAACTGTAGTTTGTTGTGGGTGCTGAGAGTTGATTGGAGGCCCCTATTCTATACACATCCCAGCTACAAATCCCACAGTGTTTTCACAATTAATCCCTCTTCAAGGGGAACCCGGGGAACTGTAGCACTGTGGGAGGAATAGGAATTCTCAGCGCCCTTAACAAACTACAGCTCCCAGGTTTCTTTGTGGGAAGCCATGACGGTTAAAGTGGCATCACAGAGCTTCAAACGTTTAGTGTGGATGTGGCGGAGGATTACACAAAATGAATCTTTTAGGTATGCTTCAGGTGCTACACTTTTCAGGTGTTCAACCTAAAAAGAATTTAATGAACGAAGGAGAAAAACACACACCAGTTTGTTTCTGGGCCCCAGTCCAAGGTGATCACGTTAGCGTTTAAAGCCCCAAGCAGCTCAGGCCCTGAATACCTGAAAGACATACCCTCCGACATTTCTCTGATGAAAATAGGGAGGTCCTGTTCCCTAATGATAATTTATACCCTGCACATCTTACTGGGTTGCCCCAAGCTTCCAACATATATAAAAGCATAAAACAACAACAACAACAACAACAAAACAACAAAACAACAACAACAACAACAACAACAACTTCCCTAAAAAGGGCTGCCTTCAGACGGCTCGGGGGTTGGATAACTCCACACCCGCCAACATTTCTCCAATTTCTCTAATGAAAATACAGACGCCCTAAGGAAAAGCGGGACATTCCGGGGTCAAATCAGAAACCGGGACGGCTTCTCTAAATCAGGGACGTCCCTGGAAAATAGGGATACTTGGAGGGTCTGCCTGAAAGACCACCTCCTTCCCTACAGACCCTCTTGGGTATTAAGGTTGGCAGAGCTGGGTAGTTCAGGAGGGGTAGCAGCATCCAGCACCATTAGACAGCTTTCAACACAAACTGAAGATGCACCTCTGGCCTTTGACACCTGAAATATATAGATTTTAGGGCCCACCCCTAGTCCAATTGTAAATGGCTTTATCTGATTTTAATCTCGCATTTTCACATTGCTGTAACCTGATTGTGGTGGAGGAGGAGGAGGAAAATGATGGTGGTGATAAGAATAAGAACATCAGTAGGCAAATTAAGTCCCGGGGGCCGGATCCGGCCCAATCGCCTTCTAAATCTGGCCTGCGGATGATCCGGGAATCAGCATGTTTTGACATGAGTAGAATGTGTCATTTTATTTAAAATGCATCTCCAGGTTATTTGTGGGGCATAGGAATTTGTTTTGTTTTTCAAAATATAGTCCGGCCCCCCACAAGGTCTGAGGGACAGTGGACCAGCCCCCTGCTGAAAAAGTTTGCTGACCCCTGAATAAGAATTAAGAGTTAAGAGGGAGATCTGGGAGGTAAAAGTAAAGGGACCCCTGACCATTAGGTCCAGTCGTGGACGACTCTGGGGTTGCGGCACTCATCTCGCATTATTGGCCGAGGGAGCCAGCATACAGCTTCCAGGTCATGTGGCCAGCATGACAAAGCCGCTTCTGGCGAACCAGAGCAGCGCACGGAAACGCCGTTTACCTTCCCACCGGAGCAGTACCTATTTATCTACTTGCACTTTGACGTGATTTCGAACTGCTAGGTTGGCAGGAGCTGGGACCA
Source organism: Darevskia armeniaca (assembly GCA_034641395.1). Classification (NCBI taxonomy): domain Eukaryota; kingdom Metazoa; phylum Chordata; class Lepidosauria; order Squamata; family Lacertidae; genus Darevskia; species Darevskia armeniaca. Next base: position 381,425 of record JAWWNF010000855.1, on the reverse strand, counting down.
AGCAACGGGAGCTCACCCCGTCACGGGGATTCGAACCGCCGACCTTCTGATCGGCAAGCCCTAGGCTCTGTGGTTTAACCCACAGCGCCACCCGCGTCCCATTGAGACCTGGGAGACCAGGGTTCAAATCCCCGCTCAGCCATGAAGCTCCCTGGGTGACCAGTGACTGTGCCTCTCAGCCTGCCCTGCCTCACAGGGTTGTTGTGGGGGGTTATATGAGGAGGGGGAGAAAAACATAGGTCCCCTTGAGCAAAAGGAGAGCTATCAATGCAGTAAATATATAACAAAGAGTAGCTGCAGCTTCTTGTCAATGGGGACTTGTCCCCGCTGTGGCCTTGTAACCGCGTGTGGAATCCCCCTTGTGTCGAGCGAGCACATAGAAGGCTTGTGAGCATCATCTGCTACGACCCCCAACGCTGTTGCTTTCCTTTACTGCCATCTACTGACTTCCCCCTTACTTGGATTTGAAGCTTTAAGACTTTCCTTTGCCTTATTTGTCCTTCTGAGGATGAAACAAAACAAACCAGTAACCAAATGTCACCAGGAAAAAAGGACGCCCTTGGAGCTGCCCCAGCTCCGACTTTTTAACCTTTTAAAAACCAAAAAGAAAAAAGAAAAAGCAGGGTTTTGCTTGACTACTACCACCTCTCCTGTAAGGTAGGGCCTTATGCATGACAACGAAGGTATATTTGGGGGGGGGGGGAGAGAGAAAGCCAATTTAGTTTACATTTAAAGGCGACCTTAACAAATGCACATTTTCCTAAACCAAATGCAAACCGAGGGACAGCCACCGATCAAAACCCTCACCCTTCTGAATTTTGCAGTGCAGTCTTCCAACCAAGCAGTGTTAGGATAAAGTATGCACCTATTACTGAATATTATGTCGGAAAGATGTATATTTGTCAACGCTGCATGCAAGAAATGTGTTTATTCTGAAAAAATCGCCACTAAAACGCTGAGGTTTTTTTTTTTTTAAGGCTGCAAATTGTTGCAGAGGCACAGAGAACTGAATTTAGGGGGGAAATGAGAAACTAAGAAAACTGGAAATGGATACTCTCATGCCTGCTGACAGCCTTCCCCAACTTGTTGCCTGCCAAATTTTATTGGACTCCAACTCCCACTGGTCCCAGCCTTCATGCCCGATGGTTAAGGAGCCTGGGAGTTGTAGTCCAAACACCTCTGGAGAGCGACAGGTCAATGAAAAGCTGGTATTGATGCCGCAGTCCAAGATCAAACGAGTAGATGGCTTGAGTACATTTGCACCAAGATCTCCAATTCATTAGGGGAATTGAACCATCCGTGGGACTCATTCATCACTGCAATAACCGGCAACAAATCCTTTCTCATGTCAGTAGCTTGTTAAAAGGCAATTTGCCAAGATGAAAAATATCAACATTCTGCCATGTCAAAATCATTCACCTGCCATGAATGATTTCTTTTCTTTTTAAGAAAGCTGATCTCTGCTTCTTAAAGCCTCGTATAACATAATTAACTCTGCAAAGATTTTCACTCTTAACCTTGTTCCTATACATGAAAGGCACACTTTACACACCTTGCCTCTGAGTGGTGTTTGGTAAGAACAATTACTTAGCCATTTAAGAATATTACACCCTTACAAATTGCATTTTTTTAAACCACCCTAAAAAAAGCAGTAGCAAATCTCCAGGAAGCTCAGCACACTGGGAATCCCACCTGCTAAAGAAAGTCCTTGCAGTAGAGATATTTTATTAAAGTTTTCTTGGCTTACAAAGATATGCGCAATGTCTCTTTTTTCAAGCTCTATATGCCAAGACCTGGCGGTTTCTACATCTGCCCCAAAGGAAACTTCCTAACTGCATCTTACGAAGAGGAGCAATTAATTTCAGACTGATAGCACGGCTCACTCTGAACTCGCAATAGCGCTGGCTTAAGCAGGAGAATTCCTTTGCTGTCAAAAGAGTACTTACAGGGCTCCAACTGGGAAAGCAGAAAATGTTTTGGGAGAGTCCGGAACTGATGCTGCTAGCAGCTGGGTCAGACCAAGGCTGATCTCCCTTTGCAACCTCCCTATATAGAGGCGGGCTGACTCCCATGGGGAGGGTCCCCAGAGACCGCCCCCTGCTGGAAAACCCTGGCACTACTTGGGGGGCTAACAAATAAAGAAACTGTACTGTACATTCTTAGGTTCAGTTTTAAGCTGTGGCTAAAAGACCTCTCACTGCCACCTCCTGATAAATTGGGGTTTCTGTCTTTTGCTCGTCAAGGCTTGCGGGAGACGTTTGTGTGATGTTTCAGAAATTATCAGACGCCTCTTCCGTGCTCACTTTTAAAGAAGCCATTTCCCAGAAATGGTAGGGGGTTTATTTGGTCTGCAAAGCAGGAATATGACCCTTCTTAACCCCTTCCTGATTTCTCATGTCTCTGGGTTTACAGCAAAAGTGGGAGAGATGGAGAGACAGAGAGAGAGAGAGAGATCAGTAAGGAAGGATTAAGAGTGGAGACTCCCAATTTTTTTCCCTTGCCATAAAAACGGTGTTATCTCCCATCGGCCTTTTGATGTCTGGCTCAAAACATAAGAGCAAAGTATGCTCATTTCCATGAGAAGGGTCTCTTCCATGGGAGGGGGAGACGAAAGGTCCCTCTTCCCAAGCCAAGCCAAGCCCTGGAAGGAGAGGTGTCCCCCCCATCTCCCACGTGTTTATGTAACATTTGGGGACCTTGGGCCGTTTTAAGCCTGGCCTGTCTCTGGGGAGCGAAAGGGTCGTTTTTTTCCCAGCTCCTGCCCCGACCAACTCTCCGCCGAAGCGGCTGTTTTGCAGGGAATCCCAGCCTCCTGAGAAAGTACTGCACATAATTTATATATATAAATGCCTCCCTCTGTCCTTAAATGGGAAAAGATAACTGTTAAATGGCTTGTGGCATTGGAGCGCGCGGGGTGGGGGAGAGCAGGAGGGGAAGAGAGAGGGAGGGAGGGAGGAAGGATGGAATGGGTGCCTGCGGTGTTGTGGAAAGAAGAAGAGGCGGTCAGCAACAGCTGGCAGAGAGGGAACGAAGGACAGAGGTGCCTGCAGCCAGCTTTGGGGACGGAGGAATCTGGTCCTCATCAAGGCCGGCAGAACTTTCAAAAACAAAACAAAATTCTATGCATTCAGACTTCCATTCTCTCCCTCTCTCTGCATCTCCCTTGCCTGGGTCTGGGCTTCTCAGACATCCCAAAAAGGGAACGCGAGGATCCTCCAGGAATTCCCATCAACATACCGGATACAAAATGCCCCACTTGCAGCAGCAGCCTAAATATGGAGCCCCATGTCAAAAGCAGAGGACCGATGGACGGTGAGAGGGAGGGGCGGGCAAGGAGACGCAAAGAGTTTTGCAGGAACCAAAGGTGGAGGAGTTCTTGAGACGCACAGCAAGGCTTGCTAACTTATGCAGGAAGTTGCCGTGGACCACCAGGCCAGGACTGCGTCTGGACTGAGCAGAAGCGGTTCCTGAGTTTTCACGGCAAAGGATCTTTCCAAAGTCCTACCTGTAGGTAATTGCTTGGACCATCTGGGACAAGTCGCTTGATCTATACTCACCTGGGCCCAAAGAAACACAACAATTAGTCTTCTCTTCCCCATTTGACTCTGAACTTCTTCTCAACGTCACCACAGCGATCCTTTATTTAATGGCACAGCAATGTTGTCAACAACCGCCATGGCCCTATCCCTTTGCTTTTCTGTTAATGCATTTGCAAAATATTTGTTTTCAAACTCTTCATAAAAAGTATTTTTGAAAGAGTCCATCTAGCTCAGTACTGTCCACACGGACTGGAAGCAGCTCTCCAGGCAGAGAATCTTAGCCTCAGCTGGAGAGATCAGGGAATGAAGTTGGTACCTTCGGCATGCAAAGCAGGGGCTCTGCCACTCCATCCCAAAATAAAGGAAGATTCTAGTCTAGATTCAGAGAATTGTAGAGTTGGAAGGGACCCCTGAGGGTCATCCAGTCCACCCCCCTGCAATGCAGGAATCACAACTAAAGAATCCATGACAGATGGCCATCCCACTTCTGCTTTAAAACCGCCAGGGAAGGAGAATCTACCACCTCCTGAAGGACTCTGTTCCACTGTCAAACAGCTCTTACTGTAATCGTAAAAAAGTTGGAGTTCTTGTTGCACAATACACTGAAATCAATGTTACCAAGAACTCTGGCCACAAGTTTTAACAAAACAATAAGTTTACTCGTGAGTAAGTTCAAATGGCATATCAATCCTGTAAAGAATTAGTCTTAAACAAAAATAATAGTTTCACAAAGAAAAAAAACATAACCATTGTTAGATCTTAACTACTGAAACCTTAGTACTTTGATGTATCTTGATTTATTATTTGATATTACCAGCTGAAGAAGGCATCTGCGTCGAAACAGGGCCCTGTCCTGGTTTCCGGTTTTCGCATCACATCTCAGAAGCCCTAACTTCAATCTCCAAAAGACTTTTTCTTTGTGAAACTATTATTTTTGTTTAAGACTGTAATTCTTTACAAGATTGATATGCCATTTGAACTTACTCACGAGTAAACTTACTGTTTTGTTAAAACTTGTGGCCAGAGTTCTTGGAAACGGCTCTGACTGTCAGAAAGATGTTTAGTCGGAACCTCCTTTCTTGTAACTTGAATCCATTGTTTTTCGGGCCCTACTCTGGTCCAAAGAGACCAGGGTTACGTAGACCTGGATTGGCAGCATGGTGCCTAGACCAGTGTTTCCCAACCAGTGTGCCTCCAGATGTTTTGGGACTACAATTCCCATCATCCCTGACCACTGGTATTGCTAGCGAGGGATGATGGGAGTTGTAGTCCCAAAACATCTGGAGGCACACTGGTTGGGAAACACTGGCCTAGACACACCACAAGGTGTTCCCAGGGCCCCTTCCCCTCTACACATACACACGCTGAAACCAGGCATGGGATAAAAGCCCTCTATTGTCTCCAACTCAAGGCTTTTCTCAAGCCTAACAGAATTGCCTTCCTGCAATTCTCGCCTCTCCCCTACGCATTCCAAGTAGATCATTCCCCCTCCCAACCTTAGGGTTTTGAAAACTTAAAAACTTTTTTCAAACTCAATAACTGTCCGGGGATGGAGTGTGAGCATGTACATGAACGATGCCAATAATAATAATAATTTATTATTTGTACCCCGCCCATCTGGCCGGGTCTCCCCAGCCACTCTGGGCGGCTTCCAACAAATATCAAAATACATTAAAATATCACAGATTAAAAACTTCCCTAAACAGGGCTGCCTTCAAGTATTTTCTAAAGGTCATGTAGTTGTTGTTGATCCTTTTAACCGCTGGGAGGGCGTTCCACAGGGCGGGCGCCACTACCGAGAAGGCCCTCTGCCTGGTTCCCTGTAGCTTTGCTTCTCACAGTGAGGGAACCGCCAGAAGGCCCTCGGCGCTGGATCTCAGTGTCCGGGCCCCACAATCTCAGTTCACAGGCCCCACAAAAGGTTGAAGACCCCTAGTCCACACTGACCGACTTCAACCCTTTGGGTTTTCAGACTGAGGTTTTTCCCTGGAGATGCCAGGGCTCTGGATCCAATGTTCTTTGCTACTGAGCTATGGGCCATTCCGTTCCGTGGTGCTACCCTCAACGATGGCTAATGGATGGTCCTCCCCAAGGCCAGAGAGCTCTGCTGTCCTAGTCTTCTCTTCCTAAGAGATGCCAGGTGTTTGGAGGTGATGGACATCACTGCTGAGACACACTGCCAGGAAGGATGTACAAAACTGGGCTGGGTGGAATCACAGAAGGGACCGCATGGGTCATCTGGTCCAACACCCTACAATGCAGGAATATGCAGGTGGCCCATATGGGAATCGAACCCGTGACCTTGGGGTGATCAGCACCACGCTTTCACCAACTGAGCTAACTGGCTCCACACTGCATCTTCTGAAGCAGTTTGGGATGTCGCAAAAGCCCAGAACTGCAAAGAGAAACGAGGTACTAAAAAAACAAAACCCCTCCATTTATGCCAGACATGTCCAACAGGTAGATCACTGGATATCTGTGGTAGATCACTGGCTCCCCCCAAAGAAGCTAAACAACTTTGGCTCCCCTAAAAAAAAGCCCTGCACCCCCAAAAAATGGGGCTTTCCTCCTCCCTATAAAAGCTCAACAACTTTGACCTGAACCCCCAAAAGGGGGGTAGATCACTGCCAATTTTTAACTCTGTGAGTAGATCACAGTCTCTTGGGAGTTGGCCACCCCTGATTTATGCAAACTACCGGTAGGTGAAAGCACCTTATGGCCAAGTTTTCAAGTTATTGCTTTGTAAAGCTGAACGCCCCCTTCGAAAAAGCACGCAGCCCAACTGTAGCAACCACCTAAAAAACAAAAAAAGAAAGCTCTGTGGTGCTGTCCCTGGAAGAGTTTATAAAGCTTGTTTCGTAACTATCTGCACCTCTCAATGGTCGTAGCTTAAAAAGGAGTGGAAATTCTTTCCCATTCTTTGCGTTCACGTACATCCAGAGGCTGCTGGCAGACAAGTACGCCTAACAGAACAAAGAGTGGCAGATGATTTATAGGGCGATACGGAGCTGAGCTGGAAAGCTTGAGGAAGATTCACTGCAGGGCATGCAGGTCCACAATGAAAGAGAAGCGGAACGCAAGTGCGCTAAATAAAAAACAACGCATCCAGCTGTGGCCTGGAAGCTGAGCTCACTTACCTGCGTGTGGACCGTCTAGTTGATGCTGGAGTCTACGGGACGAGGACGGCTTCAAGTTTAAGTCGGGCAGCTCAGGGAGATGGCGAGCTGTGCCATCAGGGTAGAACACCCAGCAGAGCTGAGTAGCAATTGTCAAGGTCAAGCGATTCCGCCCTCAGATGCCAGCTCTGTTCAGATGGGCAGCTGAAAAGTGCGGCTGGGCGATTTGAAAGCATCACGTGTCAACGCTTTACTGAGGCTTGCTGCTGCTAACGGGGTCCGAAATCTCTCAGAAGAGGGCCTCTCGCTGCTGGCATCAGAGGGGAAACCCCTTGCCCAGTTCTACAGACAAGATGATGCAGAGAACAGGCAGGGGGCGTTCCTCCTCACCATGTCTGCACAGATCCAAAATGGTGGCTTGGGGCTTCTGCAGACCAGTGTTCTTCAGCAGATAAAGGTAAAGGGACCCCTGACCATTAGGTCCAGTCGTGGACAACTCTGGGGTTGTGGCGCTCATCTCGCTTTACTGGCCAAGGGAGCAGACATACAGCTTCTGGGTCATGTGGCCAGCATGACTAAGCCACTTCTGGCGAACCAGAGCAGTGCACGGAAACCCCGTTTACCTTCCCGCTGCAGCGGTACCTATTTATCTACTTGCACTTTGATGTGCTTTTGAACTGCTAGGTTGGCAGGAGCAGGGACCGAGCAACAGGAGCTCACGCCATCGCAGGGATTCGAACCGCCAACCTTCTGATCGGCAAGCCCTAGGCTCTGATACTGTTGGACTAAACCAAAAGGATTGTTCTGCTTCCCTTTGGGCCACATCAGTGAGGCCAAGGGAGGGCAGCCCAGGACTTCCAGACGCATTGCCCAGGCTTGCAGCAGTTTGACTGTCTCAAGTCAGACAGATGCCAACAGCAATTCCCATCAGCCCCAGCCAGCTTAGCCAATGATCAGGGATGATGGGAGTTGTAGTCCAACAGCATCTGACTGCAGACCCAAGGTTGAGGAACTCTAAAACCTAAAACCCCAACTACTCATGACATCAGCTACTGTAGCATGGGATGGCTCCTCCTGAACAATCCCCTCCTGGCAATTATGGCATTTACATCACATCTTTCCTCCAAGGAGCCAAGGCTGGCACACGTGGCCCTTGTCCTCCCACCTGATTTTATCCTTGCAACCAACCAGGGAGGCCAAGATACAGGGGAGCCTCCTGGGGAGCTCCATGGCTGAGTGGGGATTTGAATCCAGATCTCCCAGTTTGCAACGTGAGGCGAAAGACAAGGTGGCCCTCCTTCCTAATTCATTGCACAGAGGCCAGCTTGACTGGCAGCTGAAACTTAACTTTTAACACTGGCAATAGGACAGAGCCCTACATTGCATCCGAGGGTGGCAGGCTAGCTTAGGGGGCAAGGGGCAAGCTCTGCAAGACGCACAGAGTTTCCCTTTGGCAGACAGGCTCCACCAGGCCTCCTTTCCCTCAACAGCCATTCCTTCAGACTGCCTGAGGGGGGTGGGGGGTGGCAGAGAGATGGGAAGCAGAAGGCTCCACCAGGCATCTCCTACCCCTGCACTATGCAAGTCGGTTGTTATAGGAACAACTGCTTAAGAATTGGTGCCCGAGTTTGCATTTCCCCCTCTCCTCTTCCCTCCCAGTCCCTTTTCCCTTGCGTGTCGTGGTTCTTTTTTAGATTGGAAGCCTGTATCCCGCAAGCATCCACGGGATCAGGGCAGGCTCGAAGAAGAGCAAAGTGCAGCAGTCTCAAAGGAGGATTCCTAACGAAATGGAACAGTGTCTTGAGCAGCTGGCTGAACTGGAGACAATCACAGAGCAGTCTTGTTGGAGCTGGTAAAACACCTTGGCAGAAGACCGACCCAAGGAAGGCATGGGGAGGGGGCAGGGGTGTCCAGTTATGGGAAAGAATCTTCTAGATGAGCATTAGCTCTGACACCAAAGGGTGCTCTCTTTAAAGAAAGGGCTGGGCAGAAGGAACAGTAAAACATTAATTCAAGTAGCAAGTTGTTACAAACATATCAATGCAAGTTTCCTGCCAGAGAGTGGCAGGGAGGTCACGAGCCGTTTTCTGGAAAATCAGGACTTGCCATCAGGTGACTAAGGTGTTCCTCCTAGGGGAAGATGGAGAGGTTTCTCAGGAAATGAACGTTAATCCAATTCCTCAGGGGAAGATGCTTGTTGGAGGCTGCCTCCACTCCTGTCTCAAGTTCATGAATGCTAAATAAGGTTGTCTGCTTGCATTAGATGTGGTTGGGAGTTCTGGAGACCAATTAGGCTTGCACTTATCAATCTGCATAATAGGGTCATATTTCTGTGAGGACATTCCCCTGAACCGCAGCTACTACGGGAAAGGATATTTGGCACGAACCAGTGAGGTTTCCTCTGACACTTAGGTTGAACTACTGTAGCTTTCTCCAATTCCTTGCAATGGTGCTGCCCTCATTGCTTGAAGAGAAGCAAAAGCAAAATATCTTGGGGCATATGCAGAGTGCCAGTTGAAACAAGAGATTCTTGGTAACACAAAGGGGACTGGTGTTACCCACAACATAGAGAAATGATACCATTGCTAGCTGAGACTTGCAGCAATGCTTACACAAGAAATAGTACTTTCCAGGCTCAAAGTGTAGAATCTAACCAGAGTTTCTGTGCCCCCGCCTCCCAGAAAATACAGCAGTGTCAAGTGGAATGCCCGCTTCACTTGTTCCGCAAAACAGACATCATAACTTTGTTGCAGGCTCAAGTTTCTATCTAGCTACTGAACTCCAACCATCTGAGCACTGAAGGTCAGTTTCCCCAGCCATTCAGACCCAAAAGCACATCTCATGAAAGGGGCTTTTGTAAAGCAATAAATGATATCAGCGGACAATCATCCCTCAGCCAGGCAAGCAGGAAAAAAGAAGGAAGAAAGATTACTACATGTTCAGTGTTATTGCTGAAAAGCAGACTGATGCAATATGAAATACAGTATGCCAACTTTCTAGCCTCTAAGAAAAAAATGTATGTGTAAGAAAAAGAAACTCTTGTGGCTAAAACTGCACAGATGCTTGTGGGGCCAGGGAGGGGGCACACTTTCCTAGAAAGTAAGTGACAACATAGCTTTGGGCCTCAATCCTAGACAGCCATAGCCTGGGTGGGAGGAAAAGCATGTATGCAGGCAGAAGTTTTTTGAAAGTTCCATCTTCATGGGAATGGCAAGCTGCTTTTCCATTTTGAAGCGGGTAAGCTTGATGATGATTGTGAATAATAATAATAATAATAATATATCTGTACCCTGCCCACCTGACTGGGTTGCCCCAGCCACTCCACCTTCAGTAAAATCCCATTAAATGCCCCTTCCGTTGTGTACAGAAAACTTCCCCTTGTCCAGATACAGGTTTCCTTTGCATGTGTCTCTTAAAATTATTCCTGTGAGCATGCCAGATCAGATAGCTAAGCTAAGTACTTCACTAAAGCATAGGCAGCTGCAGCTACTGTAACTCACAACAGAACAGAAGCAATGCTATATATGGGTTGGATTTGATCTGGTTAGCCATCATTAATCTACACCCTGTCTGAGGGCATTTCCTAACCCAACCTTACATTTTACTCCCCTCTAACGTGACAAATCCCCCCCCCCAAAGAAGCATGAATGTTTGTGAGCATTCCATGACATCGCAGCATTTGCTCAGCCAAGGGTGGCTTGGGAGAGCTGTTAGCTGAACACTATATTCTTCCTATTCTACATACAGATCTTAATTTTTATCCTCGTTTCTGATTGCCAATTTCGTCAAATGAGAGACCAGGAAGAGCAGCCTGCCCTCAATCATAACATAACTGCAGTGTGCTGCTCCAATGAGGAGAAGCAGCTAGGAGCTCAAGTCTTTTATCCTACTGCACCCAAAATTTCAATCTTGCCCTGTAGGCAGTGCTTAAACCAGAGTTTCCTAGTTTGGATGTCACAGGAAACTGTGGTTAGGAAATCAGGAAGTCTCTACTCAATCAGGCCATGTGAGAAGAGGAAGGAAAGACAGAGTACATAAGCTCAACAGCATTACATCTGCACCATACCCATAACTTGGTCCTAAATCTATATAATATCCTTAGCTGAGGCTTAACACTGTTCTTTGCTGAACACTGGAACACTTCAGGCTTGCAGGGAAGGCCGAAACATTTCCTAAAATAACATGATCCCATTTCTGTAATTGTTAACATCAATTATTGTGGAAAGTCCCTATCGTCGTTGTGAAAAGTCCCTATTTCCACCACATAAGGATTCAATTATCGGACACCCTCGCAAGTCAAAGTTTAAGGCAAATTATCTTTTATTCATGTACAAAGAACCAAAAATAGAATTCAGTATGACACTGAGCTAAAACACTGGATGCTTTTAATTTTTAGACCCCAGGCCCACCTATAGCCCAAACCTGCTCCCCCCCTTTATTTACCATTTATCATACCATGAAAATAAATGGATTCTGACCCACCAAGAGAAGATTGATGCTGTAAAACTGTCACAGTTTCTTATGTTTCCACACTAACATATCCCTCCTTTTACCAACAATATACCTTGGACTAGAACTGTAGAGGAAACCACAGCACAAAGATGATTAGAAATGTCACATCTACAAAATAGTCCTTACCCATTTTACCAATTAATCTTGAGAACTTTGCACAGTAACAAATAAACAACTGCTCTGCATGAAAAGACACGTGATGGTTTATTTCATCTGTTTAGGCCCCGTGAACTCAACATATCTTCAAGCTTTGGGCCGGTTATGCATCCTGGTTCCGCAGCAGCGCCTGAGAATTAAAACAAAGACGATGTGTTGCATTTCAACATGGTGGCAGGGAGAAAGGTAAGTAATGCCAGCTCTTGAGTGGATTGTTCACAGTAATCATATTTTCTTATGAGATCGACTTGGGATGAGCTGAACCTACAGATCACATCACTGGCCAACTAGTTTTCCTGCATGGAGGCCAAAAACCTGCTTGGAAAATTGCTTTCAAGTTGCAGAAGAGTCATAGAATCCTAGAGTTGGAAGAGACCCCAAGGGCCATCCAGTCCAACCCCCTGCCAAGCAGGAAACACCATCAAAGCATTCCTGACAGGTGGCTGTCAAGCCTCTGCTTAAAGACCTCCAAAGAAGGAGACTCCACCACACTCCTTGGCAGCAAATTCCACTGTCGAACAGCTCTTACTGTCAGGAAGTTCTTCCTAATGTTTAGGTGGAATCTTCTTTCTTGTAGTTTGAATCCATTGCTCCGTGTCCGCTACTCTGGAGCAGCAGAAAACAACCTTCCTCCCTCCTCTATATGACATCCTTTTATATATTTGAACATGGCTATCATATCACCCCTTAACCTTCTCTTCTCCAGGCTAAACATACCCAGCTCCCTAAGCCGTTCCTCATAAGGCATCGTTTCCAGGCCTTTGACCATTTTGGTTGCCCTCCTCTGGACACGTTCCAGCTTGTCAGTATCCTTCTTGAACTGTGGTGCCCAGAACTGGACACAGTATTCCAGGTGAGGTCTGACCAGAGCGGAATACAGTGGTACTATTACTTCCCTTGATCTAGATGCTATACTCCTATTGATGCAGCCCAGAATTGCATTGGCTTTTTTAGCTGCTGCATCACACTGTTGAGTCATACTATGCTCTTGCACAACTCCTGCTCATTTAAGCTAGGCTTATGCAAGTTATCTTTCCAGTGAATAGCACCTCTCATGCACTGTTTCCAGACAGGATAAAGGAAAGTCTTGTGCCTTTGCTTCTGCAGTCCTGTGCACACTTACTTGAATACAAGTCTCACTGAATTCAGGAGGACTCACCTTTGAGTACAGAATCACGCTGCCGGCAGCTCTTGCAATACTAAGTTGGGTGACCCACATAGCAGATCTCCTCTGTGACCAATGTTACCCAAACATCCCAATCAGTAATATGCCACTCTTCAATACAGATTCTCAGAACAGTTTCCAATATAAACAAAACAAGTAACTACAGCAGCAAGACACAACAGCAACTTGCACAGGTTAAAAGCCAAAGTAAGAGAAGAAATCCAGAATACACTTAAAAGATAAGAAATTGGCACCAGGCAAACTACTCTGAGGAAGTTGCAAAGCCCAGAAGGCACTGCAATGGAAGCACTCTCTCCAGTCGCCACCAACATTGACTCCAACCCAGTTTTGAACCTCCAAAGCAAATCTTAGCAACATGGCTAATTCATGTAGGACTGGGGCGTTTATGTTGCTGGACTACAACTCCCATTGTCCTTTGCTGGCTGGGGCTGATGGGAGTTAAAATACAACAACATCTGGAGAGCATCAGATTCTCCATCTGAATGCAGGAGGAAGTAGACCCCAAGGTGGCCAGGTTTTATGTTTGGTTATGTCTCAGTACCAATGACGATGTGTGCCAGTGTCAGAACAGTAACTTCTCTTTTCCTTGAAAGTAAAGCTTATTTGCAAGCCCCTCTCAAGGGTGGGAAACCTGTGGTTCATAATTTTTTTGGTCTTCCCACTCCAATCAGACTTTGCTGGCACAGCCCAGGGATTATGGGAGTTGTAGCCCCAACAACATTTGGAGGACTATAGGTTAAACACTCCTGCATTATACACACTCCCACACACCCTAACCAAACCATACCCATTTGACTCCTTTCGTTGGTTGGTTTGAAACCTGTAACGAAGGTGCTCTGGGGAATGTATTGCAGACCTTTTCTTCATTACCATGTAACAGCTGGTTTATAATTCCATACAGAAGTGGCCTGTTAAAAAATGGGGGGGGGGGGGAATGTTGAGCAGAGAGAGCTGAAGAAACAAGGGGCAAAGGATCATTAGCCACTCCCATTTACTTCAGTGGAACTTGCACAGGGGGACTCTTTGCTGGACTATGCTTGCAGATTTTCAGCAAAGAACAAACAATTGCCATAGGATCATAACTCAGAAGCAAGGACATCTGGATCCAAGGAAATTGACTTCTATTTAAGCACTCTTTGGAGGCACACTTGCAGCATAATCTTATCTACTCAGTAGTAGGCCTATTGAACTCCACGGGACTTTATTCCTTAGTAAGTATGTATAAGATTATAACTTTAGTAATTTACCATAGCGCCCCTGAAAACATATGTGTCGTCTTGCACATATATGATTAAGAATGTATTCATCATATATCAAATTTGAAACAGGCATACAGGGCAACCCCCTTCCCCCACTTAGGCTCATCAGACCATTCTTCAGTTTTTCTATGTCCGAAGTACATCCCTCTCAGGAGAAGAATTCAGCCAGTTATAAAAACAGTTAGAATCTGGCCAGAGGGTGCTCTTAGCTCCAGGATTGTTTTGAGAACACTGATTGGAGTGTGTTTGAACGCTCGTGTAATCTCACTGTATACAAGTTGTACAAGTGACAATAAAGTATTTCATTTCATATTTCATATCAACACTTAAGGCATTCAAAATCCAGAGGGAACTTATAGAACCAGAATATATGGACTATGTCATCTTACACTGATCTGCTGTTTGGATCTTCAACTATATTTAGTTCATTAACAAGAAATTCTCTGTCCAATGGAACTTCAGGCTGGCCAGATTCTGAAAAACAGAACATGTGAACATTAAGTCTTCCCAATCCTTTCTGAACTCTGATTCATAGAATCATAGAATTGTAAAAGTTAAAAGGGACCCCAAGGGTCATCCAGTCCAACCCCCTGCAATGCAGGAATTGTATGTACCTAGCTATTTTAGTAACCCCCATCATGCATGGCTCGCAAACAAATCACTATTCACCAGCTACCAGCCACAAAACTCCAGCCACACAGAGACACATTTCTGTAGGACGGTAACTTCTGTGATTTCCATTTCCATATTCATTATTTATTGGACAGTATCCATGCAATGGAGAAAAGGAAAAAGGAAAAAGGCTCACCTGCTGTTAGAACAGATGAAGCATATTTGTATTTGTTGAACTCCAAGTATTCACGGATCAGTTCGTTGATTAAAAGGTTCTCATGGGACAACGATGGCCGTGGTTCACTTTGGTCATCCAGCGCGTTGAAAACTTCAGCTCTGATCCTTGCTTTGATCTGTCCCAGTGTACCTCTCTTCTCCAGAGTGTCTGTTAAAACTAGGGAGTACAAAACCAGGCAGCTTTTCTATTAACTAGAAACCCAGCTGTAGCTGATCCAAGCAAACACATTCCCCCCAAAAAGAACAACCAAAATAACTAAGCCTTTACTTCTCATTTGGACGGAAGCTAAGTTTCCTTAGAAATGCTGGACATTTAAAAAAATTGCAAATTAACAAAGTAGAATGAGATTGTCGTCTTTTTGTAAAGCAGACAGAATTAAATATGCTTCTTTGTTGGCATGATAAAACGTATCCCCATCAAGTCCATGACAGGCAGCCAGGCAACAGGTGCAGCACCCCACAACAGACTAGCAGCTGGACCAGGTGAACTTCCGCCTACCATGCAGCTCTTAAAGGCTTAGGAGCAGAGCTGGGGGAGGGGGAGGGCAGACACACACCCAGTGAAAAATAAGTTTAAAACAAGTGCCCCGGCCCCCCTCCTCGCACCAGGACAAATGAAAAAGAATATTCCCGCTTCCCTTTACCTGCTTTCAACTCTGTTATGGTCGCCATCTTGGTAGGGACAACCGGAGGCGGAAGTGGGAAGGGAGAAATAACCGAAAGTTCCCGGATATAAACAAACCGGCTTCTCGGTCTCTAGGGCAACCGCAGGCGCAAAGCACGCGTGCGCATTAGGGACGGAGGAGCCTCCCTCCACCCGGCGGCGTTATCTGCTCCCTGCTGGCTGCGCACTCAGCCAATCAGATCATCTGGAACCGTTAACCCTTTCCTTTCACCTGGCTTGGACTTTTTCCTTGGCGTGGAAAAAAAATTTGCTGGCTTGCTAGTGAATGCTAATTTAGATTTATTTATATGGGGTTATTTATACACGAATAGATTCTTCCCTCCTTGCCCAACAGCATCCGTTGCTGCATGGAAGGCAGATACTCAACAGGTGATGCTGTGCCCACTTTCCTTGCAGTTCCACGCTGGAAATAAATTCTCTACCTGTTGGACTTCTTTTACTTGTCCTGCAACCATTAAGGCTTAGATGCCCCACTAAGAAGGAGGTGAGATGGGTCTACAAATTGTTTTTCTTCTCCCTTTTTTGTTCAGTGAAACCTCAGGACTGCTGAAGATACTGTACAATCTAATCATCTAATCTTACCTGATATGTTTTATCACTGTATGGTTTTAATCAGTGTGTATGGTTTTAATCAGTGTTTTTGTAGTTGTTTTGTTTTTGTGTGGAGTGCCCTATCTGGGTGGATGGAGCAGCCAAGTAATTTCGTTGTCCCCGAAGGGGACAATGACAATAAAATATATTCTATTCTATTCTATTCTATTCTACAATCCTGTTTGGTATACATTCAAAATGAAATAAAAAATAAAAAAATAGTCCAGTAGCACCTTAGAGACCAACTAAGTTAGTTCTGGGTATAAGCTTTCGTGTGCATGCACACTTCCTTCAGATAGTATCTCTGGTCCATGGGGTCACGAAGAGTAGGACACGACTAAACAACAACAACAACAAAAAATATTGAAATGTATGAAGTTGAAAATTATTTTTTATAAAAAAGAATTCCACTGTTAGGGGACACCACCGAAAAGGCCTTCTATCAAGTAGCCGCTTGAGTGTCCTCAGAGGTACACAGATAAGGGAAGACTTTGTTTCTGGCAGGGCTGGAAAAGTACGAAGTGCAACTGGTGCAGATTCATCCACCCCGAGCCCAGCATGGAAATGCCAATAGGAGCTGCTGCCCATTGTATGTGGTAGAGCAGAAGGCAGGGAACCAAAACAATAAGTTACAGGCCAGCAGTAAGAATAGAAAACACATGTTTCATCCAAAAAGTTGTTCTGGAACACATCCTTCTCTGCCTACGTGTTCAGAAGCACTTGATGGGGAGCTGAACAGTAGTCTTCATCAGCCTTTCCAAACTGAACACACCTTTAGCCACAAACATGCAGCCCTTAATTTTTTGGTCACCTTTTGTTGCATGGTGGTTGTGCTGCTGTTGTGACCTGCCTTAGGTCAGGCTGTGACCCAGTACAGTGGTACCTTGGTTTGCATACGTCTTGGATTACAAACACATCAAACCCGTAAGTGCGTGTCCCGGTTTGCAACCTTTTTTTGGATTACTGTAGTAGCGTGGGTTAATGATTTCAGCAAGTGATTTCAGCTCTCTGACATAGCAGGCAGGAGACAGCTTCTTCATGTACCGGTAACAACTCTTTATTCAGGCAAACAAGACTGAGGGAACTGAGGGTAGGGAAGCTACATTTATAGGGACAGAGGACTGGCTAGGAAAAGATACATTTAGGAGGGAACAATCTCAAGCAATCACACAGCGGCTTTTTGGTGGGAACCAATAAGACAGCAATCCAAATACAGCAACTTGAATGCACCAATAGTAACTGTTCCTTCTGGGACAGGAAGGCAGTTACTTTACCCTAATGTGATTACAGACAATAGTAATACAGATATGATAACACTTTGAATCAATACACAACAGATTACAACCCTTTTCTTTTTCTTTTTGGATTTCGAACAAAAAATTTTTGGAGGCCCCATTGGCAAAAGCGCGCCTTGGGTTACAACCTGTTTTGGTTTTCAAACGGACCTCTGGAACGGATTATGATTATAAACCAAGGTACCACTGTGGTGGGTCAAGACCCACCAGTTGAATGCTGATCAGTTTAATTATTAACTTTTGACAGTTCCCAGTTCACATCTATGTTAGATAGCCATAGGCCAGTGGTTTTCAACCAGTGCACCGTGGCACCCTGGGGTGCCTTACATGATAGTCAGGGGTGCTGCAGGCAACACTGCCCTCGGTCCCTCTTTCCTTCCTTCCCTCCTCGGGTGCCCTTTCGCATCTTCCAAAGGTTTGTGCGACTGCTTGCTTCAAAAGTTCACATTTGGGCATCCGAGCCACTAAGTCTGGGGGCATCCTTTTTCCAGGTCCCTGTGGGGTGACGTGAGGAGGCACTTCTCTTTGGGGAGGGGGGGGCAGTGGATCAGAGACTGTGTTGTTGGCAGCTGCTGTCTGGAGAGCTCCCAAAGAGAGGGGGAAGAGGAGAGGAGGCTGAGGGAACACTCAACAAGGAAGGGTGTTCTGAAGGTAAGGGATGGGTGACATAACTGGGATTCTGAGGCTCGGAGTACGTTTCCCCACAGGGGAGCCACAGAAAGGATGTACCATAGTTGGTCAAGGGAGCATTCAAAGAGGTTGAAAACCTCTGCCCTAGGCAGCTGTTTTCTATGTTGTACACTAGAGGGCAATGGTACATGGATGTGTTTATTATTGGCATGTTTTTATTGTTAGCCATAGTCTTGAACATCCCATCTTCTAGCTGTAACTATTTCTTCTTCTTCTTCTGTAGATACTCCATTTATTTTATGTCAGGCAGGGGAATTACATTTACAAGAGCTCAGGACCAAAAAAACGAGCATCCTAATTTAGATCAGCAGGATGCTGGCGGGTATGCACTACTACAGTGTGATCCTAGGTAATGACCAAAAGCCTGGACAAACAAGAATGTCTTAGTCTCATGCCTAAAAGCTGAGCCAGTGTGGTGTAGTGGTTAAGAGCGGTAGACTTGTAATCTGGTGAACCGGGTTCGCGTCTCCGCTCCTCCACATGCAGCTGCTGGGTGACTTTGTGCTAGTCACACTTCTCTGAAGTCTCTCAGCCCCACTCACCTCACAGAGTGTTTGTTGTGGGGGAGGAAGGGAAAGGAGAATGTGAGCCGCTTTGAGACTCCTTAGGGTAGTGATAAAGCAGGATATCAAATCCAAACTCCTCCTCCTCCTCCTCCTCCTCCTCCTCCTCCTCCTCCTCTTCTTCTTCTTCTTCTTCTTCTTCTTCTTCTATGATGGTGCCAGGTGTGCTTCCCTGGGAAAAGCATTCCACAAATAGGGAGTACGATCTCTAAGTCAGGACCAGACAGCCCTGCTGAAGGGATGCAAAAGGTCACGATGAGTGTAATCTTAAAGGTGTGCCAATTTTAAAAAAATCCCATTTAAAAGTTTATGGAGGTGCTACATTTTTTCTTTATTGTGCCAATTTATCAGGGACAGCTTTTCCTACTTTTTCCTGCAGGCATCCCTGCATTAAGAATGCTTGCATGAGGACAGTTCAAGAAGCATCTGGGAAGCCTATGATCCTCCAGAGATTGTTGGACTCCAATTCCCATCATCCCTGCTCATTGGTGATGCTGGTTGGGTTTGATGGGAGTTGGAGTTCTGGAGGGCCATGGGTTGCCCATCTCTGCCCTATACCACAAAACTAGCAAATTGTCTTAGTTTAAGCAGGAGACCTTCAGCTGTTTTCCTCTACTCATAGAATCATAGAATTGAAGAGTTGGAAGGGACCCCAAGGGTAATCTAGTCCAATGCAGGAAACTACAGCATCCATGACAGATGGCCAGCCAACCTCTGCTTAAAATCCTCCAAGGAAGGAGAGACCACAACCTCCCAAGGGAGACGGTTCCACCGTCAAACTGCTCTTACTGTCAGAATGTTCTTCCTGATGTATAGTTGGAATCTCTTTTCTTGTAACTTTCGTTTGACTCCTCTCCAGAGCAGAAGAAAACAACCATGTGACAGCCCTTGAGATATTTGAAGATGGCTATCCTATCTCCTCTCAGTCTCCTTTTTCCCAGGCTAAACATACCCAGCTCCTTCAACCGTTCCGCATGAGGCTTGGTTTCCAGATCCTTGATCATCTTGGTTGCCCTCCTCTGCACATGTTCCAGCTTGTCAACATCCTTCTTAAATTGTGGCGCCCAGGATTGGACACAGTATTCCAGCAGATTTGGACTCGCCAAGTCCAAATTTGCAGCAAGGGTATCTTTAAATGAAAAAGAAGGAAGTGATCATCTTGCATATGTCGAAGAGAGTGAAAGTTACTGATTAACCACAAATGCAATTCTGGTTTGTCAGAAGCTGCCTTAACACCCCGGTTCAGATATGTAACATCTATTACTAAGCGGGGGGGCATTTATGTATGATACTGTTCCAAATATGAGGTAGCAGAGTTTGCGGGGTGCAAGGGCACCCATCACTGCAAGAGTTAGCGAAAGTTATAAATTAATACATGGTAGAGTTTAGATAATATTTGGGGTAATAAAGGGAAGATGCCAGGCCAGTGAAAAATACAAGATGAACCAGTTCTCCTGTTCAGGAGATCACTGATCATGATGCAATTAAAAGCACAAGGAGAATCAAGTATTGGGTAATTAAAGAGCAATTGACCATGCAAATGCTGCCCTTCCCTCTGGCCAGCTCAGCGTTAGTTAGCAGAAGACAACAGCAGAATTGAGAGGGGGTGGGGTCGCTAGGGTAATGGAGGGGCATGATGAAACATGGGGGGGTGCCCTTTGGAAATTTAGAGATTGGGGAAGAACGAGGATGACTGGATGAGCTGCTGTGAAGGCAAGAACCATCATGAAAGGCTAGGACAGTGGCATGGAAATAATAGTGGGCAGTTTGCCCTGGACTCCAGTGCTCCCCTGCTGTGGGGAACACGCCCCTCTTAACAGGGGTGCCAACTTTAATACAATATTGGGGGGACCCAAGTAAGCTCTGCATAATCGATCAAATGGTGCACAGACACCATTTGAATGGCGATGCTCATCAACTCTGAGGGGAGGGCAGCCACCTCAAATATTTTATGGGGGGAATGGAACCCCCTCCATCAGCTCCTAAGCCTCTTAAGATGTCATGCTCTGAACTCTCTCCAAAGTTAGGCCAAGGTGTAAACACGGGTACAATAAACCATATTTCTTAAAGACACTAGTCTCCGCAGTGCCTTGATTTCCCAATGGAAACTCAACCCTTGGTGGGCACCTGGGCAGAAATTGGGGTGTCGTGCAACCTCTGTAACAATACTTAGTGAGCATGGAAACATGGTAGGAAAAATGAGCATTCCTTGTAAATTAGTGGTGGACCAGCGGCCCAATGAAATTATCCATGTGTCTCCCTCTCTCAGAAGTCTCTTCAAGCCACACATACCTGCTAGCCGTGCTTTTTTGTGCTTTTTTTTTCTTGGCTGAAATGTGTCCTTGAACTCTGCCAATGCCTCTTGCTTGCCTGGAAAGAGAGGGGTTATTAGAGTGTAGAAACGAGCCTACTGTACAAAGATAACATCTGCATTCATTGTATTGCCCACTTTTGCCTCTGGCCCTTGGGCCCCAGAAGATTGCCAGATCAGGAGAAAACAAGCTTGCTCCCTCTTCCATGTGACAGCCCTTGCGATATCTGGTAGATGGCTATCATTTCTCCTCTCTGTTTCCTCGTTTCCAGGCTAAACATACCCAAACTCCCTCAAGCGTTCTTCATAAGGCTTGGTTTCCAGGCCCTTGATCATCTTAGCCGTCCTCTGCACATCTTTCGACTTGTCGATATCCTTCTTAAATTGTGGCGCCCAGAACTGGACACATCCCCACAGTATTCCTGATAAGCCACAACCATTTCCCATTACTATTACTATCCATTTTAATTTACTTAATCTCTTTTAAAAGCCATTTGAGCTAGTGGCCATCAACACATAAGATGTTCCATAGAGTAAACCTATGCCATGTCAAATGCTGTCTGCCCTGAATCAGTTGCCAAATTATTTCACTAAAGGATCCTAAATTAGCATAGGGCAGAATGCTTTTCACACACATTTGTGTCGACACTGATCTCCTCAGCATATGTTGCCTAATACTAGGGCTGGCCAGTGCCTTTTTTGGTAAAAAATGTGGCGCTGGTACTCATATCTTGATAAAAGATATTGCCAAAATGGCTGCCATGGGCAACAAAAAAGAGAGGGCAGTACTTTGTACTGGTGAGTACCATCAAGGAAAAGAAACACCGGGGGGGGGGGGGGGGCTCGGCATATTTTAATGGCTTGTCATGAATTCCAAGTCTGTGTTATTTTATTGGTATGCTGGAAATTGCTTTGTGATGAAAAGCTGTCAGAAAAAATAAAACAAGCCACTCAAATCTCAAGAACTCTTTTCTGAGAACTTGCTGCTAAGGGGTGACACTTAGGAAATGTGTTGAGGATTGAGGCGACACCTAAAAAGCTCTTTTGTGTCCACCTCAGGCACCCAAAGCAGCGTATGAACACCAGCCTGTAGAAAATTTTATTTTCCCGTAAATGGTGCCCTGTGGAAGCTCCGTGAGCCATGTTTGTCGGAAAATGTCAGAGAATGGATGGCTTTGTTTAGGAGTCTTGATCCGTTTGATGTTAATCGCACTTGATCCATTCCCACCGCTCTGATTCTGTTCCTCAGCTTTCCCTTGGAAAAGCCGTTATTGTTCGTCAAGTTTATTGTTGAATTGGCAGCTGGCCTCTTTGGCGTAATGGTTTCCTTGTAAAACTTGTTTTCTGTGAGCACTGAGTTCATCCTCGGATTGAATTTGGCTTGTATAATTTATTGTATGGGCAGAGTTGGTACGGTGAGGCAGAGGTGTGCCTCAGGCGGCTGATTTGGGGGAAAGGGTGGTGGATAGAACTGGACTGCGAATGCGGGTGGCGGTTCTCCTCTGTAACCCCACAGATATGGATGAGAGATGTGCAAAAGGAAAACTGGGCTATATTCAACGTAGCTAACACTGGAGCCTGGCAACACTCCTGGCTGCAGTTAAATTCTTACCAAGCCTGTTTAGGGCTTTAGAAATTGGCATATATGGGGCACAATCCCCACTGAAACTAGGAGGATTCTGCTCTGTGTATCCATCTCCCACATCACTGGCTTTAATGGTTCCCTGAGGTTTATTATGATGTTCATATTGTTCACCAGCCATACTGAAGCCTTGGATGATGCCTTCCTAGAGCAGATTAACCAAACATTCAAGAAGGAGAGATATAGTAGTCATGGGAGACTTCAACCTCCCCGATATCTGCTGGAACTCAAACTCTGACAAGGATGTAAGGTCCAACAAATTCTTCAATCGCCTTGCTGACAATTTCATTTCCCAGAAGGTGGAAGAAGCAACAAGGGGATGGATCATCTATCTTGGACCTGGTCCTCACAAACAGGAAGGAACTGATCGAAAAAAAGTGGAAGTACTCGGAAACTTGGGAGGAAGTGATCACATCCTCCTGGGTTTCATTTAAAGGTAGATAGCCGTGTTGGTCTGTCATAGTCAAAGCAAAATAAAATAAAAAAATTCCTTCCAGTAGCACCTTAGAGACCAACTAAGTTTGTTCTTGGTATGAGCTTTCGTGTGCATGCACACTTCTTCAGATACTTCTTCAGGTATCTGAAGAAGTGTGCATGCACACGAAAGCTCATACCAAGAACAAACTTAGTTGGTCTCTAAGGTGCTACTGGAATGAATTTTTTTATTTTATTTTCCTGGGTTTCATGATACAGAGGCAAGGGAAAGCCGAGTGTAGTCAGACATGCACTCTGGACTATAAGAAGGGCAATTTCAAAAAGCTTAATGAGCTACTGGGAGAGATCCCATGGTCAGAAATACTCAGAGAAGGGAGTCCAAAATGGATGAGAGTTCCTTAAAGGTGAAATATCGAAAGGCACAAATTCAGACATTTCCAACAAGAAGGGGGTGGCGTCTAAAGAAAGCAGTGTGGCTGCATAAGGAGCTTTCAGATGAACTGATATTTAAGAAGGGAATGTATAAGAAATGGAAGAAAGGAGAAATCACAAAGGAGGAGTATACACAAGTAGCCAACAGTTGCGGGGAGAAGGTCAGGAGGGCTAAAGCTCAGAATGGGCTCAGGTTTGCAAGAGAAGTTAAAAATAATAATAATAAAAATTTATTTGGCTATGTTTGAAGCAAGAGGAAGAACAAGCAAGTAGTAGGTCCTCTGCGTGGAGAAGATGGAGAAATGCTATTGAGTGACAGAGAGAAGGCAGAACTACTCAACACCTACTTTGCCTGTCTTTATCGAAAAAGAAAGCAGTGCTGAACCTGGTGATAACAAAATAAACCATGCAATGAGGGCGCTGCAGCCCAAGATAGGAAAAGAGGTGGTAAAGGAACACCTGGCTACTTTAAATAAATATAGATCTCCAGGGCCTGGTGAGCTACGCCCCAAGGGTATCAAGGATCATGCTGATGTAATCTCTTTTTATTTAATCCCCCGCACCCCAATAATAACATTCAGTGTCACGCGATGCAGGGGATACTTGGTTGAAACTTCATCTTCTAAGCACTCTTATTCAAGCAAGACCCAATAATTTCAATGGCACTTTCAAAACAAAATAAAAAAATTCCTTCCAGGAAACAAATTTTGTTTTGACTATGACAGACCAACACGGCTATCTACCTGTAACTGGAACAATGGCACTTTCAATCAGTGCTATTTTTCTAGAAAAAGGAGTGTTGGAACTCACCATAAACACCCCCTTGTTCTCTTATAATAGCAATGGCATCCACCTGAGAGGTGCTGAAACTGAGTTCCAGAGAGTTCCAGCTGAAAAAAGCCCTGCTTTCAAATATTACTATACGACAAAGGTCCGTATAGTTACGGTAAAGCTATGGTCTTCCCAGTAGTAATGTACGGAAATGAGAGCTGGACCATAAAGAAGGCTGATCGCCGAAGAATTGATGCTTTTGAATTATGGTGCTGGAGAAGACTCTTGAGAGTCCCATGGACTGCAAGAAGATCAAACCTATCCATTCTTAAAGAAATCAACCCTGCGTGCTTACTAGAAGGACAGATCCTGAAGTTGAGGCTCCAGTACTTTGGCCACCTCATGAGAAGAGAAGACTCCCTAGAAAAGGCCCTGATGTTGGGAAAGGTTGAGGGCACAAGGAGAAGGGGACGGCAGAGGATGAGATGGTTGGACAGTGTTCTCGAAGCTACTAACATGAGTAGAGACTAGCATGAGTTTGGCCAAACTGCGAGAGGCAGTGAAGGAAAGACGTGCCTGGCATGCTCTGGTCCATGGGGTCACGAAGAGTCGGACACGACTGAACGACTGAACAAAAGTAGTAGTAGTAGTAGTAGTAGCAGCAGCAGCAGTAGTAATAGTGGTAGTGATAGTAGCATTTTCATGCTACTTTCCCAGATCCATCTGAAACAGCTCACACAACACAATGGTAGCAATACACACTGAAGTCATTGTATGCATACTTGGGAATAAGCCCTGTTGAACAAGGTTTTTTAAAACTATTCTATTTCAATATAAACAGACATATCTGAGGAAAAATGCAAAGAATGGATCAAAACATGTATAAAAGAGGGGTTGGAAATTAATGCTACTGTACAAAGCAGAACAACGATAAGGAAAGGAAGTGCAACCATTATTTGCAATTGACATGTGGGGGTATGTGAGCAATGTAATGGTGCCATAAACCAATAAAATAATTTCTTTATTACTCTATGCCTGTTAACTCGGAAAGCGCAGTGGTGTCAGTGGAAGTTACTTGTCCCAGGCCAGTGTGGGTGGAATTGCTGCTTTAAAATGCAAATCTCTCAGCACCATTCCTCAGACGTCTAGCTATGCATTCATTGGGGCTGCCTGCAGGAAAATGTATTTAGGGTTGCAGCCTGAAACTGTTTTAATATTACATTAATTCATTTCAAAGCATTTACGTATCTCCTTTCAGAACAGTTTACCTACCTCATATTACTGTGTTTATTGAGTTGTAATCTTAAAAGATTACATAAGGGGTGGAGATAGGGAAGTGATGATCATAATGATGGTGTGGTTTGGCCAGTATTAACCTTATTATTTAGACAGGCTTTTGGTGCAGTGAGTTAATTTCTTCTTTCCACCCCACTGTGCATTTGGGGGTGTTTCCCACTCCAGATGCTGTTTGTCTGAGGTTGTATTTACCTAATTCTAAGACCTGCTAAGCAACAGATGGTTGTTATTACGTCCTCAATATGTAAAACCACAAAATTCAAAGAGGGAGTACTTTCTCTTTACCGTGACTGTATGCATATACATATTTCCAGTTACAGGTAGGTAGCCGAGTTGGTCTGCCGTAGTCGAAACAAAATAAAAAAATTCCTTCCAGTAGCACCTTAGAGACCAACTAAGTTTGTTCTTGGTATGAGCTTTCCTGTGCATGCACACTTATTTAGGGAAGTTTTTAATCTGTAATATGTTAATGTATTGTTTTTTTTAATATTGCTGGAAGCCGCCCAGAGTGGCTGGGGGGACCCGGCCAGATGGGCGGGGTAAAAATAATAAATTATTATTATTATTATTATTATTATTCAGATACCAATCTGTTGTATTATTATTATTATTATTATTATTATTATTATTATACTATAATATTATTCAATCTATAGAAGCCTTGACTGTTTAAACCGGCATCGTCGCGCTTTCACCGCACTGTGCAGACGGGCCCCTATCCAAGAGCAGACCCCGGCCGAGACCAACGGGGCCTGCAGCCAGCCCAGGGGGCCTACTCTGAGCAAGGCGCCCGTGGACCGCTACGTGGCCTCCTCCCCCCCCCCCCGGCCCTCCCCGTCTGTCAGAAGCCTTCGCCGCGCGGGCAGAGAGGTGGGCGAGGGCCGGGGAGGAGTAGGGCGCGCCTAGGCCGCCGCTGTGAGGCGGCTCCTCCCGCGCCGGAGCGGGGCCTCTCTCCCTCGCCGCCCCCGGCCGCTCCGCCCAATCATCGCTGGCCCGGCTCGGCCGGCGGCTCCTCCTCCTCCTCCCCGGCAGACTCTTCCTTTCCCTCGGAGGCGCCGCTGCCGCCGCCGCCGAGCGAGGCAGAGCTTTCGCCGGCCAGGCTGGGCGAGCCCCGACGCCGACGCCCGCCATGGACGTCCAGCGGCTTTGCAGGGGCCCGGCCGGCTCCGAGCCCTTCTGGGTGAGCGTGTGGGGCGGGGGAGAGAGATGGGGCAGCATCCCTGGACCCAGGGGCCGGGCTTTGTGGGGCGGGAGGGGGGTCCCCCTTCTCCCGGCAGCGGCGAGGCAAAAGCCCCTTTGTGTGCGCCGCCTCCACCCTCAGCAACTGGGATTCAGTGGGGAAACTGGGAGGGTGGGGACGACGACAAAGACACCCGCCCCCTATATCTCCCCCTTTCGAGGTGCATCTCTCCCTCCCCCGGTTTTATTTCTCATTTGGTTTATTACAGAGCTTGGAAAAGGTGCAGGTTTTTTTTTTGAGGGTGTGTGTTTTTTCTCCCCTGATAAATTTTTATTTTATTGGTGGGGGGGGGGGTGTTTAAGGGCAAGCAGAAGCGAGGAGGAAAAGCTGCAATGTTTGGGGCGTTTTTAGCCTTCGACCCAAAGAGTTGGGGGAGAGGTGATTTTTTGTGTGTTTGAACTCTGTGCATGGTCTGGGGAAAGGGACGTCTTTCTCCTGGCAGCTGTGAACTGCCCCCAAGACCTACAGAGGAAAGGCGGTACGCAGATTGAACAGGCCAATAAAGAATTGGGAGCTCCACTTATTTTGCCCGGCTGCACAGTTAAACTATGGAACTCGCTGCCACAAGCTGTGGCAAATGGGGATTGGGGAAATTTGCAGGGGGGATAAAGCTGCCAATGGCTGCTAGCCATAATGGTGGCTGTGCTGCTTCAAGGCTCGGAGGCGCCATCCGTCTGAATATTAGTCTCTTGGGTTACAGAAGGCCAGTTGCAATTATGTCTTGCTTGTGGGCTCTTGGGGTTTCTGGTTGATCCCTGTGGTAAATGGGATGCTGGACGTGGGATGTTCTTACCCTGACTAGTGGAGTAACTCCCCATTGAGCACACAGCAGCGCCTGCTTATGAGTAAGCATATTTAGGATTTGCACTGCTAGGCTGCCACCCTTCAGACTCCTTAACCTGGGAGTAAGCACAGTTGCATATGCTTCTGAGTTATGTGTGTGCATTTTGGGCTCCTATACTGTTTTTCTGCTGTCTGCTCTAGTCTGTAATTTACACACAGAGTACAGTATGTCTGCACAGTGCAATGCTAAGCATGTTTACTTGGAAGCAAGTCCCATGGAGCTCAGTGGGGCTTACTCCCAGGTGAGTGTGCGTGGGATCATAGTCTTTCAAATAAGTGGGATTAACAAATTACGTTTAAAATGGCATTAGAACAGTCAGCATTCCCCCAGTTCCCTTCATTGCCATTAATAGACTCCGTTAAACTCATTCGAAGATCCCTGCATTGCAGAGGGTTGGACTACATGACCCTCGTTTCCCCTTCCAACTCTACAATTCTATGATGTTGCCAAATGCCCACTGAATGCAACCTGGAGCAAAGACATCAGGTTTGCACCTGCTCTGCTTTTGCCTGCACGCATTCAGGATCCTCAGGTGTTCCCCTGACCTGCTTCTAAACGTGGAATGGTTTTCATAAAGCAGAAAAAGGGAGAAGCCTTTGTAACATGTCTGTTTTTTAAAATATCTGTTGGATCTGCTTTCCTGGGACTGGCCGCCTGGCAGTTGCTATTGTGGCTAATCTCTCGTTCATCTTTTGTTGAAGTGTTTGCTTTTGTGCTGGTGTCATGTTTAACACATCACATGGAAGCTGTACATTTCAGACGGCATGTTTTACCCTCTTGCAAAACTTCAGAAGACGCCCTGAACTTGTTTTGCATTCCAATTTCTTTTTCTTGTTCTCGTTCTGAAGTGGCTTCTATCCTTAATGTGGTTAGGGTTGTGTTTGTTACGAAGTGATCTAATATGTTACACGCACACACACAACTGTGCGCACCAACAGCTTATATAACAGGCCCACACCTAAGAGATTGTAATATTGGCGTACAGGGCAAGGAAGTGGTAAATGCTGCTGTCTTAACTCCTGTTGCTTTTCTAAAAACAAAAACGTGTTTTTGCTGACTTCTGCATCTGTTCATTTGGATTTAATTTCTGTGTGCAGAAGCTACATAGGCTGCAATCTTGTGTACACTTAACAAGAAATAAGCTACATTGAACGCCGTGAACTGAGACTTTCTTCTGAGTAGACATGTAGGTTTGCATTGCTAGTGGAAGTTGCTTTATTTCTGACATATTTGTTGACGCACGTGTTTTAGAGAGTATCTGACACTTGGGGGCAAATACTTTTACTTTTCTGCTCTGTACTGCAATAATGAGCCTTAATGCTCTTGAGTGATGCAGGTATGTGCAGTGGCATGACTCAAGTGCGGTGAAAGTTTGCATGGAGAAATTATGTCTCATCATGACTTTCTCTTTAGAATTTCATAACCAGTGAAAGCTGGAGGTAGTTGGTTTTACCTGGTTCTTGTCATTCATGTATTGTCCATTAATAAAGTGGCTTTATTATTAAATAAAGGGGGCCTTGTTTGCTTAAAAGCATTTATGCTGCATAATTTTTGTAAGCCTTTTTGAGGATTATTTTTTTAAACAAGCAAGCAGCGGTATATAAATTGCATGGAAAAAATGAGTAAAAAAAGACTTTTCAGAAACCTCTAACCAATGTACAGTCTAAAAGAACAAAACTCTGTAATAAAAAAAATGCAACTTCAGAAGAAGAAGAGGAGGAGTTTGGATTTGATATCCCGCTTTATCACTACCCTAGGGAGTCTCAAAGCGGCTAACAATCTCCTTTCCCTTCCTCTCCCACAACAAACGCTCTGTGAGGTGAGTGGGGCTGAGAGACTTCAGAGAAGTGTGACTAGCCCAAGGTCACCCAGCAGCTGCATGTGGAGGAGCGGGGAAGCGAACCCAGTTCACCGAGTCTACCGCTCTTAACCACTACACCACACTGGTTTAAAACCAGTAAGCAGCAGTATGAAAAGGAAGTAAAACAGAAATTCAGAAGATTCAAACACATGAAACAGAATCCTATCTTATGGGGAAACCTGAAAAGAAGTACAGTATTCCCGTAATACGCCATTTGATCCTTCTTTTAAAAACAAAACTGGAGAATCCAGGTGTTGAATCTGGCACCTCATATATGCAGAGCCCCCCCCTTAGCACTGACCGTTTCCCTCCACTGTCTAAACCAGCCGTTCCCAAACTCTGGATAATTTTGGCCTGCAACTCCCATTGTCCCCAGCAACCAGTATCAGCTGCAGCTTCTAGTTTAGCCTTCCCCAACCTGGTGCCCTCCAGGTGTGGTTGGACTACCGCTCTCATTATCCCTTCCCATTGGCCAAGTTGTCTGGGGCTGATGGGAGTTGTAGGCCAAAACCGTTGGTGGGCGCCATGTTGGATGAGACTGGTCTAACTCTGGAATTGGGGCAGAGGCACCTCTCCCACGCACTTGTGTGGCTCTGTCACTGCCATACGTTAATTGCACCGTGTAAAAAAGCAGCAACAGCCTTGCACCACCAGGAAGCCTGGCCCTAATTTGCATGCACCCATTTCATCTGACATAATGCTGGGCGTGTGAACCTGCCTGCTCCTTTAGATCAGCTTCTGATGCCTTTCCCCCGAGTGCACACATCCATTCTTTGAAAGAGATCAAGTTAGCTTTCGTCAACCTGGTTCCTTCCAGATGTTTTAGACCAGGGGTCAGCAACCTTTTTCAGCTGTGGGCCGGTCCACCGTCCCTCAGACCATGTGGTGGGCCGGACTATATTTCGCAAAAAATAACGAACAAATTCCTATGCCCCACAAATAACCCAGAGATGCATTTTAAATAAAAGCACACATTCTACTCATGTGGAAACACACTGATTCCTGCACTGTCTGTGGGCCGGATTGATAAGGCGATTGGGCTGCATCTGGCCCCTGGGCCTTAGGTTGCCTACCCCTGTTTTAGACTAAAAAGTTCAAATCCTTGGGGAAGGCTGGGTTAGGTTACCAGAGTGGAGCCTTGTCCTGTGTGGCAGCACCCTGTTTATGAAACTCTCCCCTGGGACATGGCAGTAAATTGATTGCCTGATGTTTTATGGATCCATTAAAGCATCTGTTGGCAAAGATTCCTACTTTTTCACGCCTCCAGAGGTTGGCTCAATGTCTGTTTTTCCCCCTTTGCTGTTTGTACTGTTCTTGCGCCAGACTTTTGTGGGTGTTTTATAGTCTGATATTCTGCATCAGATTTAAATTACTTTGATGGAATATTTTTTGATGGGAAAGGTGGGGCATAAAGGAGTTAAATACAACGTTTTATAGCTTGCCATTGGTGGCTACCATTTTTATGCTTAAGCAAGAACAAAAAAAGTATTCCGCTGTTAGTAAAATATTGGTGGGAAATATGAGAGAGTGATTAAAAGGGGCATCTCTGTCAGCCACTTTCCTTTTTTTTACCCTATGTAAAAACTTCCTCCATGCTGAAATTTTAATACAGTAATGCCTTTGTGGGTCATAAGCAGGGTGGCTAAAAATCAATGATTTTTTAAAATATATTTAAAAAATGGATTTTTAATATATATTTTTACTTAAATCAGTTTTTTTATTTAAATTGGATTTTTAAAATAAAATGTTTTTGGAGGGAAAAAAATTCTAAAGATAGTTTTCTATTTAAGTTACATTGTAGTCCAAAGGCTATTTATCAGGAAATAAGAATTTGTTTTAAGTTTTTCATGTGTGCTGAAACTCAGTCTAAGTTGGGTGTTGTTTGTTTTTTAAGAAAAGTTTAACCACATCAGTTAACAAACATGGATACATATGCTATAATGTTATTGTTTTAGTTAAATAAATTGTTTAAATCGTTATTAAGGAAATGGTTGTTTTTCTCCTTCCAAGAAAGTACAGCAGAAAAGTTGTCCAAATATAAAATGAAAATTTATTATTCCAAAAATGAAACCTTCATGTGGTTGTAAATATTAAGATTGTACCAGCAGGAATGTCTTTCTGGAAAAAAAATGATTTAAATCAAGTCTTACTGACTAGTGATTTAAATCGATTTGATTGAAATCAAATCCACCCTGGTCATAAGGGAATTTGAGAATATGCCCAATACTGTGGGTTACTTGCTTAGGTAACTGGTTTGTCTGTCCTCAGACTTGTGCAAGGGTGTATACAATGGGGTTCCTCTTGCTATCTACCTGCTATCTGAAAATTGCACAGAAGACTCCATATATAAGTGATCTGTCACCGCATTATGTTTATCACTGTTGGGTGATTGAGCATTCAGAGTACCATTTGCAACAAGGAGGAGGAGAGGCCTGACTTCCTGGGATCACAGTGCCCCCCCAGTGTGTGTGTGTGTGTTCATGGGGGTGCGTCCCTGCCCTGAGGTGCTTACAGTCGCTAAGCCAATAAATAGGTTCTTGTTCTCCTGACTGGGTAAAGAACCAGCAGCTTTGAAGTCTCACTTAGCTGCCCTTGTAAAGTCAGGATAAGTTGTAGCTTGCTATTTTTGCCAAAGGTTTGTGACTAATGAAGGACTTCTGAAGGTTGGAACGCCTTGGTGGAGCCTTGATAACTGGACCCACTGGCTGGGAAATAGTTATTGCAGAAGCCCAAAGTAGCAGTGGAGACTTGCTGAAAGGGAGGTTCCCTGTGGAGACTCAGATTTCCCTAGAAGGCACTTCTTGTGTGTTCTGCCTTGCTTGCTATGGCAGTGTTGGTACTACTGGAGGGAAGCATGCCTTAAATCAGATTCCAGATGTGTGCGGCTAAACAAAATTGGTAAGGGGTGTGCGTGCAATGCTAGAAATTAGCCAGGCGCCAGGTGCGTTTTGCGACAGAAGTGGGTCCAATTGCGACCACGTGGAGATCTCTGGGTGCCAGGTTGGCGATTGGCATCTCCATCTGGCTGGCCCCTCCAGCCTTCTTAAGCAGGTCAGCAGAAGAGCTTATCTATTGACTTTATATCCCACCTTTTTCTCCAAGGAGTATATGGTTCACCCCCCCCCCCCAGTCAATCCCTCCAACGGCCCTGTGAGGTAGGTTAAGAGCAGGCTTCCTCAAACTCAGCCCTCCAGATGTTTTTGGCCTACAACTCCCATGATCCCTAGCTAGCAGGGCCAGTGGTCAGGGATGATGGGAATTGTAGTCTCAAAACATCTGGAGGGTCGAGTTTGAGGAAACCTGGTTAAGAGGCTGCGGCTGCCCAAGGTCAGGACTGAGTGGGGATTTGAAACCTGATCTCTCAGGTCCTGGTCCGACACTCTAACCCAGTGATGGCCAAACTTGGCCCTCCAGATGTTTTGGGACTACAATTCCCATCATTCCTTGCTAACAGGACCAGTGGTCAGGGATAATGGGAATTGTAGTCCCAAAACATCTGGAGGGCCACGTTTGGCCATCACTGCTCTTACCACTGCACCACACTGGCTTCCTAGAATACTTTTGCTATGAGGCAGCTCTATAAATTAAGTAGGTAAATAGATATGGGGAAAACAAAATGTCAGAGAAGGATCTGAAATATTTTCCTGGAAGCTTGAATTTGTTTTACAGTCGTACCTTGTTTGCCAAACGCCTTGGCACTCGAAAACCGGAAGTGGGTGTTCCGGTTTTTGAACGATTTTCGGAAGCCAAACATCCGGCGTGGCTTCCGATTGGCTGCAGGATGCTCCTGCAGCCAATCGGAAGCTGCACCTTGGTTTTCGAACGGACGCCCGGAACGGATTCTGTTCGAGAACCAAGGTATGACTGTATTCTGGATTGTTTCCTTGGATGTTTTAACGTGTTGTAAACGGCTTCGGGATTTTTTTTTCTTTAAAATATAAAGCGGAGTAGAAATGAAATGAAAAAGAACAAGAAATTTCATTGAGGGGGAAACAGTGCCTATACATTCCATTGCAGCACCAGTAAGCCAGGTTTAAGTTGGCCTGGCGCCTGGGGAATTTCTAACACTGCTCCCCACTAGTAATCTGCTGTTTGCATTCCTGTACCTGCTATGATTTTGGTGGGGATTTTTGGGTTCCTAGTTCAGCTGTAGAGCTGCAGTATTATGTACTCTAGACTAGAAAATATAGGCCTACTTAAGCCAGTTAGATGGGCATGATGTGGCACAAGTTGTGTCATCTTTCTCAGTCTCACGGTCAGTGCTTTTTTTCTATAAAAAAAAATGTTTAGGGGTACTCTCATTTTCCTACTCATATTGAAATACTGCCCCTCAAGAAGGCCAAACTTAGATTCACAAAATGTTTAGGGGTATGTGTACCCCTGCGTCCCCCCAGAAGAAAGCACTGCTCAGGGTAACTATTAGTGTGCCAAGAGCCCAAATCATTCATAGACATAGGGGGCTGCCTGGTGTGTCTCTGTATGACTCACTGCTTTGGTCTTCCTGTTTAATGTTTAATAGATTACTGTATTTTAATGTTCTGTTGAAAGCCGCCCAGAGTGGCTGGGGAAACCCAGCCAGATGGGCGGGGTATAAATAATAAATTATTATTATTATTATTATTATTATTATTCCTTTCTGTGTGCCTCTGTTTGGGACAGGTAATTCTGCCTCCAGCCTACATCCCGTGTGTTTGGATAATTCAGTCACTGCCGATGCAGACAGCGAAACGATCTGTTCTCCGTGGAGGCTACCTGTTGCCTCTCTGTAGCAATTGCTGATTTCAGATTGCCTCCATCTGGTTAGAAGGCATCCTTCAGACAGGTGACTCTTGCAGAGACAGGGAAGGTGGGCCTATCTGCAGATGGAGAATTCTTTAGTCATCCACTCAAGCTAATTGTTTCAGGTGTAAGAGCATGTCTCTAACATTGATTCGCAAAAACACATGGAGGCCTTGAAGATTCAGGAATGCAGTCATTGGAAGAAGCCTTTCAACACTGAGTTGGCTGTGGGCAGAAAGAAAGGGAGTTTATTGTTTGTTGAAGGTCATGCTAACTCCCTGCTAAGTTTCCTTTCCACAGTTTTTAGCAAAAGTTTCCATTGGTGCAGTATGCAAAGTCCAGTGTGTCTAATTTTCAATATGTGTGGATGTCCCTTTCCTTATACTGTAATAACTGACTGAACATCATACACTCTCCGTCTCGCTTCTGCTTTTGGCTTTTTCCCAGAGTTTGACACGAAAGCCGAAACCTTTACCCCATTCCATTTAAGTCCTGCTTTGGTGGCCTTAATTAAAAGAGCAATTACTGTTTTCTGATTCTGCTGTTTTGTCAGCTAACTTGTAGTCGTTTTAGTAATGGTTGAAAAGAGAACGGCTTTGTCCTGTTTCTCTTTAGGAATGGAGCTGCGTGGCTGATTGTAACAGCCTGAGTTTCCAGTGCAAACTCACCTAAACAGGCTCAATTGAAACAAATTTGAGCTGCAAAAGAGCAAAACTCAAGCCTCTTAGTGCTCTTCCCTTCCTACCAGATTATCTCCCCACGTATCATGGGTTGCCATCACAGTTTTGGAAATTATAGCTGAACTGCTGCGATTAGGAATAGGGCCAATGGTTAAATCAATAAACACCTCTTCTTTTATCATACTGAAAGTTAATATACATATGGGGATATGTGCCAGGCATGTATGCCAGGTTATGCAAGTATATTGGAGGCTGAGCAGTAGTTATGACTGGGATGTATTTATGGCGAGAAAGATGATTCATTGGAGCGAATGTGTCATTTCTCTAGAACAGGGCAGTCCAACTTTTCATACCAAGTGGGCCACAAGAGTTATTCAACACAGAACTCTCGGGCAACACGCTGAATTTAATTAACCCATCGTAAATTAAAAGCCCTCACAATATATTTAATATACACAATTAATATATTTAAATATATGAATTTTTAAAATATTAAACAGAATTAATACACAAACAGATGGTAAGGGGAAAGAGACGTTATGCTGGCCACATAGCCGGGATAGCTCAGTTTGTTAGAGCGTGGTGCTGATAACACCAGGGTTGCAGGTTCAATCCCTGCATGGGACAGCTGCATATTTCTGCATTGCACGGGGTTGGACTAGATACTCCTCAGGGTCCCTTCCAATTCTACAATTCTGTGATTCAGGCAATGGCTTTTTCTTTGCTCCACCCTCTAGCCCTAGGAGCCTGCAGAAGGGAACTGCTGCTGCAGGCATTATGTATATATGTGTTGTTGATATTTTTGAAGAACTGAATAGTGTGGAAGATTATGAGTCATGAGGATGGGGAGCGTGTTTGTACCGGTATGAATTCTTAGTTAACTTTTGGTTGCTGTTTGTTAAAGCTGTTAATGCTGCTTTATAGATTATGAATGCTGTGAATCCTATTATACGACTTTTATTGTAATTGTGCCATTCAGCTTTTTTTCTAGCTGTTTTGTAAACAGTGTCTTATAGATTGTAATCGTTTTACTGGTGATTTCTTAATTGTTCTATATGGTTTATGTTGTATTTGTGATGTTATATTAAGTTATCGTTGTTTATTGTTTGTAAGCCGGTTTGTGATTCACGTGAATGAAAAGTGACGTGGAAATAAAATCAATCAATCAATCAGTGATGCACACACACAAAAATATAATTTTAAGGCTTTAAGATGTTTTTCCTTGAATGTTGCCAAGGGCCGCCCAAACAGGCCTTGCGGGCTGGACCACCGATCTTTTGCTTTTGTTGAAACTGCCAAATTCCTGGCGAAAACCTTTAATGGATCGAATCCTATCTGTCTCTGCTAGAGAGTATTTTTACTTCTCAAGGATACCCTCTTTGCTTCTCCCTGGTATTGTTATATTTTTGTTGCCCTTCCTTCTGGGAGCTCATGGAGATGCATAAGAAAGCTCCTCTGCATTTTATCTTATTTGCACCCTGCTCAGGTAGGACTAAGAGACAAGAGATTGGTCCAAGGTCACCTGGTGTGTTTCATGGCTGAGTGGAGATTTGAACCGGGTTCTCCCTGGTTGAACTCTTAATACTCTAACCACTACCCCTTCTCTGGTAAGCCTTGCAAGCTTCAGTAGTTGAACAGGTTTCTCATATAGGCAGAGAGCCATGGTTGCATTTGAACCTCCTTTCACCCAAAGTGGGAACACGAGGCACATATTGCTTGTGGGACTCCCAGAGGCATCTGATCGGCCACTGGGATGTAGGCCTTGGTTCAATCCAGAACAGCTCTTTTTGTGGATTTAGCACTCTCTTTACAACCTGTGCAACCATTCTCCTGCATTTTACCTTATATTCAGATAAGGTGCTGAACATTTGTGTGCTTTTCTCCCTCCGACCCGCAAGGAGATCAGAAGCTTTTGCTTCCATTTTCAGTAAGCAGCAGTTTAGTGTTTTGTCTGAACCCTAAACTGTGGTTAATCTTAACTATGGTATGCTGTTAGCTGGTTTCAATGAAACATACTTAAGAATAGCCACATTTGTCTGGGTTTGGATATAGTGGTAAACTTCAGTTAATTTAAAGATAGAAGCGAGTTTTTTCTGATCTTCCCATGACTCCTCCTTCCGCGCAGCATCAGACTTTCTACCCAACTCATCTTTTTGTTTGTTTCCATGGCTTAGTCAGTGTTTTTTTCCTGCAGATATTCATGACTCACAATTATGATGAATGCTCTGCAAGGAGAACTGGAGTTTGGAACTGTTACTGCACAGTACTTTAATTTTTATTATTTTTTAACTGTGACATAAAAATGCTTGGGCTAACTGTGTTTAGGACAAGTCTGTTCTGCTTTTTGAACTCGTGCAGGAAACATCTCTTCCTGCCACAAGAAACTGCGCATAGCAAAATTCTATCTTTTGCACAGCTGTTGGAAGGAAAACGTGGCCCTCCAGTCTCGCTTGACATCCCTGAAAAGAGACCGCTGTCTAAAGGGCTGCAGTTTGTTCCAGTAACCCGCTGAAATAAAACGGGAAAGAAAATCTGTTTACTCTGCATTTGTGTGACCGACACTGGAGTAATCTGTTTGAGGACTGCCGCTTCTCTTTGGGTTTAAATGCTGAGAGGGTGCCTTCCCTGCTCGCTGGTGGGCCCTGCAGCCTTCTGACTCTTGCCAGTCAATAACACCGCTGTCAAAGCTGATCTGGACATTTCTCGTGTGTTTTTGGGCTGCTGATCTGGTGTTCTCCCCGTGAATGCCATTTGCAGGAGGGGAAACGAGAGGGGTGGTGGGAAAGGCATTGTTTGAAAAGGCCAGTGCTTTTAATATGTGGCACTATACACAGTAGAAGAAGAAGAAGAGTTTGGATTTGATATCCCGCTTTATCACTACCCTAGGGAGTCTCAAAGCGGCTAACAATCTCCTTTCCCTTCCTCTCCCACAACAAACGCTCTGTGAGGTGAGTGGGGCTGAGAGACTTCAGAGAAGTGTGACTAGCCCAAGGTCACCCAGCAGCTGCATGTGGAGGAGCGGAGACGCGAACCCGGTTCACCAGATTACAAGTCTACCGCTCTTAACCACTACACCACACTGGCAGTAGAGGCAACTCTGCTGTAAGTTACATTTGAGGAAAGCTTATTGTCTGCATTCTCCTTGCAACTTGCAGTTTTTGTTTTGTGGGGTTTTCCCTGCCCCTGTGCCTTTCATACACCCAGTAAATCTTGCCCTTAAAACAAGCTGTTGTTTCATCAGTTGCTTGGCTTTTACAACTAGCTCCCTCTTGGGTTCACAACTCTAGTACACCATGACCCTTTTTCTAGGTATTTCCCATTTTTTTCTTTCCCAAGAGGTGCCATAAATCAGGACACTTGGTGGAATTTCCATTCTGCTCCGAAGAGAGGAACTGTGTTCACTGTTTTGTACTTACCTGTACAGCCAATGTGTCAGTATCTTTATTACTGACACATCCATGGATTTCCTCTGAATAGCTCCTCTTGTGCCTGTTGGTTTTATTTTAGTGCCGGTATTATTTCCATCTGTGGAACTCAGTGCAGCATTTACATCAGGCCCCAAGGGGTCTGTTGAGATACTGAGCCAAACCCAGAGTAGCTTAGCTTTAGCATAGTGGCTGCATCATGTGCCTTCAGACTGTTTTTCACAATTTATTTTACTTGTTTTCTCCAGTAAGCGAATTCCCTTGTGCTTCTGAATTGGGCAGGCTGATTTCAAATCTATTTTATCATATAACTGCAGGGCTTAATGATGCACGATGCGGATAACAGTGTGATTGCTCTTATTCTGAGATAAGTGAGTTGCTTTGTTAATATGTCCTAATAACCTTGCAGAAACAGATCTGGCCGGATCAGATCAGATAATAATGTTTGCCTACGTAGTCGATGGTCACTGCAAAGTACATACATGCAGGCTTTCTGATAGTGTCTGATATGCAAAAAAATGTAGCTTACTAATTCAGGTTATATTTGTCTTCAAAGGATTAAAATTCTAGAAATACCTGTTGCGGTCTCCAGTGGTGCACACTTCTGTGGGCGGGTGAACAGTAATATTAATTGACTGTTAAGTGTTTCGAACTCGGAACGGGCTGCTTTGCTTTGTCCTCCTTTTTGCCTTGGAGTTTTCAACCGACATTGTTCGTCTTTTCGAGCACCTTTGTAGCAACTTGCTTGCTCTTTTCTCTTTCCTTTAGTTAAAACTGTGGATTGCCGGGATCTTTCAGTCTGGTGCTAGGAACACAGCAAACTTCTGTGTGCAGTTAACCGGTGTAAAAGCAAAATAACAGTGGCAAAGGTTGTTTTGAGGTAAAATGCATGCAGCAGATGTTCACTGATTTGCAGAGATAGATTTTTCAGGCGTTTTCTTCGCAAAAGACCTGGTTGAACTGCCGGTGGCTGTAATTACCTGCAGGATTTTTGCAGGGAGGGGGCGGCAGTGTTTGGCATAGGGATGGCACACCCTGCCGTGAAGTAGCAGCATATTGCAGTAATTTCATTTTCGATGCGTTGCATCTCGTTGCACAGTTAAGTCATAGAAAATACCTGTGGAGGAAGTTGGTGGGGAGGTGTGCATGGTTTTCTCAAGGTGGTCAAAGTTTTTTGCATGTGCCCTCAGATGACCTTTAAGATGACTCAGTTCAACTGACGATTCTTCCTTGGGGAACCTTTCCACAAGTCACCCACCTGTTACTTGTTGCTTCTGCTCCCCCCCCCAATATAACGGGGGTCAGAAGGGACCTGCTTTAAGAGCCGGTGTTTGTTTAGCTCCCAGGGTCCATCCCAGGTCGTGGTATTTTAATAGTTCACAACGTCAGAGGTGGAGAGAAATATACCAAGCTCATCCCACTTGCATAATCTGCTTTGTATCCTTTGCCAAATAAAAACATTAGTGCCTAGCAAAGGACCGGCACTAGCTAATTAAGGCCACGCTTGCACAAGTAGTTGATAAGGTGGCAAGTCTGGTTCTGGGAAGTTATCGCTTCAGGCTGCAAGTGGGAGTTTATGTGGCTGGATGTTTCCTTGTGAAGAAAATTCCCTTTATGTAGATAATCAGCTTGTTGAGAAAGCTAATCTAGAACTGTCTTCCATCTTATTTCCTCTCTGTGGGATTTTTCTTTTCTTTTAAAATATATATATTTCCCTTCCGCCCAAATTTTGGATGAAGGAACATTGTCATGTGGTTTCCCCTGCCATGAACCTCAGTCTGAAGCAGCAGAGCAGAGAAATGGGCTTCCCAGGTTGACGAGCTCCATGTGCCCCTCACTTCCCGCTAGATCAGGCATCCCCAAACTTCGGCCCTCCAGATGTTTTGGACTACAATTCCCATCATCTCTGACCACTGGTCCTGTTAGCTAGGGATCATGGGAGTTGTAGGCCAAAACATCTGGAGGGCCGCAGTTTGGGGATGCCTGCGCTAGATCATGTGCAGAAACTGCCTTCTTGACCGTTGGTCTTGCCTGCTCAATCCTCTGGAGCCTGTCTTTGCATGCAGGGGAAGCCCCCAACTCACTGAGGGTTTGAGGCCCATTGGGACCCCTCCCCTGGTTTAGCCGGCTAGTCAAAGCCGTTTCCCGGAACGTGGCCGCTGTCGCATGCTGACAGCTTCTAGGAGCCACAGGTGAGAGCTGAGTGCAGGGTGGAGACCAAAGGTGGACAAACTACCCCAGAAGGAGCGCAACATGTCGTCATCCCCACCAGAGGTACTACCCCTCCCCTAACACCCCATACAAAAAATGTTCATGGACTGAGGCTTTAGTCTACTCCAACTCTCATCAACCCAGCCAACATGGCCAAGAGTCATGGACCATGGGTAGCCAATGTGCCCTCTAGATGTTACTGAACTTCAACACCCATCAGCCCCAGCCAGCTTAGCCAATGGCCAGTGATGATGGGAGCTGTGGTCCAGCAACACCTTGCAGGGCCCATCCCAGCCCTTGGAAAGCTTCTGCCGTAATGAGTCTGTTGCAACCAGACTGCTGCTGTTTTGTTGACGTCTTTCCAAGGGATGAAGAAGCAGGTGTTGACCCTAAGCTCATCCTTTAAATGTGGTGTGAGTTACCGGATTATTGCGGGATTGACGGTGCGTGCAACTGCCCTAAAAGGCTGAAGTACTGATAACGCTATCGGAAGTGGTGCAAAAGCTTCGATATCTCTGGAGGGCACAGGAAAAGGCAGGAAGGGCATCTGACTCGTCTTCCTTACGTTAATTTTTAAAGTAAGATCTGGTGGGGGGGAGTGTATGTGCATCTTTTGCACGCTCAGTAAGCTTCTCAGATTGAAAAGGCAGGTGCTCAAACGTCAGCCATCGGCTGGGGTTGAAAGATGCCTTGCTATATTCAGCCCCTGGGAAGGTTATGCGAGGCTTCACTCAGTGCCGGGTTCACCCAGGGTCACCCACCACAAAAAAAAAAAAGTGAGCTGTCATGCCTTCACCCCTCCTC
Organism: Darevskia armeniaca; assembly: GCA_034641395.1. Classification (NCBI taxonomy): domain Eukaryota; kingdom Metazoa; phylum Chordata; class Lepidosauria; order Squamata; family Lacertidae; genus Darevskia; species Darevskia armeniaca. Next base: position 340,253 of record JAWWNF010000855.1, on the reverse strand, counting down.
TACTTTCCAGAGGCTCCTGTTAACATCTGCAGAGCTGTCAACAAAGGAGTGCAGGTTCAGGTCATGCAAAAACGGCTTCCCCTCTCTTTATCTTTCCATTGCCCCATTGTGCAAATATAGTCCCTTGCATTTGGCCTGCATTTTTCTTTTCTTTTTTAGCTCTGAGCATTACTGTCTTTAAAAACCTTCCCCCGCCTCCTCATTCAACATAGTCTTTGGTTTTCCCCTCCCCTTTTATATAATTGCTGCAATCACATAAGCTGGGGTGTGCTTATTCTGTGAGAAGGGAGCTCACATTCTGGGTTTTATCCCCTTGTGGGTGAATTCTAAGCGGGTTGCTGGGTGACAGGGGTGGGGTCTAAACTTCTTATTTTTAATGGGTTGTATCCTGTCTCAGTCCTACTCAGTGGACCCGTTGAACATGGCTAACTTAGGTCTGTTGACTTCAGTGAATCCGAGTTGAACTTGGCTGGGCAAACTTTGTTTTATTCTCCACTTGATCGCTGGAGTTTTTGTTCAGACCAGGATTTCCTTCTCCCAACTGGGCAAGGGGGTGGGGGTGGGGGCTTGATAGCAAGAGGGTGAAATTGGTAAACAACAGAACCAACTGTCTTAAACAGGGGTCAGCAACCTTTTTCAGCCGTGGGCCGGTCCACCGTCCCTCAGACCATGTGGTGGGCCGGACTATTTTTTTGGGGGGGGATGAATGAATTCCTATGCCCCACAAATAACCCAGAGATGCATTTTAAATAAAAGCACACATTCTACTCATATAAAAACACCTGGCTGGCCCCACAAACAACCCAGAGATGCATTTTAAATAAAAGGACACATTCTACTCATGTCAAAACACGCTGATTCCCGGACCGTCCGCGGGCCGGATTTAGAAGGCGATTGGGCCACATCCGGCCCCTGGGCCTTAGGTTGCCTACCCCGGTCTTAAAGCTATGTGTTGATGTGCTCTGTAACGTAAGCTCTGTGTTGCATCACAAATCCTGCAAGGAATGCTGTAGGCGTGGGATAGCAATAGCCAAGCAGACTTCGCTGCAAAAGACATGCGGTTAGGGGAGTGAAATTCTATACACGCTTGTAAGTCCTGTTGAACACGATGGGATTTATTTCAGTGTATGCGTTCTTGGGATCAGGCTGGAAAGCTTGTGAGCACAGCACCAACCATGCAGTACAGACTTAACAAAAGCCGCAAGGTACAGTGGTACCCCGCAAGACGAATGCCTCGCAAGACGAAAAACTCGCAAGACAAAAGAGTTTTTCGTTTTTTGAGTTGCTTCGCAAGACGAATTTCCCTATGGGCTTGCTTCGCAAGACGAAAACGTCTTGCAAGTTTGTTTCCCTTTTCTTAAAAGTCTTATTCCTCACTACAGTGGTGCTTCGCAAGGCGAAAAATTCGCAAGGCGAAAAAACTCGCAGAACGAATTAATTTCGTTTTGCGAGGCACCACTGTACTTTGTGCTCCTCGCCCGATGACTGAACTGCAACTCTCTCCTTAAACCAAAAGCAAAGCTGTCACCCAAAACCTGTGTGTTTGTATAGAGATTATGAAAGCTGCCAGGCTGTATGAGTCTCTGAAAAGGTGGAGATATCAGCCCTGATTTCCGAGAAGAATAAACTCTGTCCCCATTGCAGAGAGGTGATCCTTAAATGCCTTTTGCTAGACGTGCTACGAAACTGTGAAATTGTTTTAGAGTTGTTGTGTGTGTTTTGTAATGGTGCTGAAATAGCACACTGTTATTTGGCGTCATTTATATACTCCCCTCCTCAGGTTCCCCAAGAATTTGGAATTTCTAAGCAGAGAACAGGAGAATGGAGGAGCTAGGTGGGCTGAAGTGATGGGAACTTGCAGAATATGTACCTCTTCACCCAGGCTTTTCAGGGTGGCTGATTTTGTTTTGACCACCTGAAATTGATGAATTGCCTCCACCTGTGCTGTCCTTTGGCCTGATTTTAATTTTTAATTTTTCAGTCATTGTTTTCTTTGTATTCAACCCTGGGATTGCACACAATAAAACATCAAATAGATATGGATAAAAGGTAAAGGGACCCCTGACCATTAGGTCCAGTCGTGACCGACTCTGGGTTGTGCGTTTATCTCGCATTGTTGGCCGAGGGAGCCGGCGTACAGCTTCCAGGTCATGTGGCCAGCATGACTAAGCTGCTTCTGGCGAACCAGAGCAGCGCACGGAAACGCCGTTTACCTTCCCGCTGCAGCGGTACCTATTTATCTACTTGCACTTTGACGTGCTTTCGAACTGCTAGGTGGGCAGGAGCAGGGACTGAGCAACGGGAGCTCACCCCGTCGCGGGGATTCGAACCGCCGACCTTCTGATCGGCAAGCCCTAGGCTCTGTGGTTTAACCCACAGCGCCACCCGCGTCCCTATAGATATGGATAGTATGAGTAAAGGACAAGGAATTGCATCGGGCACTGAATCCCTTGCCTTCTGCCAGTACATCTCAGTCCCCATCTTTGGGCACCAAATTCCATGCATGGGATGGGACAGGAGACCATTCTACACTGCAGACACAGACATCATGTACAGAACCCTTTTCTTTTTTCATTCAGGAAGGTTTTGTGTACTTTCTTTACCCTGGGTTATAGAAGCCTCGGAAGGTGTCTCCATGAAAAACAAGAGTGTGTGTCGCGAACTGCCCTTTCGGATGAAGGATAGTATACAAATTTAATAAATAAATGAATAAATCTCTGTTGAATTTTGATCCAACTTCCCATTTCCTTTGGAAGGTACTTTCTCTATTCTCACCGCCCCTCCTTCAGTTACGGTTGGCTTGCTGCTCAATTGGGTGGGAGCTTTTTAATCTTTTGTTTTTACCATTAAAATAGCTTTCCCTTTGCCCACGCTCTGCTCATAATTAAAAATAGCCAGCAAATCTCTCACAGGGTTTTGAAGGGGCTACCGGGAGAGCTAAGCTAATCTCGTTAGAGCATTTCTGGCATTGCTGTGAAGTAATCGTATGCTGTGTCATTACAAGCGCCAAAAACTCAGTGGGTGCGATCTGGAAGGCGCTTTTTTTGCTTGGCGTCCTCCCCTTGCTGAAATCAGGCTGGTGCTGTGAAATTCCTTGCAGCCTTTTGGAATGCTGGAAGGACCTGCAGTATTGAATTTGATAGGCTTCATAAAGAGCAGAGCTGCTTACAGGTGAAATCTTGCAGGGTAGGAAGCAATTGTATTATTACAGGGTTGCTGAACTGAGTTGGCTAGAATCTTGATAATATCTGTTACTGCCAATTTGATTAGCACTCTGACGCGGGCTTCTAGGTGTGCCTTTGAAGATGCCAGTGTACATTTGAAGATGGGACGCGGGTGGCACTGTGGTCTAAACCGCTGAGCCTCTTGGGTTTGCCGATCAGAAGGTCGGCGGTTCGAATCCCCGCGGCGGGGTGAGCTCCCGTTGCTCTGTCCCAGCTCCTGCCAACCTAGCAGTTCGAAAGCCAGTGCAAGTAGATGAATAGGTACCGCTGCGGTGGGAAGGTAAACAGCGTTTCTATGCGCTCTGGCTTCCGTCACGGTGTCCCGTTGCGCCAGAAGCGCTTTAGTCCTGCTGGCCACATGACCCGGAAAGCTGTCTGTGGACAAACGCTGGCTCCCTTGGCCTGAAAGCAAGATGAGCGCCGCAACCCCATAGTCGCCTTTGACTGGACTTAACCGTCCAGGAGTCCTTTACCTTTTTTTTTTTTTAAACCTTTTACTTTTGAAGATGCAGGATGGTTTTCCCCATGGAATGCACAAATGCCAACACCACCCTTTCCCAACTTGACCTCTGGATGTGTTGAAATTACAATTCCCTGCAACCTTGACCATTTATTGGCTAGGGAAATTGGGTGTTGGGCCCAAACCATAGCTGTCAAACTTTTCCTTTTCTTGCAAGGAATCCTATTCGGAATAAGGGAATTTCCCGCAAAAAAGGGAAACGTTGCCGGCTATGGCCCAAACATCTGAAGGGAACAGGTTAGGGAAGGCTGGTCTAAGCTTTGGCATCCAGGTACACACATCCATAAGAACATAAAAAGTGCCTACTGGATCAGGCCAATGGCTCATCTATTCCCACATCTGGGTAGTCATCATGGCTACACAGATGCTTATGGACCAGGACACAAGAACACTCTTCCACTCCTGTGGTTTCCAGCAAGGGGCATTCAGAAGCATATTATTTCCAGCCTTGGAGGCAGAGCATCGCCATCATAGCTCCTCCTCCTCATGTTTGTCCAGTGCTCTTTTAAAGTCATCCAAATTGGGGGCCATCACTGCCTCCTGCGAGTGAGAGCTCCATAGTTTATGCACTGCCTAAAAAAGTATTTTCTTTTATCCGTCTCAGATTACCCAGCGTTCAGCTTCGTTACATGTCCACGAGTTCTAGCGTTATGAGAGAGGAGGGGGGGAAACTTTTTCCCTGTCTGCTACTGTTTTATGCCACGTACAATTTAATCCACCTCTATCGTGTCTCCTCTCATTCACACCTGCAACCATTCCTTAGAGGGGAGCCGCTCCATCCCCTTGATCGCTTTGGTTGCCCTTCTCCGAACCTTTCCCAACTCTTACAAATACCCCTTTTGAGGCGAGGCAACCAGGGAAATGGTGTGAATAGCCATTTGCCCATCGCTCTGTAGATTACCTAGGAGGAAAGCTTTGCAAAACTCAGTGTTTTCTTTTTTTCCCTTTTTTGGGAGAACGGCTGTAGATCAACAACAGAGCACCTGCTTTGCATGCAGAACAGCACAGGTTTGTTTCCTGGCAACCCTACGTAGGGCTGGGAGAGATTGCTGCCTGAAGACCCTGGCGAGATGCTGCCAGTCAGTGTTGACTGTACTGAGCTAGATGGGCCAATAAGCCCACTTGTGTTGATTGTCATTGCTGTTTTTAAGCGACAAAATAACTCACTTTATGAGTGGAGCAGTGAACTTTTAGGTCAGTGTTTGGAGACTTGACTTGCACGTGACTGGAGGAGCATAATGTTTCTGAGTTGGCTTGAGCCAGACAGACAGGAAAACCACCAAGCAAAGGACTTGGTACAAGCACCGTCTCAACAATACAGCAGGTGACCCTGTTGCACCCAGTTTGTCTGGCCTCAGGCTAATGAGACAGAGGAGCAGGAAGTGGTTACGTCAGAAACACGAGAGTTAAAAACTGGCTTTCAGAAACGGGAAAACAAGTCTGGCTTCCAATTTCTTCCTCTGTTTCCCGAGCAGCAGTGATAGCATCAGTCCTGAGTAAAGTTGCAGCATCTCAGTAAAATCTAATCTCTAGGGGGGGATCTTGTTATTTGTTGACAAGTGTATTGCAGGCAATACAAAGCAGCAAACAGCATAAATAGATAATCATTGGCACAGCAGTATCAGTAAACAGTAAGCAATATAAATTTGCCAATCGATAGAAGCAAAAGCCATAGCAGAGAAAACTAGCCAAGTGTAACAATAACAGTGAAGGTATAAGCAGCGCATGGAATGCAGATATAGTTTCAAGTATAAATAGAGCCAGAGCGAGCTTAAACAGAGCAACAGAAAAGCAGTAAACACCTCCCCAGAAACACACAGCCACCCACTTGCAAGGAAATGTAGTCCCATGTCTCCAGCAAAGGCCCAGGCAAGGATATAAAAACCTCCCCTCCAATTGAAATAGAAAGGAGATTGAAAAGAAACATGGGAAGCTGGCTTGTAAGAGCTCATTGGTGCATTTAGCTTATCTCTACACTGACAGGCAGTGGCTCTCTGGGGTTTCAGACAGGGAGGAAGCATGCCAGTGCTAACTTAATGACCGGTACATAAATATATCTGCTAACAAGGCGATTCACCTTCTCCTGACAGCATCTGTTTTACCTTTATCACCTACAAGGAAGGTATTCAGTGGGGGCCGCTCTCTCACTTCCTTGCGTTTCCATGTTGGAAAGAAAATCTTTACTGCTTTTTGGGCTTCCTCTTTGCCCTTCAGCCGTTAAAGGCATACGTACCCCACCAAGTAATATTGCTTATCAGGAAGACCCAATCCTTAATGTATTTACTTTCATTGATCTTTCAATGTCACCACAAGGGAATAATGCCACTGATTTGTATTACTGTTGTTGTTTATTTGGCGGCGATCGATCGATCGATTCATAAATCTTTTGTCCAAATGGCATTCCTGAGATAGCTCAGTCGGTAGAGCGTGAGACTCTTAATCTCAGGGTTGTGGGTTCGAGTCCCACATTGGGCAAAAGATTCCTGCATTGCAGGGGGTTGGACCAGATGACCCTCACGGTCCCTTCCAAGTCTATGATTCTATCCTGCCTTTTGATGGGAAGGCCCTCCAGGTGGCCTGCAAGAAACAGGAACAGAGGAAACTGTCTTATGCAGAGGCAAACCACAGGCCCATGAAGCTTAGTATTGTCTGCACTGACTGGCAGCAGCTCCAGGGTTTCAGGCAGGGAACATTCACAGCCCCACCTGGAGGTGCTGAGGATTAAACCCGGGGCCTCCTGCATACCCTAAAGGTAAAGGGACCCCTGACCATTAGGTCCAGTTGTGGACGACTCTGGGGTTGCGCAATCATCTCGCTTTACTGGCCAAGGGAGCCAGCGTACAGCTTCTGGGTCATGTGGCCAGCATGACAAAGCCACTTCTGACGAACCAGAGCAGCGCACGGAAACGTTTACCTCACCACCGGAGCAGTACCTATTTATCTATTTGCACTTTGACATGCTTTCGAACTGCTAGGTTGGCAGGAGCAGGGACCGAGCAATGGGAGCTCACCCCGTCGCGGTGATTCGAACCGCCGACCTTCTGATCGGCAAGCCCTAGGCTCTGTGGTTTAACCCACAGCACCACCCACGTCCCTCCTGCATACCCTACAGCGTGCTAACCCTTTCCCTTCTTTTCTCAGGACTTGAATGTAACATGGCACACCGAGAACCCAGACTTCACCAAGTGCTTTCAGAAAACCGCCCTCACCTGGATCCCTTGCATTTACCTCTGGGCTTGCTTCCCAATCTACTTCGTGTACCTCCACCGCCATGACAGGGGATACATCCAAATGTCGCATCTCAACAAAGCCAAAACAGTAAGTGCCGCATGCATGCTCCGATGAAAATAGGGACGCCCCATTCCATAATGATAATTTTACTATTTATACCCCACACATCTTACTGGGTTGCCGCAGCCACTCTGGGCCGCTTCCAACATATATAAAAACATGAGATATTTTAAAAAACTTCCCTATACAGGAATGCTTTCAGACGGCTTTGGGGGGGGGTGTCAGATAACTTCATACCCTCCAACATTTCTCTAATGAAAATAGGGACATCCTAAGGAAAACAGGACATTCCGGGATCAAATCAGAAACTGGGATGGCTTCCCTTAAGTCCCTGGAAAATAGGGACACTTGGAGGGTCTGCATGATATACAGGTGAAGCTCTAAAAATTAGAATATCGTGGAAAGGGTCATTTCTTTCAGTAATTCAACTTAAAAGTTGAAACTAATATATGAGATAGACTCATGACATTCCAAGCGAGATATGGCAAGCCTTTATTTGTTATAATTGTGATTATTATTGCATACAGCTGATGAGAACCCCAACTGAACAATTTCAACTTTGGGGTTTTCGTCAGCTGCACGCCATAATCATCACAATTATAACAAACAAAGGCTTGACATATCTCGCTTGGCATGTCATGAGTCTATCTCATATATTAAACTCCAGTAGCTAATGAAAACAGTTGCTTACATAAATGGACTTTTCCACGATATTCTAATTTTTCGAGTTTCACCTGTATATGAAAGCTAAAATCAAATCAAATCAAAGTTTATTGCGTTAGCCATTTGGCCATAGCACAAGTAAGAAGTCCCGGCAGTAGCCTGCCATTCTTACACATTTGCGAACATCAGGTATAAAATCATGGTAAATAAAACAGGTATGATAAAAACAATAGCAATTATGTAAACTATTGGAAAGTTTACAAGTCCAGGGCTAAAGGAGGTTAACCTATCAAGGTGGCCCTGAATTTCAGGGCCTGCAGGATATAGATGGCCACACCACGAGTGGCTATGGGATTGGCATCCACCAATAGATATTTCAAGCGGTCATCTTCCATGGCAATGGTCGGATGAATTAGTAGCAGGAGCCTCGATCTTATTGAGTCATAGAGAGGGCAGTGGAAGAAAAAGTGGGTAAAGTCCTCGATCTTTCCCCTGTTGCACGGGCAAAGGCGGAGGTTGAGAGGAATGTTGGAGAATATGCCCTGTAGGAATGCTGTGGGAATGGAGTGAAAGCGGGCAAGTGTAAAAGCTCTTCTTTGCATAGGGTTCGTCAAGTCACTCAGGTAGTGAGCCAGGACTCTCACTGCCTTCATGCGGGGAAACCACGTGGATAGGCTGGCCGAGTTGGATAGCGCCAAATCCAGCGCTTCGTCCCTGTCTAAAATCCAGTTATGGATTTTGTCTTCAGAATCAACCAGCCCAGTCCATGTTTCATGAGGACTATTTATCTGAAAATCTTTTTTTTTCCTGTTTCAGGCCTTGGGCCTCTTATTGTGGATAGTCTGCTGGGCAGACCTTTTCTACTCTTTCTGGGAAAGAAGTCACAACATTTTCCGAGCTCCTGCTTTTTTAGTGAGCCCTACAATTTTGGGCATAACAATGGTGAGTGAAAATGATGTTTTATTCTTCTGCAGCTTCATTTTAGCAGCAGAACTTGTTTTGTTCGTAACCAAGGACAATGGGGACAGCCAAAACGAGCCGTTTCCACCAATAGGAAACCTCGTTATGCTTGTGTCTGATTGTAAATCCCGGCAGTAGCTTGTTGCTGCCTTGGTGCAGCCTTACCAGATCGGATTCCTCCACAACTCCTGATCAGAGCACCAAGGAGCATAGCTGTCAACCCTCCCTTTTTTGGTGGGAAACTCCCTTATTCCAATGCCGTTTCCCGCTGCTATCCCGGATTGTTGCTATCCCTTAAATTTCCCGGATTTCAAAGGAAGCAGCTCCTCTCCCTCCCTGCCGGCCAGGGAGGCTCCTCAGCTGCGTTGCTCGGCTGCCAATAAGGAGTCTGAGACCGACTGGGGGCGGAGCTTGCATGCCTTGTGCAGCCAGACCCTCACGCCCAACCAGACAGACAGCCTGCCTGCCGTCTACGCGCTCGCTCTTTCGCTCACCCGTTCGCGCGCAGCCTCTGGAGCGCAGGGTGGCGAGGCTACTTGGTGCCATTGCACCGCCTGCGTGGCATCCCTTATTTTCAAATCCGAAGGTTTGAAAAAAATCCCTTATTTTCAAATCTGAAAGTTGACAGCTATGCCAAGGAGGAATGGCTTCAAAAGTTAATGGACTATGCGGAAATGGCGAAATCTAACGGGCTACAGCGGGAATGGTGAAATCTACAGTGATAAAAGAGACCAACTGTTTATGGAAGAGTGGAGACCCTTTTCGGACTATTTGAAATACTGTTATAGTCAAATAGAAACACGGGCAGGGTTCGAATCATGAGCGCAGAATGAAAACAATGATAAGTGAAATAGTGGATAATTGTATTAGATTAAAGTATGTCATATAAAGCGGTAGGTATAGGGTGGAAATAAAAACATCACGGGAGTAAGGGTGGGAAGTCAAAAAATTTAAGAAAAACCTATGTTGAAATATAAGTGAATTTTTAAAACCTGTGAAAATCAATTAAAAATTATGTCAAAATAAATAAATAAGTACAGTCGTACCTTGGAAGTTGAATGGAATCCGTTCCGGAAGTCCATTTGACTTCTAAAACATTCGGAAACCAAAGCAGGCTTCTGATTGGCTGCAGGAAGCTCCTGCAGCCAATCGGAAGCTGTGGAATCCCCGTTGGACGTTTGGTTTCCAAAAATAGTTCACAAACCAGAACAGTCACTTCTGGGTTTGCGGCATTCGGGAGCCAAAACGTTCAGGAACTAAGCTGTTCGAAAACCAAGGTACGACTGTAGATAAATAAATACAAAGTTGGAAGGTACCCTGAGAATCATCTAGTCCAATCCCTTGTAGTGCGAGAGTATACGGCTGTCTCGTATGGGGATCGAACCTGCAACCTTGACATTATCATCCCAAGCTATGCCCAAGGGGAGGATTCGTAGCCTCGTTCTTGTTTTGCTTATCCCTCATCATTCCTGCCCTTTGATTTCTCCACAGCTGCTTGCCACATTTTTGATACAGTACGAGAGGATGAAAGGAGCCCAGTCTTCAGGAGTCATGTTGCTCTTCTGGCTTATTGCGCTCCTGTGCGCCACCGTAACTTTTAGATCCAAAATTATGCACGTCTCGAGGACGGTAAGCAGCCTCCGCTAAGCACAGGTCACTCTTTGGAATCGCGAAAAAGGGAATCGGTTGCTTGTTTAATGATTGAACTCGGGATTGTTCTTGGCAGTCTCTGTGCAGCCACACAAGTGAGTTAATGACCCATTAAACCTCATTCCGAAGCGTTAAAGGCCACTAAAGTGTGCTCACTTTCCTTTTTTCCTTTTTGTTTGAAACTCAAATCAAAGCCTGGATGAGCTTGTCAGGGGACTATCAAAACAGCCCTGCAGCCTCCTTGGAAATGCAGTTCAGAGATACCCCCCCCCCCCCAGAACAAAGCTGTGGGCGGCTGCTGTTGAAAGAGCTGGGAAAATGTTTTGTTCTTTCCCCTGATCATGATGCAGAGAATTTTCTGCGTTTTTCTTTTTTTAAGATGTGGTAACTAGTGTGTTTGTGCGCATGTACATTCTAGCATGCTGTAAAACGCAAACACTTCCATTTGCTACAGCTTTTTTACATTATGATGATGATGATTTCTATACCACCCTTCATCATAAGCTCTCAGGGCAGTCCACAGAATAAAATGCAGGATTAAAAACAAGTAAATAATTAAAAACGAAACAACCCTTGAGGAAATGGTTCGTTCTCAGGTGTGTGCAGAGCTGCCTCTGAACATGGCGAGTCTATAGATCAGGAGTCAGCAAACTTTTTTAGCAAGGGGCCGGTCCACTGTCCCTCAGACCTTGTGGGGGGCTGGACTATCTTTTTTTGGGGGGGGATGAACGAATTCCTATGCCCCACAAATAACCCAGAGATGCATTTTAAATAAAAGCACACATTCTACTCATGTAAAAACACCAGACAGGCCCCACATATAATCCAGAGGTGCATTTTAAATTAAAGGACACATTCTACTCATGTCAAAACACGCTGATTCCTGGACTGTCTGCGGGCCAGATTTAGAAGGCGATTGGGCCGGATCCAGCCCCCGGGCCTTAATTTGCCTACCCATGCTATAGATTGTCATGGAATAATAGCCATAATAATAATAATAATAATAATAATAATAATAATAATAATTTACTATTTGTACCCCGCCCATCTGGCTGGGTCTCCCCAGCCACTCTGGGCAGCTTCCAACAAAAATAAAAAATACATTAAAATAATCCCCTTCTCTTCCTCCTGCTTGGACTTCTCTAACCCCCCTTTAAAACCTTCTAAAACTGTGGCAGTCACCACATTTTATGGCGTACCATATTCCATAAATTAGTTACACCCTGTGTAAAGATGCCCTCTATCTCTGTCCTGAATCTCCTGATCAATTTCGTTGGATGCACCCAAGTATTGATGAGAGTTTTCTCCATCTCCTTTCTCTACGACGCACGTTACTTTGCTGGTTTCTGTCAGTCCGCTAACCACAGCATTCAATGTCTTCTTCTAGGGTTCTGAAGTCGATATTTTTCGTTATACTACATTCTACATCTATTTCACTTTGGTGCTAATCCAGCTGATATTCTCCTGTTTCCCTGAGAAGCCGCCTTTGTTTTCGGAAACAGTTCATGTCCCTGTAAGTAATTTTGCCATGGGAGGTGCCTCTCTGGGAATTTGTAGCTCTTGCTTAAGTAGATTGCTTCTAATAATTTTGTTATTGATTGATTGATTTTTCAATTTTATACATTTCCATAATTTTATACTCATTTTAACATTTGAAAACTTGACTTCCTTCCCCTTTTTTCTGCGGTTCCTTAAATGTATTTTTTAAATATATTCTGCATATCCAAATTAACTTAATTTCCTCATTTATTCATCCACTTTAAATATATACACCTCTAAAACTGCAGGTTATTACAGTAATCCTGCCAATGTTCTTACCTGTTTGCTTCTAATAATTTTGTTTGAGCATATTATATGCAAACAAATTCTTAAAATAAGAATTCTTGAACTCTCTTCTTAGAGTTTCCAGAAAGAAGCAAGTTTATTGGCCAAATTGTTGGTGGTGGTTTTGTTTCTTAAAGGTCATTTTCTTCCTATTTTTCTGGTCCTATAAATACTGCAATGTGGAAACTTGTTTGTGTGTGTATCCTAAGCTGTTGTTCAAAAATCTCTGCAAAGAGGCTCACGAACCAGGGAGGGGTCATTTCTGGTATCTTGTTTGTCCACAGGCCTTCTCTCTGTTTCGTGGGATTAGCACCATTTCCCTGGCTTGACAGTTGTGATTTAGCTCTTAATTAGGTCCATAGTTGCGAGTTCTTATTTTTAGACGGCGATGTACCTTGTGGACTTAAACGGCCTCTGGTGGCTTATGTATTTGCTCAGCCAGACCATGATACTGGTTTTAGTGAACAGGTGAGCTGGTTTGGGAGTTTGAGCTGGGACCGAGCGGCGGGATAAAACTGGGGGGAAAGGAGCAATCAGCGCTATTCAGCTTACTTTTCCCGATAGTAGATTAGCTGAAATCAATGTACCTAACTTAGTCACAGTCATTAATTTCAGCAGGTATATAGTCGTACCTTGGTTTTTGAGCAGCTTATTTCCCAAATGTTTTGGCTCCTGAACACCGCAAACCTGGAAGTGACTCTTACAATTTGCAAACTATTTTTGGAAGCCAAATGTCCGACGGGGCTTCCACTGCTTCCGATTGGCTGCAGGAGCTTTCTGCAGCCAATCAGAAGCCCGCTTTAGTTTGTGAACATTTGGGAAGTCGAACGGACTTCCGGAACGGATCTTGTTCGACTTCCAAGGTATGACTGTACTTTGAATAAAAGTTACTTGCAGACCACCCATAAGAATCTGATTTATACCAAGTCAGGCCCATTGGTCCATCTAGCTCTGAATTCTCTACACTGACTGGCGGCGGCGGCAGCAGCAGCTTTTCAGGGTTTCAGGAAGGAATTATTTACCAGCCCTACCAGGAGATGCCATTGAGGGTTGAAGCTGGGATGTTCAGCATGCAAAACAGATGCTTTGGCTCTGAGCTGCAGCCAGCAGAGGCATTCAGACACACACGAGAACAAGCTTTTGGCTTGCATACACTCCTCCTTCCTTGCATACAGTGGCTCAGTTCAGAGGATAATTCTCCTTCCCGCTGCATGCTGGTTTCAGCACACTGTCACTGGGTAGCTCAGTTGGTTAGAGCGTGGTGCTCATAACGTCAAGGTTGGAGGTTCGATCCCCATACGGGACAGCTGCATATTCCTGCATTGCAGGGGGTCTGACTAGAGGACCCCTTGAGGTCCCTTCCAATTCTGCTATTCTATGGTTCTATGATCCTGGCTTTTATTTAGCCAGAGTTCCCTGTTACATTTGAAAAAGGGGAACTGTGGATTAATGTCAACAGGTTAACGAATTAGGAGAAATAAGACAGGATACCCTGGAATGGTTGCCCAAACCAGCCACTGATCAATGACTTCCTGGTTCGGAAGCAATTTATACTTTCCCAGTTCATTCAATTAGCAAACTATGAAACCAGGTTTGAGAAGTTGCTAATCTCGGGGTGCCACGGGAGAACAGAATATGTGAGCCCAAGATTCCTTTGGTCTTATTTTTGTCAGCCCAACCATGACTTGATGTAGTGCTTGAACAACTCCTGTAATGGGTGTGAATTCTTACGGTAGTCTTGTCCCTGTAGCGGCGCTGCCGGCTGATTGCACACTGCGGTAGAACACTCTTCCTAAATGGAAACTATGGCAAATCGTACTCTTAATAGGTAAACAGAACAAGTTAGCAGTTATTCCGGTTAAAAACTGGATATGACTTCTAGGTTAGAAATGTTCCTCAGAAGGAGAGGTCTGAGTTCAAATCCTACCTACGCTATGGACTTGCTTTCAGTTCCCTGTTTGTGAGTAGAGAGCTACCTCACCTGAGTGGTTGCAGACCTGAAGAGATGATGGTACTTGCTGCTGCTGCTGCTGCCTATTTAGAGTTATATTGTTTGAGTAATATATCTTAATGAAGACTCTAATGAATGGTAACGCAATCCAAGGCAGAATTTGCTTGGAACCTGAACTCAGGTCTTTTTGGTTACAGCGACTGTTTTGCCGTGAATTGATTCATTTCAAAGGAGGGCATTTCTTCCTAATAGGAATGCAATCAGTCAGAAAGAGCAATCAAAGCCCTTCATCGTGTTTGACCTGTTGTCACCGACTTCTGCCAACATAAATATTTGTCTTCAGCCTATTCTCTGCCTCTTTTGATCCCTGGGGCAGATAAAATCTTGCTCTTTGGCTCTTGCAAGTAGCTTAGTTTTGATAGCTAGCAATATGCTGGTGGGGCTGGCAGGCAGGCGGCCCAGGCTCCCCATCCCGTTGTGCACCAGCCTGTTCATTCTTTCCCCAGATCCAGGACTGGGAATCTCATTGCCTTTAAGCCATATCCATCAATGGCTACTGGCTGCTCTGGTAGTTCAGAGGGGTTTCCATGCAGATCTGCTTTCTATTATTTTTGGGAGTTGTTCGTATGGTGTGCTTTCCATGGAAAACTTGAGCACACGAAGGAATGCGATAATGCGGGAAGTTGCTTGGCTTCTATACTTCATAACAACGCTCTCTGTAACCAAGAGGTGGTTGTGCCGGCTGTGCCAAAGTTAGGAGAGGAATCGGGGAGATCCTTACCCCGCCCACTTGCCATTCCTTTGGAAATATAATCATGGTAGGGTGGGTGGTAGCGGCTGCTGTTTCCCCCGCTTTTAAATCAAAGCATAACTTGTGCCTGGTTTCATCCGTCTGAGATGATACATAAGAGCATAATTGGCTTTTGTTTTTTTTAGCTGCTGCTTTCCCCCTTAACCAGAGGGTGGGGACCACCATGCCTCGATGTGTTGTTTGTGACCTCGCAAGCCCTGCCATAAGTAAACAGGCTTCCAGACGCAGATGATTAATAGGGCAGTTGGGGCTCCAGCGGCTGTTTGATAAGTTAGGGACACTCTGGACTGTTCAGCCGAAAGCAAGGACAGAGGGTGCCTGCCTCCGGCCCGGAGAAATAACTTTATAATGTGTTGTGTCGCTGCGCCAGGAGCAGCGAGTTCTCGCTGGGCTTGGCTCTGTGTGGCCAAAGCAGCCCTCTTCCCTTTCCCAGACCCAGACGAATTCCTGCAGGTGGTGATAAGATCAGGCCAAGTGAGGTAGTTGTGAAGCCAAGAGGCCGAGACACGTTCATGGTTGCTGGGATTGGGGTGTTGGGGGGTCTTGGTGGAAGCTGGCAGGGTGTCTCAGCCTAGCGGCAAAAGCCAGCCAGGGCTAGAGACCAGCAGGTTGGCAGAAGCTGGCATAAGCAGGCAGCTTTTGCAGAACAAAAAGTATAAGCTTTCTCATTCCCGGGGAAAGGAACTCAAGCAGTGCCACCGTGGGCTTTCGTGCTCACCACTCCAGGAAGGGAGCGCCAACCAGGGTTGCTGCAAGGGGCTCTCCTCCTTGGCAATGTGCTCTTTGTTGAAGTTGGCGGCTGCTTTTCAGCTCTGCGGTTGGGCGTTGAGCTAGAGTGGAAGTGAGGGACTGAGCGATGTCTCACCACCCGGGAGACTGCCCTTTTCGTAACCCTGACTGCATGTTGTATAATTGGCCAGGCCATTAATCTGTTGGGAGGGACTGAGACGCCGAATATTTTCTAGTTTGGCTGCAGGTTTCTGACGCTGGGGAAGGGAAAGTTTTTCCTGATATCTCTAATAAAACCGCTGACGTTCTTGCCATATGTGTGCTAAGGTGCTTTTGGAGCCAAGTAGCACTGATTCTATAAAGCTATGGTTTTCCTAGTAGTGATGTATGGAAGTGAGAGCTGGACCATAAAGAAGGCTGATCACTGAAGAATTGATGCTTTTGAATTATGGTGCTGGAGGAGACTCTTGAGAATCCCATGGACTGCAAGAAGATCAAACCTCTCCATTCTGAAGGAAATCAGCCCTGAGTGCTCACTGGAAGGACAGATCCTGAAGCTGAGGCTCCAAGACTTTGGCCACCTCATGAGAAGAGAAGACTCCCTGGAAAAGACCCTGATGTTGGGAAAGATGGAGGGCACAAGGAGAAGAGGACGACAGAGGACGAGATGGTGGGACAGTGTTCTTGAAGCTACCAACATGAGTCTGACCAAACTGCGGGAGGCAGTGGAAGACAGGAGTGCCCGGCGTGCTCTGGTCCATGGGGTCACGAAGAGTCGGACACGACTAAACGACTAAACAACAACAACAAAGCACTGATTCCAATTGACCGGAATATTTTTCAGTTTGTGGCAGGAGGATTCGAGTGAAGGGCAGTATAGCCCAGTGACAGAGCAGCTGCATTGCATGTAAAAGATCTCAAGTCCGACCTCTGGCCTCTCCAGCTAAAGGCCCCTGTCTGAAATCCTGGAGGAGTCCTACCTGTTGGCATAAATAATACTAGCATCATCCAGGATTTCAATCGGGGGCCTTTAGCTGGAGATGTCAGGGTCAGCCTTGGGACATGGTACAGGCAAAGGAGGTGCTCTAACTTAGTCTGAGGCAGCTTCCTGTGTTCTCGAACATTTTATTTAAAACTTAGAGTCTAATTGCAGATGCCTTGCAGCTGAGAATTAGCTAGTGGCTCCAGTTTGGGGTTTCAGCATGATAAAACCTCACCTTCCCCCCATCCACCCCAATCTGGTACTTCTCCCTATCGCTGTTAGAGAGCTCCGTTTGGAAATGTTTCTCGTGTTAAAATCAAACACACGCTGGGGTTTTGTGAGACGTGCCATCTACGTGCTTGGTTTTAATTTGACACACATTATTGAACTGAATTCATAATGTTAAATGGGAATCCTTAGTAACAGGTTGAATATTTTTCACTCCTTAGAATCCCTGCCCGGAATCCAGCGCTTCTTTTCTGTCCAGGATCACATTCTGGTGGATCACTGGGTAAGAGGACAAATGGTTCACAGCAGAGCTCCATCAACCTATTTTCCCTATGCCTGTTAAAGGTTTGCTCGCGGCTCTGTTATCCTTGGCAGTTTGACATACAAGTCATATTGGGTGCTGGCTCCTCCTTAGAAAGAAATGAGAAACAAAAATGGTTGTGGATCAAGAATTCCAAGTGAAATAAACCAATGACTGTATGAATAACACAGTGGGTTGGCTGTTTTCTTTCTCTCTTTCTCTTTCATTCTCTCTCTGTTTTCCTTCCTTCCTTCCTTCCTTCCTTCCTTCCTTCCTTCCTTCCTTCCTTCCTTCCTTCCTTCCTCTTTTCTTATCTAAGGCAGGGATGGGGATGTCCTTGACCACTCCCATCAGCCTCAGCCACAATGGCCAATGATCCAGGATGATGGGAATTGTAGTCCAGCACCCATCTAGTGGAGCTTAAGTTCCCTGCTGCTGGTCTAAGGCATGCACCTATGTTTGCATTTCATTTGAGCTGCGCTTGTGCGCCTTGTGGCTTATTAGTCCCATGTTTCTGCTACAGAAATACTGATTATATATACTTGCAGTTCTCTGTAAGTGGTTTTGCCACTGGATGTTGCCCAAAGCAATGTGCAATATTATTATTATTAAAAAGCAGCATGAAAAGAAATACAGTGGTAACTCTAGTTGCGTTCACCTCTGGTTACATATCCTTCAGGATACATATGCGGCAAACCCGGAAGTATTTTTCCAGGTTTCGCTGCACGCGCATGCACAGATATGCTGCGCCATGCGCAGAAGCGGCACCTCCGGTTGCGAATTCCTCGGGATCCGACCAGAGCTCCAGAACAGATCCCGTGCGCAACTGGAGGTACCACTGTACTTAAAAAACAGCAGCAGCATAAATAGAATAGAATTCGATATAAATACAGTTGTGTAAAACAACAGTAACCAGGTAAAAAGAGTTCAACTGAAGACAGCAAAGAAAGCTTTTTTTATTTTTGTAAAATAGACACAAGCAGCAAAAAAGTTCCATTCTAAGGCCAAGCAGATCTTTTTTCAAGGATAGAAGGGACCCTGAGCCACAAGCTACCCATGACTGGAGAAGAATTGAGAGCTTTTGAGGAAACCCATATTGTTCTAGGGAGAGGGATTATATCACACTATAAAACCATGATGCCAATTGGTGTGCTATTCAGTAGAGGAGAAATTGCAGCTGTTTCCATAACTTTTGGCTTGCCGGGGGTGGTGGTCGTCGTCTCAGTTCTCTGAATTTCTATGCACTGTTTGACTAACTGCTGCATTTTAAAGACACATGAATTGTTCCAGGCGAGACCTTGACAGCAGCTGTACATGCATACCTCTGAGATGTGCTTCATTATTCAATCACCTGAAAGTTGTGCCTTTTCTAACGTAGGTTGATGGTTCATGGATATCGGCAGCCGTTGGAAGCAAAAGACTTGTGGTCGTTAAACAAGGAGGATACGTCTGAAGAAGTGGTGCCGGGTATGGTTCAGAACTGGGCGAAGGAGTGTGCGAAGGCAAAAACGTACGTGTTTTAAGTTTACCGTCAGTGTTAAACTACAAGAATCCGAAGGTGGGGAGCCTGTGGCTGCCAGATGTTGCTGGACTATCATTCCTCATGTTGGCTAGGGCTTGTAGAGGTTAATGCAGATTATTCTCAGTAACTCCACTGAGGTTTCACCTTTCAGTTTCTCCGTAGACCTTCTTTCTAAAACAAAGTCTGTAAAACAGAAAGAATGAAGAAAGGGGTGTGGGGGGAGAGCTCCTCAACCATTTCTGTCCTGGCTCTGCAAAAGGCGGGAAGCACTTGGTGATTCCAGGAGAGGGGAGAAGGCAAAAAAGTCAACGAGTAGCTGAATTGCAAGCCCTGCCTTGCAGCTATTCAAAGCCTCAGGCTCCGGAACACAGTTGCACGCAGGCAATTCCAAAATTAACGGATGGTTTACAGCAGGCATCCCCAAACTGCGGCCCTCCAGATGTTTTGGGACTACAACTCCCATGATCCCTAGCTAACAGGACCAGTGGTCAGGGATGATGGGAATTGTAGTCCAAAACATCTGGAGGGCCGAAGTTTGGGGGTGCCTGGTTTACAGCAGGGGTCGGCTAAGTTTTTGTGGCTTGGGCCGGTTCACGGTCCCACAGACGCCGCGGTGGGCCGGAGCTTCCTGCAGCAAATGGGAAGCCGGCCAGCGTCGTGGAAGGCGGTCCCTGCTCTACTCCACGCCAGTTTAGTGCGGCACATGGGAATCGACCGAGCGGGCAGTGGGGGTCCCCGAGTGGACGGCGGGGGTCCATGGGCCGGTTAAACGACCCCCCCATGGGCCGCTTGTGGCCCATGGGCCTTAGGTTGCCGACCCCTGATTTACAGCATATTTGCAAGGAACACAGGCCTGCTTCTCTGCTGAGGCATTTCCCGCCTCTTCTTTGACCTTCTTGCAGATGCAGTATCAAGAAAATAATAAAACACGATAGGGATACATTTGAATTTGCAATTAGGTATAACTGGGACAATACAGATATAGCAACAATTAAAAATGTATAAAAATTAAAACTTAGTCATTAAAATGTAACCTAAAATTATCATTTAAGGCCTTAATCATTATGATAACACTGCTCGTTCCCTAAGTTTTATGGCAATCGCACAGAATTTGGCTACTCTTAACATGATCTCAGGGTCCTTGTCCTCCACCAGGGATTTTAGACATTGAAGTTCGGATTCATTTAGAGATTTTTGCATAGTAGGGGTAATGAATACAGAACGTATTATGCAAGACTTTGCATAACTTCGAAACCCATTTCCCTCTCATTTAAAGCAGCCCGATGCAAAAGAAGCCAGGGTGTGTGCACCTTTAACAGATTATTACAGTGGTACCTTGGGTTACATATGCTTCAGGTTACATACTCCGCTAACCCAGAAATAATGCTTCAGGTTAAGAACTTTGCTTCAGGATAAGAACAGAAATTGTGCTCTGGCAGCGCAGCGGCAGCGGGAGGCCCCATTAGCTAAAGTGGTGCTTCAGGTTAAGAACAGTTTCAGGTTAAGAACGGACCTCCGGAACAAATTAAGTACGTAACCAGAGGCACCATTGTATTATTATTATTATTATTATTATTAATTGAATTTATATACCGCCCTATACCTGGGGGGTCTCAGAGAGTATTTCAGCGATCCTAGCCTGTCACGCAAGGTAAAGCTGCTGCAATTCTCTCTTCTATACGGCTACTAAACATGCAGACAACTTGGCTCCTTTTGCTTGTGGCCACCGCCCTCGTCTCTCCCTCGGCCCCTCACAAAAAGCAGCAGCTGATGGCCAGGAGGAGAACCGCACCTGACTTGCCACCTGCATCTGGGGTTAGAAACTTGCTCACCAGGTGATGTTGGGCTGCCAATTCCTGGCCAGCGTTCAAGGGATGTTAGGAGCTGTAGTCCAGCAATATCTGGAGTGGGCGGCTGCGGCGATGAGTTCTACGCCATTTTTTTCACAGTTGTAATAAAGAAATATGAAAATACCATAAGTACACGTTGTGTGCAAGTGCGAGTATGCGAGTGAATACAGCATCTCTGGGTGCTTCTTTTTCGATAGGCTTTCGACGCCAATGATGTACTCGCCCAAGAAACCCACAAAATCCAGTGGCTCGAACGGGGATGTGACGGAAGAAGTTGAAGCTCTGATCATTAAACCTTCTCAAAGGGACAAGGAGCCGTCTCTTGCTAAGGTGTTATACAAGGCATTTGGGCCGTACTTCCTCATGAGCTTCCTGTTCAAGGCCATCCATGACCTTATGATGTTTGCAGGACCTGAAATTTTAAAGTAAGCAAAGCGCTGTCTTGCTCCCATCACTGTAGAGTGCATGGATAGTTGCTGCTGGTATCAAAGTTTTCCATGGGTGGTTGTTGATTGCTTTTGATACCTTCCTCTTTCCTTTATAAAGCAGAGAGTGGTTTACTTGGGTTTCCCAGCCATTTCCAACTTCCACACTCATCAGGACCAGAAGTGGATGTCCCCAGACTAGGGTTGCTGTATTTCATACAGTGAAAACCCGGACACTAAAAGTGTTGTTTCTTAAGTTTTCTCAAAGTTGTTGAGCTTTTTTGGCAAATTCACACAACCAGACATTGTAGTGATTTCCGCCCAGACACTGCTCCTGACTCCAGTATTCTGGATACGTCTGGGAAATTCCAGGACGTATTGCAGCCCTACCCCAGACCATTCACCACCCGGAGAAGTGCTATTGTCTGGGGGCCTCCAGAGGTATGAGAAATGGTTCAAACAGGTCCTGACTTGGAACAGGTGGTTGACTTACTTGCATTAGTGCTGGAATGGTGACAACACTTTGCAGGCACTTCTAGGATTGAATAGTTGAGATGGCTTTAGACAACTAGTTGGGGTATTTTTTGCAGCACCGAGTGGTGATAATCCAGTGTGACTAGATTGAGAAAATCCAAAACTGGTGAGCCCTGGGGCACCAAGCATAATTTCATCCCTGCATTGCAGGGGGTTGGACTATATGACTCTTTAAGTCCCTTCCAGCTTTACAATTTTATAATCCCTAGACCAGTGATGGCCAAACTTGGCCCTCCAGCGGTTTTGGGAATACGGTACAATTCCCATCATCCCTGACCACTGGTCCTGTTAGCTAGGGATGATGGGAGTTGTAGTCCCAAAACAGCTGGAGGGCAAAGTATACCTGAAGGAGCGTCTCCACCCCCATCGTTCTGCCCGGACACTGAGGTCCAGCTCCGAGGGCCTTCTGGCGGTTCCCTCACTACGAGAAGCCAAGTTACAGGGAACCAGGCAGAGGGCCTTCTCGGTAGTGGCGCCCGCCCTGTGGAACGCCCTCCCACCAGATGTCAAAGAGAAAAACAACTACCAGACTTTTAGAAGACATCTGAAAGCAGCACTGTTTAGGGAAGCTTTTAATGTTGAATAGATTATTGCATTTTAATGTTCTGTTGGATGCCGCCCAGAGTGGCTGGGGAAACCCAGCCTGATGGGCGGGGTATAAATAATAAATTATTATTATTATTATTATTATTATTATTATTGGCCATCACTGCCGTAGACAGTCGATAAATTACGAGTATTATTGAAAAGAAACCCTGGTTCTAGCTGGGGACAAGTTTCATGCAATATGGTGGGGTTTTATTTCCTATGTGAACAAACCCTCAATTACAAGAAGGGCTGCCTCCTGCTTCTCTGGAAATCTGGAACTGGTTCTCTACAAAGTTCTAGGACATGGGCTAACATTTGCTGTGAACCGTGATATGCTCTTCTTTCTTCAGCACCATCTGTATCTTGAACTTGGGCCATTCTTTAAGATACTTTGGGACTCCACGCCATCATTCCTCTTCTTTTAACTTTCAGGGATTTCGGTTGGTTTGCTTTGTTTATTGCCTGCAAAATCAATAAAAAAATAATTTCGAAAAAGAACATCAGTACGTCAGTGCAGATGTGGGCAGGGAGGATGGTTTAGTTTCTGTGTTTTTCGGTTTAGCGGAAATAAAATGGGCAAGGTAAGGGTGATGACTGGCTCGATTAAAGGAATAGCAAGATCTGCTGTTCTCCCTCACAAGTCTGGCACGCTTAGGAAAACTGCAGTCTAGGAGTTTACTTGGTGTTTTTGTTGCTCCACTTACGACAGCGGTTTTCACAGCATTGGGAGGCACTCTTGGCAATCCCTGGGAAGGTTTTCAAACGTTCCTTAGTGAGAAGGTACAGAACATCTTCCCTGAAGATGGCTTTCTAACCCTCTCTTGACCTTCCCATCCACTGCAGGTCAATGTGGCTCTGTTTGAGCAGGAACACTTTGTTCACATAAAACAGCAATTGAACTCTAGTACATTTGCTCAGCAATCCATGTAAATGGGCTGTGCCTCATATGAAAGCCAAGCGATTTGTTCATCTGGTTCAAAATGAACTTCTCTGGTGCATAATAGCTCTCCAGGATCTTCGTATTGCCTTCCACCTTCTACTTTTAGCCAGAGCTCTCTGGGATTGACCCTTATAAATGCAACATTTTTGCTCTTCCGTCAAACTCCGGTACTTCTCTCCTAACATTGCACCCTGGAGATTTAGATAGAGAACACGGGCAATGTGATTTTTAAGGAAATATTTGGGAAGGAGGTGCTGAAACCTCAGTGGCAAGCCCACACCGTACTTACTTTGGAACGAACATTGTTTTAACTGATTCTAATTTTTATATAGTTGTAACCCCTGGAATCTTGTGGTGGTGGAGGGAGGGGTAAGAAAACCAAATAAAGAAACCCACAAAAACCTCCCTTATGCATGACATGCTTGGCAGTCTGTCCGGTCTCTTAAGTCAGCGTTTCCCAACCGGTGTGCCGCGGCACACTAGTGTGCCGCGAGACACCGGCTGATGTGCCGCGGAAAAAGGGACCTGCAGCCCAGGGCTGCACAGGACCGTGGCGGCGGCGCTGCTGGAGCCCGGCGGCGAAGCGGAAGCCAGGGCGGCGCTGCTCCCTTGGCTGCTGCAGCAGCAGCAACAGCAGCCTCGCGCGAGAATCCCGACCGGAAGCCTTGCGCGTGCCGCGCTACAGCTGATCCCAGAGGTAACTCTGGGTCAGGAGACCCGGCGCAGCCGGGTGGGGGAGGAGCGGTGTGCCGCGAGATTTTTTCATTGATTCAAGTGTGCCGTTGCCTAGATTAGGTTGGGAAACACTGTCTTAAGTTATGTATCTTTCCCACTTTAAATCTCCCTGGCTGGGTTATTGCATAACAAAGGCAGCACTCTGAAATAATCAAGAGTCGCCAGTGGCCTCTTTAGTGGTGGCTCTGCAGAACGCTTTTCCCAGGCTGCTTACCTGGTCCATACCATTAAGTGTCAGGCAAGGATTTTATATTTTTTTAAAAATGCTTTTAATTTGCCCATGCCTTGAAGTATATTTTTTAGCAGCTATTTAATTGGATTTTAGGAAACATTACAGCTTGTATTGTCGTCTGTTTCTTTCGTGAACCACTTCAGAAATGTTTGCATTTAAGAGCTGGTTGGAATTCCCCCTACTCTCTTTAATTGACCTGTTTCACGGCCAGAGTATTTTCAGTCTCGTTTCCTTGCAGGAACACGCCGTCTTTGGACCTATAGGGAACTGGGGATGGTGAACTTCCCTCTCTCACTGGCTAACCAGGGCTTTTTGCAGGCTTCCTTTCAAATGTCCCCCGGCTTGCTTTGTTTGCAGGTTGCTCATCAACTTTGTGAATGACAAGGACGCCCCCAATTGGCAAGGCTACCTGTACACGGTGCTCCTCTTCGTCTCCGCCGGCCTGCAGACTCTGGTCCTCCACCAGTACTTCCACATCTGCTTCGTGACAGGGATGAGGCTTAAAACAGCTGTGATCGGTGCAGTCTATCGGAAGGTAGAGACCTGCAAATGTATAATACCCTAACTCCGTCTGACATCACTTTATCCACAGGGATTGACACCCGCAGTGAACTAGACTAAATGTCTCTCCCAATAAGCTTTCATCCTAAGCCCCCACGGTTGGCTTTAACTTTAGGCTGGGGTAGCATTGCTCCATTTGTCCCCAGCTGCATAGGGAGCTGCGACGGTCCTCGCCCACATCTCGAGACGCTGGCCTGGCTGCAGCTGCTTACAAATGACTTCCACCCTAGAAGCGTAGCTTAGCAACGCCGCTCCTTATCCTTTGGGGAATGGCTTACTCCAGATGGCAAATGCAGCCGATGTGCTCTAATTACTCACTTGGAAGAAGGGCTGTGGCTTCTTTGCGTGAAGGTCCCGACCAGTTAGGGCTGAGAACGCTCCCTGTCTGAATCCCTGGAGAGCGGCTGCCAGTCAGTGTGGACAATACTGAGCTCAATGGATAGATAGTCTGGCTCCACATTAAGCCAGCTTCCTATGCTCTCAGTGGCGTTTTCATTCCTTTCTCCTTGGTGATGTTTGTGTTGAAAGGGATCCAGATTCACCTTAGAGACACTGCTTACTTCTATCAGAAACGATGACAGGACAGTCTTACGCGAGTTCACGCCAGCTCTTCGTCTCGCCCAGTATCGCCTCTCCTGATTAGTAGTAGCTCCTCAGGGTCCGTGTGTCAGGGACCTGACCTCGCGCAAGGCACCTGAGACGGGGAAGGCGGGATGGAGGGAAGCGCAACCTCTCCTGGGAAGCAGTTTGGAGTCCAGCGGGGACAGTAAGGAGCGCCCCAGTGGTGATGAGCAGGAACTGCCAGGAAGTGCGGTGGAGCTGAGGGCTAGGGATGTTGGCAGAGCCTCAGCACCACCTGAGGGGTCTGAGAAGCAAAGCGGTCAGCTACTTCCGTCGCCCCAAATGCGTAGGGGGGAAAAGCGTAAGGAAAGGAGGTGACGCTTTGGGATACCGAAACTCTTATGTTGGGGGAGGAGCAGGCGAAAGCCACTCCCGGATTCTGGAACCGACTCAAGCGGACATGAATCTTAATACTCTGATGTACATAGTCTGTAAATAAAGTTATTTGCCTTAAAGGAACGGAGGTTTCTAGATCTTTACTCTCGAGGAGACAACCCCAAGCCCTTACACTGTGGCTAAAAGAGATCTTTCCAGTCACCTGCTTCGTGATTCTTATTAGTCGGAGATGCCAGGGGTTGGTAGTGAGAGCTCCTCCTTGCAAAGGAATGAACTCTACCACCAAACACCGTCTGCATACCATCTAGCAAGTTAATAAACTCAACTTGTTTGATGATATATGCTTATTTAGTTAACCTCTCACTATTTAATTGATGTTTCTGGATTATAGGTATGACCTATCCAAAACCTTTGGAGGTTTTTTTTTTTTTAAGAGAGAAAGTAAAATTCTTTTGATTTCTAAAGCTCTAGGCATGACAGTTTTTCCATTTGAGAGCATTCTGTCCCAAACTTTAAGCCCATGCTTGGCTTCCCTTTAGTTCATGTGTTTATATATGTGTGTGTGTGTGTGTGTTTATCCAGCACCTTCGCTGCCAAACTCCTGCATCTGAGGAAGTAGGATTTTGCCAATCAAAGTTCTTTTATGCCCCAGCAAACCTTCCAATCTCTGGACTTGTCATTTTGTCTTCCTCTCCTCTCCTCTCCACTTCCAAGGCCTTGGTCATCACAAATTCAGCAAGGAAGACTTCTACAGTTGGAGAAATTGTCAACTTGATGTCGGTGGATGCCCAGAGGTTCATGGACTTAGCTACCTACATCAACATGGTCTGGTCTGCGCCTCTTCAAGTCATACTGGCTCTCTATTTGCTTTGGGAGGTAAGAGTACTGTGCATCCATTGTTTCCTTTACTTTAGCTAAACAATGGTGCTTATTTTACTCAAGGGAAAGCCAGAATCCTGTCATTAAAGGATCAGGGCTTCAGAATCCAGGATGGGATAGCAGGGAAGGGAAACAAGTGCAGACAGCTCTCTGTCTTGGACTGGTAGGATGCAGAGGAATGGTGGAAGGAACCAGCTGGGGAACCATCAAGAGAAGAAGGCTCAGAGCCCGGGGAGTGGTGGTGGGACAATGATGAGTGGTTACAGGGAGAAGATTGGGGGGAGGAAGTGTCAGAAGCTGAAGGGTTTAGTGAGCAGGGAGAATTTGTGCCAGAGAGAAGTCCAGAATCAGAGGCAGAAACTGAAGCAGGAGAGGAGGGAGGCCAAGAAGCAGAGATGAGTCAGGCTTGGCGCAGAGTCATGGATGTCTCCCCCTCCTCCTGTGTTAAGCTCCCCTCCCTGCTGGTTTCCCAGAACCAGAAGAGAGCTGAAATGGGCAGAGCAATGGCAGGCTGCACGTAGGCACAGTCTCTAATTGTTTGGGGAAAGCCCTGGGGAGGCAGGGACTTTCAGTCTTGGCAACTGATGCATGGGGTCAGACCTGCTGGGGATGAGCTGCTGTGCTCATTAGGCCTGACAATCAACCATTAATGAGCTAGCTCCAACTTTGAATGGTGTGATTTACTGGCAGCTCGCTCTTTCACACTCAATTAATGACTGGAATCTGAATATGCAAAGCTGCCCTACAGTGAATCAAACTCTTGGTCCATGCAGCCCTGTGCTGTCTCCTCTGACTGGCCGTGGCTCACTAGGTTCTTGGGAAGAGAAATGTTTCTCCCACCCTCTGTTACTTGACCCTCTTAACCGAAAGTGGCAGGGATTGAATCGGGGGACTCTGTGCCTTCAAAGCAGGCGCTCTCCCACACAGCACTCTTCCCCAGTTTCCTCTGGCTAGAAGGCAGGAGAGTGTTGCAGTGCCTGCTCATTCCTGCAACGGTTCACCTTCAAGGTTACTATTTGGCACAAATACAGGATGGGTGACACCTGGCTTGAGAGCAGTACAAGTGAAAAGGAACTAGGAGTCTTGGTAGACCACAAACTTGACATGAGTCAACAGTGTGATGCAGCAGCTAAAAAAGCCAATGCAATTCTGGGCTGCATCAATAGGAGTATAGCATCTAGATCAAGGGAAGTAATAGTACCACTGTATTCCGCTCTGGTCAGACCTCACCTGGAATACTGTGTCCAGTTCTGGGCACCACAGTTCAAGAAGGATACTGTCAAGCTGGAATGTGTCCAGAGGAGGACAACCAAAATGGTCAAAGGCCTGGAAACGATGCCTTATGAGGAACGGCTTAGGGAGCTGGGTATGTTTAGCCTGGAGAAGAGAAGGTTAAGGGGTGATATGATAGCCATGTTCAAATATATAAAAGGATGTCATATAGAGGAGGGAGAAAGGTTGTTTTCTGCTGCTCCTGAGAATAGGACACGGAGCAATGGATTCAAACTACAAGAAAGAAGATTCCACCTAAACATTAGGAAGAACTTCCTGACAGTAAGAGCTGTTCGACAATGGAATTTGCTGCCAAGGAGTGTGGTGGAGTCTCCTTCTTTGGAGGTCTTTAAGCAGAGGCTTGACAGCCACCTGCCAGGAATGCTTTGATGGTGTTTCCTGCTTGGCAGGGGGTTGGACTGGATGGCCCTTGGGGTCTCTTCCAACTCTATGATTCTATTATTTGGACCATGGCTTTTTTGTGCTTCCGTTATGCCGCATTCTAAGCATGCTCTCTTTAGAATTTAGGTCCCTCGGTGTTGGCCGGTGTGGCCGTCATGCTGCTCCTGGTTCCAGTCAATGCTGTGATAGCAATGAAAACAAAGACCTATCAGGTAAGAGACTTCCTTTCTGCACAAGAAAGATTGATTCCGTCTCTAAGGCACGTGTTGAGACTTCCTGTCTATTGTGCCGCACAGAAGAATGTTGCAAATTTACCATACCAGCCAGTAATAGCAAGATCAGTATCTTGTGGTCTGATGTGACAGTCAACCATGCTTGTAAATCGCTATGCACCTCCCTTGGGAAAGAACCTTCTCTAAGTGATCTTGCAAAAGATGGTTCCCCATTTTTCTTTCTGCTTAAACCCCAGACAACTAAACACGTATGTTTAGTGTACTCAAGGGCTAATGACTCCTGGACCTGTTTTGCGAGGTTGGGCAAATCACATCTTTAACTAAGATGCTGCTACAAAACTAAGATGCTGCTAAAACATCTATCAATGGTGTTTTCACTTCCTGTCTTGTGAAGGAGCTACTCAATCCAGTCAAACGCTTTCACCTACAACCATCTCTTTGTTCCTTCCTATTGATGGCTTGCCAGCACGTGTCAGTTGTAGGCTTTACAAAACACAATTTCCATTTCTTAAAGCCGCCTCATTTTACAGCTCAGAGCTACAAAGAAACCCAAAAACAACATTTTAAAATGACGGCTACTGTTCAAAAGTTTTATCGCAGGCTGACTTGGGAGAGAGAGCTGCCTCGACTTGCTTTTGTTGCCATTGGGTCGTTTCAGGTTGCTCACATGAATTGCAAGGACAACAGGATTAAGCTGATGAATGAAATTCTCAATGGGATCAAAGTGCTAAAACTTTATGCCTGGGAATTAGCCTTCAAAGAGAAAGTCCTGGGGATCAGACGGGAAGAGCTGAAGGTGCTCAAAAAGTCCGCTTACCTTGGTGCAGTGGGGACATTCACGTGGGTGTGTGCCCCGTTCTTGGTGAGTAAAGCAATGCTTTCAAAAAGCTGCTAGTAGATGGCATTCTTACACACTGCTGTTTTCTGTGCATAGAACTCTGCTTGTTGCTTGCCACACATCTGGGCGCTCATTCAAAGAGGGAATGCTACAAGAATATTAACATACATTGTATTTTTGTCATGCTGTCGTCATTCAAGCTAGGAGATTCTTGTTGCCCAGTGTTTATTTCATTTTATGCAGCATGCAGTCCTGTGGCCTAGGGAATCCCTGTCCACTGTGGGAAACTTCAGACACCTTTGCCCAATTGATGTCAGTAGGTCCAAAAAAGGTTGCATGCTGGGGGAGGGGGCTGGGACATGGTTAGGGTCCAAAAGATCCAAAGTTCTCAAGCTTATTGCTTGATCTGTAGTTTTCCCACTGCCGTTGCTTGTGGGTTGTCCCTTGCTTTTGCAAACTGCTTAGAGACTATCCTGGTATTGAGTGTTCTGTATAAATATCTGGGCAGTTTGATTATGGTGAGCCATTTAATTAAAAGAGAGGAGGGAGAGGTTGTAGATGGATCACCAGTTTTGCTTGCAGAGGGACCCAAGTTCAGTCCCAGTTTAAAATCAGAAGAACAGATGATGGGGGAATTCCCTCTGCTTGGAAAAATGGAGAGCTCCTGCCAATCCAAGTAGAAGGCCTGGAGTGGGGAACATTTAGCCCTCGAAATGTTGCTGGACTACAACTCCCGTCTTCCTGGGCCATTGGCCACGTTTGCTAGGGCTGATGGGAGTTGTGGTTCAGCGGTGTCTGGAGGACCAGAGTTTCCCCACTCCTGCAGTAGATGATACTGGGCTGGAGAGGCAAATATACCAGGTCAGACTAAGGCAGCTTCCTGAAACCTTTGAAAAACGGCAGCTCCGCTTAAGCTGGACTCCAGTCATGGTTCACTGTTTGCAATGTGAAACGCCCTTCCGCACGTTCTTTGCACAACGCTAATATTTGCGCAGCCCTGAGGACAATGAGTGGCCCAGCCCAGGCCATGTACAGGAAGCCTGTTAAGTCCACCTGGGTGTTCTTAAGAACAACAAAATAATCAAGAGCTGTTTTGAAAAGGAACCCTTTGATTTAAGTGCTTTGTTGCTGAAAGGTCCTCCTAGGATGTAGGCCGAAAGCATCTTCTCGAGAGCACCAAAGAGCAGGGCACAGAGCCCATTGCAAGTGTCTCCATCCTGTAGCTTTTTGAAAGACTTTATTCCAAATATTTATACCTGCTTATCCATCTGCATTGTCTACGCCATGGGGCTGTCATGCCCCAACTGAGGGCTTACCCACACTTTCTCTTGCCTATGCAAGGGGTCTGGCCTCATGGAGATATGGCAGAAGAAACATGTCTCATGGATAGTCTCTTCTTCCCTGGGGCTCAACATTTTTCTGAAGACACTGGTTCTGAATACCAAAGTATAATCTCTCTCCACCCCCAAAAAAACCACAGACATTCTTTTTACTGAAAAAAAGCAGCCTTCCCAAACATGGCGCCCTGCAAGGTGCTTTGGACTACAACTCCCATAAGCCACGGGTCTGATGGGAGTTGTAGTCCAAAACATAGAGGATATCAAGTTGGACAAAGGCTGCAATAAACAGGCAAAGTGTAATCGCTCTTTTCCCCTCCTTTTTATAAAGATGCAATTTAGATAGATAGATAGATAGATAGATATAAACAAAACCAGGTGCAAATTGTCATTGATCTCTCTTTTTTCCAGGTTGCTCTGTCAACATTTGCTGTTTTTGTGACAATTTCCGACAAGAATGTCCTGGATGCTCAGAAGGCCTTTGTGTCGCTGGCGTTGTTTAACATCCTCCGGTTCCCCCTGAACATCCTTCCAATGGTCATCAGCAGCATCGTGCAAGTAAGAGTTTCTTTGCATGCAGTTGCCTTGGGCTGGGGGTGGGACTGCACCCAACTGTACACAGTTAAGAGTCTCATGCATATTCTTTTGCTCCTGTCCCTGCTCACTACTGGAATGTGGCCCTGGGTAGACTGGCCACAAGGAAACGCAACTCCTGGGCTGGAAAACAAGTGAAAGCACTCAGAGTGCAGAATAAGCCAGCGAGCGTTGTAGCCTTGGTAAAGGTAAAGGGACCCCTGACCATTAGGACCAGTCGTGTCCGACTCTGGGGTTGCAGCGCTCATCTCGCTTTACTGGCCAAGGGAGCCGGCGTACAGCTTCCGGGTCATGTGGCCAGCATGACAAAGCCGCTTCTGGCGAACCAGAGCAACGCACGGAAACGCCGTTTACCTTCCCGCCGGAGCAATACCTATTTATCTACTTGCACTTCGTGCTTTCGAACTGCTAGGTTGGCAGGAGCAGGGACCGAGCAACAGGAGCTCACTAGGTCGCAGGGATTCGAACCACCGACCTTCAGATCGGCAAGCCCTAGGTTCTGTGGTTTAACCCACAGTGCCACCCACGTCCCAAAGCTTAAACTAGAAGAATGAAAGGAACTCTTAAGGCACCACTGCGATTCGAACCCAGGATCTTGAGGGGACTCCTAAAGGCCAAATAAGGAGGCGGGGGCAGCTGTGTTTTCCACATTGGCCAACCAGGTGCTTCTGGGCAGCCCTTAAGCGGGGCACGAAAGCAACAGCTCCCTCCCATGTTTGTCCCAGAGCAGCTGGGATTCTGTGGCCTTCCGCCTGGAGGTTCCGCTTGGTTATCACAGTTATTAGTGTTTGATAGATCACACCATAGATTTGAATTGTACTGCTTGGCACCTGTCTGTCTCAGGAGACAATGGAGGAGTGCGCCTTCGGGGGTGAAGTCAAACTGTTGGAGAGTTACAGCGCCTGCTGTGGCCGTAGAGACCGATAACAGGAGGGCTGTAATTTGTTCCAGCTGGGGCAGATGAAGGCGTCTGGTGGTTGTGCTGCTGCAGGTGCACCATGGCGTTTCTTCTCTCTGTGGTCATTCCTCCTCTGGTTGCTGCTATGACCTGTCTGTCTCCAAGTGCTGCAGTCATCTGCAAGGGATTCCCCACAGGGCGGGGTTGATGTTGCCAGCCTTCATGTCCTGTTTGCTTTGTAACAAGAGAGTTGGTGGGCCTGGTGCCTAGCGCATTGTACTATTGCTTTAGCATTAATGTATTGAGAGGCGGGGGTTGTACAGTGCCTGGAGAATTTGTTTTATAAGGCGTCTTGTAAGTGCAAATGAGAAACTTAATATTATCTCCTTGCCTCGTGCCGAAATGACGAATAAGATTGTTGCCAGGTGGGTCCTTGTGGGAAGAGCAATTCCACAAAAGGAGGGGGAAATTCCTACGGAATACACCTAACCCGCTTCTTAAAGCCACCTAAACTAGTGGCAGCAAGCAGAATTGGCCTTACTAAACATCTTCCAAGACAATAATGCCCACTTAAACCACAAAGAACTCATAACCCACCTACCGTATTTTTCGCTCTATAAGGCGCACCTGACCATAGGACGCACCTAGTTTTTAGAGGGGGAAAGCCCCATTTTTTTGAGGATCAGCTCAAATTTCTGTAGCTTCTTTTGCAAAGGAGAAAAGCCCCATTTTTTGAGGATCAGCTCAAATTTCTGCAGCTTCTTTTGCAAAGGAGAAAAGCCCCATTTTTTGAGGATCAGCTCAAAGTTGTTGAGCTTACTTTGCAAAGGGAAAAAAACCCTGTTTTATGGGGTTTAACTCACAGTTCTGCAGCTTCAGAAAGCCATTTCTACAGTTTCCAGACAGATAATCTAATCAGCCAGTCACATGTCACTGGGGAAACAGCCTCCCTCTGCAAGGGGGAGGGGCTGGAATCTCTCTCCCTTATCTCTCTCCCCGATCATTTGCTGAGCAGCTGCTCAGCGGGCTTCCTTTCAACACCCCTTTCTCTCTCTCTTTTTTTTTTAAAAAAGCACGATCTGCTCCATAAGACGCACAGACATTTCCCCTTACTTTTTAGGAGGAAAAAAGTGCATCTTATGGAGCGAAAAATATGGTACTTTCAGCAGCCAGAAACATCATAACCAGACACTGGAAAGACCTGTCAGGAGTAAGCATGGACCAATGGTACCAAATAGTATGGGAAACAGCCTTACTAGAAAAATTAACCAGTAAGCTGAAACTGACACGGGGACAAATAGAAGAAGACGCCTTCACCCCAGTATGGCTCCCCTTTATCACACACACGGCCCAACAAGACAATGACAAAAAATCTACCAACAGCATACAAATCAATATGGCTAACCTGATCCAAAACACCCACCCACCCCACTCACACATGAAAACAAAGACCACCACAGCCAACCACAAATGAACAACCACACCCTAGGCCAACCCCAACCTCTCTCACCACCAAAGGAACACAAACAAACAGCAGAGAACCTGCACAAGCAACGCTGACATCGAACCCTACATACATTAAGAAAAATAGAAACATCGTCACCCAACCCCAACCCCACCCATCCTCCCTCCCGTCCACCTCTTTCCCCCTTTTTCTTCCCAATGTCTCAACAAATGAAACTGATTTGTAAAAATGATACATGTAAAAAATATGAGAGAGAGACATTGCACGTACTTTTGTAAATCAAGAAATCTTTAATAAAAATACTTGAATATACAGGTGAAACTTGAAAAATTAGAATATTGTGGAAAAGTCCATTTATGTAAGCAATTGTTTTCATTAGCTACTGGAGTTTAATATATGAGATAGACTCATGACATGCAAAGCGAGATATGTC
This sequence comes from Darevskia armeniaca, assembly GCA_034641395.1. Lineage (NCBI taxonomy): Eukaryota > Metazoa > Chordata > Lepidosauria > Squamata > Lacertidae > Darevskia > Darevskia armeniaca. Next base: position 306,424 of record JAWWNF010000855.1, on the reverse strand, counting down.
AAGCCTTTGTTTGTTATAATTGTGATGATTATGGCGTGCAGCTGATGAAAACCCCAAAGTTGAAATTGTTACTTTGGGGTTCTCATCAGCTGTACGCCATAATCATCACAATTATAACAAATAAAGGCTTGACATATAAAGGCTTGACAAATAAAGGCTTGACATAATTTTTCGAGTTTCACCTGTATATATATATATATATAGTGGCAGCAAGGACATCCTGTGCTAGCAGATGCCATGTGCTTGTTTTGCGTCGTCTGGCCAAAATTTTGTGAGAGCAAAATTGGCGGACACCCGAAAACGAAATGCAAGAGGTATGCTTCATTTGAGCAACCTCTTGGCTTTGTTGCCTAGGCCAGCGTGTCTCTGAAGCGTCTCCGAGTCTTCCTGTCTCATGAGGAGTTGGATCCAGACAGCATCGTCAGAGGTTCCATCAAAGACTGTAAGTTCGAGGTTTATTAGGGGCTGGAGTTTCCCACTTCATTTGCCTCTGCCACTTCCCACCACCAGATTATCCAGTCAGCATTGCTCAGGCTTCAAGGTGGCTTCTTCTAAGGCAGGGGTGGCCAACTCCCAAGAGCCTGCGATCTACTCACAGAATTAAAAACTGGCAGTGATCTACCCCCGTTTTTTTGGGGTTCAGGTCAAAGTTGTTGAGCTTTTATTAGGGAGGATAAAAGCCCCGTTTAAGAGGACTAGTGTTTAGCCTCCCTTGCCCGGCTCAGCTCTTTGATGCTGAATGGAGCTTGTGACAATGTCTAGTTTGCATCCAGGTACACAAAGTTCTCCAAGTCTTCCTTTCCCTGCCCTATGCAGAGTAGTAGTTTTAAGCCTTGGGCCATGACCTGGGAGGTGAAGGGGAATATTCCCCCAACACAGCCAAGAAGCTCACTGGAAGACTCCTAGGAACACATGGAGTCAGACTCAGTATTGTCCACCCTGACAGGTTGGATCACTCTGGAACTTCAGGCAGGAGTCTCTCCAAGCCCTCCATGGAGATTCCAGGGATTAAATCTCCCTCAGTTGTTTTTGTATGCATGTAACCTATTTTTGGTTGTGTTGGTGTTTTGACCTGCATGAAAACAACCTCTTTCATTATTTGCTAGCTGAGGGAAACAGCATTATTGTGAAGAGCGCCACCTTCAGCTGGTCAAGAGATGATCCTCCATCTTTGAACAAGTAAGAGTTGTGGCTTTCTTCCCCCTCCTCTCCCATTAAATAGTTTTAATTGTACTAATGCAGGGGTCCCCAGACTTACCACGCGGCGGGCCGTTTTCTCCAGCGCGGATCGCACGCTGGGCCGAAGGGCGGGGGAGCACGCGCCTGCTTTTTCCGGAACCGGAAATAGCATTTGTGCATGCACAAACAGTATTTCCGGTGCACTTCTGGCGCGGCGCGGCACCGGAAATGGCTTGTGCACATGCGCGTGGCCTCCGCGGACCTGAAAATGACGTTTTGCGCATGCACAAAAGCCATTTCCGATGCCGCGCGGACCCAGAGATGGGCAGCCGCACCATGCCCGCGCCGGTAAGAGCAGTCGCTGGGGGTTGCCGGGGGCCGCATAAAAGAGCCCCTCGGGCCGCATCCGGCTCCTGGGCCTTAGTTTGGGGATGCCTACACTAATGCCAGGACGGGGAGCCTGTGACCCTCCAGCTTCTGTTGGACTACAACTCCCATCATTTCCTGACCACTGTTTGTGCTGACTGGGGCTGATGGGATGACAGATCTGCAGTGGCACACCTCCCATTGGCCGCTCCCAGATACAAACTTTTTTCAGGGAGTGTCTTCCCTTTCAATTGCATTTCCAATGCCCTTTGCTCTATCCAAATGCATTCTCTATCACTGCTGAAGCTGTGTGCTCTTCCCACCCTCCCCTGCCCCTCGTTCCAGCATCAGTCTTGCAATCCCAGAACACCGCTTGGTCGCCGTTGTCGGTCAGGTCGGTTGCGGCAAATCCTCGCTGTTGTCTGCTCTGCTGGGGGAAATGGAAAAGAGAGAAGGGCACGTCTCTCTCAAGGTACGACAGCTCCCCTGCAAAACATACGAGATGTAAAATTATAAGAAGAGAATATGCCTGCCCTCGATGAAATCTGTAAAGAACATGTGCGGGCTGTTTGGTGGTATGGCCAGGAAATAGACTCTCTTTTTTTAAAGTTCAGCAGCACATATCTCCGAGACAGCTGGCGGCTGAGTACTGCTGCTTGCTCAGGGGTCACCCTGGCTGCAATTAGGAAGGAATTTTCTCCTGGTTGACCAGTGACCCCACAGGTTTCCTGCTTCCCCTGTGAGCATGTGATACTGCCTGAGCTCTCTGGATGGTTATACTAATCTGTTCCATACACAATATCACTGCATCCAGGGTGGAGCACCTTACTGGCTCCTGTTCGCTCCTTGCGGCGTGGGGTTGTCTGTTAGGGGCTTCATGTGTCAGGTGAATGTGGTGTCGTCCCAAAGAAGATTAGGGTAGTTTGGGATGAGCCGGCCAGCTAACCGAATGAGCTAGCATTGTGAGATGTCAGAATTGACTTGGGAAAGTGATGGGGAACAGAGAACATCATGGAGAGACAGTTCTAGGGGTTGATGTATCCTACAGGGTTTTGTTTTGTTTTAGCACCTCTCAACGTGGACCAGAATCTTGCACCACTCAACCTCTCTTCTCTGCAGGGGTCCATCGCCTACGTCCCTCAGCAAGCTTGGATCCAAAACGCGACTCTGAAGGAAAACATTATATTTGGAAGAGAAGTGAAGGAGAGCCACTACAAGCATGTGATCGAGGCGTGTGCCCTTTTGCCGGATCTGGAGATCTTCCCATCAGGAGACCAGACCGAAATTGGAGAAAAGGTATTTAACATGTCATAGTGGTCATGGGCTCCAAAATTTGTTTCCCCGCATTTGCTCTTGGGGTGTGAGAACAGATCCTGAAAATGCGTAGGACCGCAAGAATAACCCCCAGGGCTCACCTGTCCCATTTTCTGCTCAAGCAAGGATGGATCCTCTTAGGTGAGTGCTGCATGGAGACGTGTGTGTGTGTGTGTGTGTGTGTGTGTGTGTGCGCGCGCATCTTTATTCCATTTCTCTCCTTCCCCCGTGAAACTGCTTTTTAAAAGAGTCCTTGTAGAAATGGAAATCAAGCCTTTCACAAAGCAGAAGCCCTTTCCACTGGACAGTTGCAGGCTCTCATTTCCACCTCCTCTTCTCTTCCCCAGGGTGTAAACCTGTCTGGTGGCCAGAAACAAAGGGTCAGCCTGGCCCGAGCCGTCTACTGTAACGCTGATGTCTACTTGCTGGACGACCCCTTGTCAGCTGTCGATGCTCATGTTGGGAAGCACATCTTTGAGAAAGTCATTGGACCAAAGGGAATCCTCAGAAACAAAGTATGCTTGGAATGCAGGTGGCTTCGTTCTGTTCAGTGGGGGGAGATGCTTTGCAAAGTTCAGGAAGGCTGTTTGGAAATGTTTCCAGTCATAGAATTGTAGAGTTGGAAGGGACCACAAGGGTCTTCTAGTCCAGCCTCCTGCAATGAAGGAATCTTCTGCCCAACTTGGGCCTCGAACCCACAGCCCTGAGATTAAGAGTCTCATGCTGTCTACTGACTGAGCCACTCTGAACATATAGTTAAACCAGGGTTTCCCCAAGCTGTTTTTGGACTACAATTCCCACCATCCCTGTCCACTGGTCCTGCTAGCTAGGGATGATGGGAGTTGTAGTCCAACAACAGCTGGAGACCCAAGTTTGGGAAACCTTGAGTTAGACAATCTAAGCCATAAACGGAGGAGCAGCCGGAGTATAGCATGTTCAACAGACGGCCAGGTCCCCACCCTGGCTCTCTTAACCGCCTTTTCTTTTCTTTGGGCACCTAGACTCGAGTGTTGGTAACCCACGGCGTTGGTTACCTTCCCTTTATGGATACAATCATAGTAATGACGGAAGGAAAAATCTCCGAGATGGGATCGTACCAAGAGCTGCTAAAGCAAGACAGGGCCTTTGCAGAGTTCCTGCGCACGTACGCCAGTGCGGAACAGAATGTGGACAAGGAAGGTAAAGGTCTCTGTCTCTGTATGCGTGCTTAAAGCTAAATGGACTGCATGGGGAGACCTTGGGAAGCTACCCAGCATGCCTTGCTCCCTAGATGATGCTGATCAAAGAATTGTAGAATTGTAGGGTTGGGAGTGACCCTGGGGGCTTGCGATGCATAATGGGGATGATGATATGGAAAACAGCAACAAGGTTAACCTCTTCCATCTGAGGAGGAGGCTGTTGTTGTTGACTTGTTGCTTGCTACCCAAAGGTAAAACACATACTGTATTTTTCGCTCCATAAGACACACTTTTTTCCTCCTAAAAAGTAAGGGGAAATGTCTGTGCGTCTTATGGAGCGAATGTGTGGTCCCTGGAGCTGAATTGCCATGGGGCAAAAGCAGATCGTGCTTTTTTTTTTTACAAAGAGAGAAGGGAGTGTTGAAAGGAAGCCCCCTGAGCAGCTGCTCAGCAAACAATGGGGAGAGAGATAAGGGAGAGAGATTCCGGCCCCGCCCCCTTGCAGAGGGAGGCTGTTTCCCCAGCGACATGTGACTGGCTGATTAAATTATCTGTCTGGAAACTGTAGAAATGGCTCCCTTTCCTGAAGCTGCAGAACTGTGAGTTAAAGCCCATAAAACAGGATTTTTTTTCCCTTTGCAAAAGAAGCTGCAGAAATTTGAGCTGATCCTCAAAAAATGGGACTTTTCTCCTTTGCAAAAGAAGCTGCGGAAATTTGAGCTGATCCTCAAAAAATGGGGCTTTCCCCCTCTAAATTCTAGGTTCGTCTTATGGCCAGGTGCGCCTTATAGAGCGAAAAATACGGTAATAATAATAATAATTTATTGTTTATACCCCGCCCATCTAGCTGGGTTTCCCCAGCCACTCTGGGTGGCTTTCAACCGAATATTAAAAACAATACAGCATCAAACATTAAAAACTGCCCTAAACAGGGACGCCTTCAGTTGTCTTTTAAAAGTAAAATAGTTGCTTATTGCCTTGACATCTGCTGGGAGGGCGTTCCACAGGGCGGGTGCCACTACCGAGAAGGCCCTCTGCCTGGTTCCCTGTAACCTCACTTCTCTCAGTAAGGGAACTGCCAGAAGGCCCTCGGCGCTGGACTTCAGTGTCCGGGCTGGACGATGGGGGTGGAGATGCTCCTTCAGGTATACAGGACCGAGGCCGTTTAGGGCTTTAAAAGCTCAATGGCAAATCTGCTCATAGGTTGGTGAAAATGTTAATCTTGGAGCAGATTAACTTTCAGACTGATGTAACCGCGTGGAGTAATTTGCCCTGGTTGGGAAGAGGACTTGTTCAGTTTCATAACTTCCTCTCATGTAATCGGCACCCACCCCTGTGTTGTTTCTGCCTCAGCTTTGACTGAAATAGGGTTTGTTGTGGCCGTCGTTCTGAGCGTTAAGCTCTGTGGGATGGTTTTGGCTGACAGGGTAAACCTCATAACATTCTAGATAAGTTTAGAACCCATTGTTATCACTCCAGGCCTTCAGCCGTTTCTTAATAAAACAACCAGGATTCGCTTTTTTGCTTCCATTTGGGGAGGGGGGCATAGCTCAGCGGTAGAGCATCTGCTTTGCATGTGCAGCATTTCTCAAAATCAGGTCCCCAGCTGTCGTTGGGACTACAGCTCCCACCATCCCTGACCACTGACCCTGCTAGCTAGGGATGATGGGAGTTGTAGTCCCAACGACAGCTGGGGACCCAACGTTGAGAAACAGTGATGTAGAAGGCCCCAGGTTCAATCCCAGCAACCCCAGGTTGGGCAAAGAGAGAGATCTCTGTCTGAAATCCTGGAGAGCCACTGCCAGTCAATCTAGATCAAGGATGGGGAACCTCAGATCTGGGGACAGAACGCAGCCCTCCAGGCCTCTCTGTCTGGCCCCTCAAAACTCTACCCAGGCCAGACCCCTCCCTGGCACTGCTCCACACCAAATGTCTTTGCCTGGCTGGAATATGTTCTTGAACTCTGACAATGCCTCTTCCTTCTCCAGATGGAGAATAGAGATGTGAATATGTGTAGAAGCTAGTTTACAACTGCTAAAATCTGCATGAATTGCTCTGCCCCCTTTTGCCCCTGGCCCAGCCCTCCATTGACATGCGGCCCTCGGATGACTGCCCAGTGGTTGATGTGGCCCTCAAGCAGAAAATGCTTCCCCATCGCTGAGCTAGGTGGGTGGGCCAGTGGGCTGGCTCAGTGTGCTGCGCCGTGTTTCTGCAGTGACTTTGGTGCAGTATTCTTTTGAACAGCAAAGCTTAGCCCTCGTTCATTTCAGCGGTGCTTCTGCAGCAGAGCTACCTGATGCCTTGGTACCCTTCCATAACAAGTACTTGCCACCCAAAAGCTATAATTTGCTTTCCCAATCTCTCTCTTCTTTCTTACTTTCTGCTCACTGTTGCATAAACCACACAGCCTCAGGGAGAGAAGAAGGTGTGTCTCTCTTTACCATAACAGAACAGTTTTCTCTTGAATTCACTTTGCGTTCGTTTTTTTATTTTTTTGCTAATTTCTCCTTCTGACATGAATCTGCAGGTACCAGGTCAGATGAGGACGAAGGTTTGTGGTCCTGGAAAGGTTTCCGTGCATGTTGTTAGAAGCTGTAGTTCTAAAAAAAACCCCGCTTCGTCTGAGATGAAAGCAAGCATGGTTTGGCAAATCCAATGTGTGAATGATGAAGTGGTTCTTTTTGGAACTGGCTATTCTTCCTTTGCCAACTCCTATTACCTCATTCTGTATTGTTGTTGTTGTCGTCAAGTTTCAACCACTTAGGGTCACTTAAGAATTTGGGCACGCCCTCTGAGACTTTTGACTTTTTTGCGTTTGGAGATCGGCCCTCCCAGGTCATATCACTGTTGGCTTTTGGAAGGTCCTATCAGCCCCGACCACGGCTTGCCACGTGACATGGGGATGTTGCTGTTTGATAAACTCAAGCCCAAAGTCTCCTTGGGAACATGGAGCAACGTTGTGTGTTCCTTTGGATCCCGGCCATCTTCTCTCAGCTGTGAATTCCACAAGGGACTCGAATGCTATTAACAGAAACCTAGCACGCTTGGAAGAATGGCTCCCCTGCTTGCTTGCTTAGTAGAAGTAGGCAGTGAGTTTGCTTCTTGACATCTACGGAACTGACCGTTTGTGAAGCTAATTTTTTTTATTTTAAAAAAATTGGCAAATGAGATGCATGAAAAGTGATAGGATGACCTCAGCAGTTTTAAACTGTTGTTGTTGACTTGTTACTTGCTTGCTACCCTAAGGTAAAACACATTTAAAAGCTCAATGGCAAATCTGCTCATAGGTTGGTGGAAACGTTAATCTTGGAGCAGATTAACTTTCAGACTGATGTCACCGCGTGTTTCCTATCCCCACAGGGTTTGTGACTGTGTTGGTGAGGTTTATAAGAGAGAAATCTCTGCACTCTGAACCTCCGTCCCCCAGAAAATCCCACATGGGAGATTCCTGGCAGTGTGAATGGTTCAAATCTGACTTATGTGGGCTGTGTAATTAGACCTCGGACTCTTGTCTTAATCACGAAAGGTTCAGTTTTAGATCTCATATTCGTGGAAGAGTTATAGGCTTGAGTCAGTGTCTAACCACTCAGATGAAATGTAGTCAGTTGACAAGTTTTAAGTTTTATAGAATATTTATAGAGGCCTACTTTTTAAGACTTCCTTCCTTCACGTACAGCTCTGGAAAGCTATTGTTTGCAGTGCGACTGGATCTGATTTAGGCAACGTTCATCCTCCTTTCCTGAAATTCCCTGTTTAACTTTCCCACTACCTCCGTTGCCATCTTGATTCTTGTGGCGTTAGAGACACCTGGAGTTTGAGATGAAACCAGTGTCCGTTTAGTAGGTTCCGAGTTTTTACGGAGGTGGGGAAAATGGTCGTTAGGAATTCCTAAGCAGAACCCCTACTTTTTGTGTTCGTTTGCTTGTTGAGAAAACTACCCCAGATTCTGTCACTTGCATTCCTTCGCAGGGATGGTACTCAACTGTACAGAAGTCTAGATGGGTGTTCATTGATTAGGTTGAGATTGACATCTATGGTGGGGAATCTGTGGCCCTTCAAATGTTGTTTGGGCTCAAACTCCCATCTGCCCCATACAGTGTGGCAAATAATGGCCAGGTAAGTATGGGACGCGGGTGGCGCTGTGGGTTAAACCACAGAGCCTAGGGCTTGCTGATCAGAAGTTCGGCGGTTCGAATCCCCATGACGGGGTGATCTCCCGTTGCTCGGTCCCAGCTCCTGCCCACCTAGCAGTTCGAAAGCACGTCAAAGTGCAAGTAGATAAATAGGTACCGCTCCAGGCAGGAAGGTAAACGGTGTTTCCGTGCGCTGCTCTGGTTCGCCAGAAGCGGCTTAGTCATGCTGGCCACATGACCTGGAAGCTGTACGCCGGCTCCCTTGGCCACTAAAGTGAGATGAGCGCTGCAACCCCAGAGTCGGACACGACTGGACCTAATGGTCAGGGGTCCCTTTACCTTTAAGATGGGAGTACCTGGAGGATAGCCACTATCTTCTGCATAGGCATGCAGGTGCAGCCTTAAATAACAGGCATTTATACATGTAGAGGTTGTTGCACAAGTGTCTGCTGGGTTGGGGCATAATATTACCATTTATTCCCTCATGGACTCTACAGCACAGTTATTTGTACGTGGAAAAGGTTCCAGGGGTCTTAAAGGACCACAAGGTTAACACGAGTCAGCTGTGTGATGCAGCAGCAAAAAATGGTGGTTCGATTCTGGGCTGCATCAACAGAAGTCAGCGTCCAGATCAAGGGAAGTCACAGTACTGTTCTATTCTGCTTTGGCCAGACCCCACCTGGAGCACTGTGTCCAGTCTGGGCGCCACAGTTTTAAGAAGGATGTTGACAAGCTGGAATGTATGCAGAGGAGGGTAAACAAGATGATCAGGGGTCTAGAAACCAAGCCTTATGAGGAACAGTTGAGGGCATTGGGTATGTTTAGCCTGGAGAAGAGGAGACTGGGAGGAGATATGAGAGCCATCTTCAAATATCTAAAGGGTTGTCACATGGAAGATGGAGCAAGCTTGTTTTCTGCTGCTCTGGGGAGTAGGACTTGATACAGTGGATTCAAGTTACAAGAAAGGAGATTCCAACTGACAGTAAGAGCTGTTCGACAGTGGAATGGACTCCCTCGGGAGGTTGTGCACTCTCCTTCCTTGGAGGTTTTTTAGCAGAGGTTCGATGGGCATCTGTCTTGGATGAGATTTGTGCATTGCAGGAGGTTGAAGCAGATGACCCTTGGGGTCCCTTCCAACTTTTCAATCCTATGAGTTGCTTGAAAAAGGGAAAGGTAAAGGGACCCCTGATCATTAGGTCCAGTCGCGGACGACTCTGGGGTTGCGGCGCTCATCTCGCTTTACTGGCTGAGGGAGCTGGCGTACAGCTTCCGGGTCATGTGGCCAGCATGACTAAGCCGCTTCTGGCGAACCAGAGCAGCGCACGGAAACGCCGTTTACCTTCCCGCCAGAGCGGTTCCTATTTATCTACTTGCACTTTGACGTGCTTTCGAACTGCTAGGTTGGCAGGAGCAGGGACCGAGCAACGGGAGCTCACCCCATCGCGGGGATTCGAACCGCCAACCTTCTGATCAGCAAGCCCTAGGCTCTGTGGTTTAACCCACAGCGCCACCTGGGTCCCCTTAAACAGTATTTTCCAGCAAGAACACCAAGATGTGAGTTGTAAGCTGGAATTATGCCACCAAAATGCACATTTGCCATTAACCGCTTGGACAGTGGTTCTGAGGGTCCTGCTTTCCCATGCAAAGGTTTTCTTTCGTCTGCATGAACATTCCTTCGAATCCCAAACTTGGCGTTAGAAGAATTTACGCCCAGAGAGACACACCATGCACCCATGCCTGACAAGGGTATGCGAAGAATCTGGGGAGAGCTTATTAGAGGAGAAGGCTCCATGTGTTGAAATGCATGGGAGCTGTGCAAGAACGCTGCAGAGTGCAGCCCTGACTGCTCCACATCCCTTTCCCGTACTTTTGTTTCTCTCCTGAAATCAATAGGGCCCGAAGAAACCCTGTAATAATCCTCTTCCTTGGGGCTGAGATTTTGGCCCCCGCCCCAAGTTTTTAAAATGAGGTTGTTAAAGGTGTCAGAGATGGAGAGCGGGGGCTGCTGGCTGTTTCTCAAACTGCCTGAGATCAGAAGTAAGCACTTCTGCTCACTCAAGGAAGGAATAAGCCTCTCCTCAATTGGCTTTAATAATATTTGAAAAGTGTCTGCTGCGCCCGGCATGCTTTTAAGGAGAAAACAATGCGTTCGACATTCCTCTCCGTCAGCTTTCTGCAGTTGAATTAAAACACTTGGTAGACTGGGTGGTCTCGTGGATTTCCTCACTCGCTTCTAACAAAAACTGACATTTTCTTGATGAATAAAAATGCTAGCCGTGAGATCTGACCTGGACTTTGGCTGGCTACGGAGCAAACGTTCTCTGTTCCATGCATCTCATATCGGGGGCAGGTAGTTGATGGACCTACGTATGACGCTTAAACCAAATGCATGTGTTTAGATGCTAATCCTAGTTGGGGGCAGCAGGTTTAATTTGGGGGTAGCCTTCTGGCACTGGGAACTAGGAATTTGCTCTCACCCTTTTGATGCTGTTCTTCATCTCGCTTCTGCAGATGCAAACAGCCCAACCGCAAAGGAAGGGAAGCACATGGAAAATGGGGTTCTTGTGAATGAAGCCTCAGGAAAAGAAGTCATGAGGTATGAAAGCTTCTTGGGTCTTCATTGAAGTTGCTTTGACATGGTCTTCCTGGTGGCTTTGTGGGGAAAGAAACCTCTGCTGAAAAAAAGCACCCTTCCCAGTCCAAAAGAAGCCCTCTTGGCTGTGATGTGACCTACAGGTATCCATCTCATGACCACCTTGAAGATGGGCTTTCTCTGTGATTGCACCCACTTTGTGGGATGGCCTCTCTCACCCAAATATTTAGCAGGCGCCAACAGTACTGATGTTTTGTCAGCTAGTAAAAACACATCCGTTCACTCAGGGTTCCAGAACGGCACAAAGAGGTTAACGTCGTAGCTCAGTGTTACTCAGACTCAGGTCTCCAGCTGATTTTTTTTTTGACTACGTATCCCATCATCCCTGACCACTGGTCCTGCTAGCTGGGGGGTGATGGGAGTTGTAGTCCAAAAACAGCTGGAGACCCAAGTCTGGGAAACACCGCTTTAAATGAATAATATGCTCTGATAATGTTTCTGATCTGAAACAGGAATGGCCCAATACCTGTCTCCTTGGGAGCTGCTCTGACAGTGACCGGAGGACCAGAAGTGTGTGGCCTCTGCAGACTGACACCTCATGAGCCCTTAAGTCTCCTTGCTAAAGTTGTCATTGCCTGGCAGAAAGAGGCTTTGCGTCAGTGTAGCACATGCACTCAGGCTCACATGTGGCACTGCAGTTCCTTATAACTTGAAAACGACGTGGAGGTTTTATTCCTTACTAGTGGAATGGTGGGCAAACTGTTTTAAAATCAATGGGGGTGTGGTTATCAGAAGGCCACATGAAATTGCCAGGGTGGTCGGTTGAACACCCTCAATCTAAAACTGAAAACGCTAAACTAGCAGGTCAAGGTTCTCTTCCCTCTCCTTAATCCTTCTTTAATCCTCCACTCTGAGCAACGCTACTAAGGTTTCTCTGCATGGCAGGTGGGGAAGAATGGTGCTCTGTTCTTACTTTCTGGTGCAAGGTCTGCCATTTCTCCTCCCTACCCCAGGGAGAATTATTTCTTTACCGGCTTAAGTAGCGATATGGTATGCATTTTGCCTAGCCTGGACAGAAGAGTACACCTGAGAAAATAAAGAGTTTAGCATAGGTTGTCTTCCCTGTGTAAGTTTTCACTTTGTGGTCTAAATTTGGGAAACTGATTGCCAGATGTTCACCCGCCTCCAAATGACATGCGAGATGTGTGTTAGAACCGTACTCATGGTTTAGGCCTAAGAAGAAACACGGAGTCTTCAAGACCTCGGTAAAGCTCTGGAGAAACTTTGTGAAAGGCTTCAAATATACTCAGACCCAGAGCAGGCTTTTGTTCCTTGCAGGACACTGGAGAGGTGAAAGTGGCTGTTTTTAAAAGTGCAATTTCTTGGCTCCCAGATTTTGCAGGGAGTGCTGTGGATTTCCCCAGCCTTGACATTGATTTTATTAAAAATATTTAAATAATTCGTTTCAGCCCTCAAAGGGGACCCCGAGACCACAAACAGGCATCTTAATACAATGAAGCTAATGAAACCACCATCAGTTTACTACGGTTAATTGTCCAGAAATATATCAGCACAGTACACCCAAATCTTAAACGCTGGTGTGGTTGCGGTTGTTTTAAAAAGTCATATAATAATAATAATAATAATAATAATTATTATTATTATTATTATTATTATTATTATTATTATAATTTATTAGTTATACCCTGCCCATCTGGCTGGGTTTCCCTAGCCACTCTGGGCGGCTTTCAACAGAACATTAAAATACAATAATCTATTAAACATTAAAAGCCTCCCTAAACAGGGCTGCCTTCAGATGTCTTCTAAAGGTCTGGTAGTTGTTGTTCTCTTTGACATCTGAAGGGAGGGCGTTCCACAGGGCGGGTGCCACCACCGAGAAGGCCCTCTGCCTGGTTCCCTGTAACTTGGCTTCTCGCATTGAGGGAACCGCCAGAAGGCCCTCGGCGCTGGATCTCAGTGTCCGGGCTGAACGGTGGGGGTGGAGTCATAGAATTGTAGAGTTGGAAGGGACCTTGAGAGGCATCTAGTCCAACCCCCTTGCAATGCAGGAATATTTTGCCCAATGTGGGGCTCGAACCTGCAACCCTGAGATTAAGGGTCTCATGCTCATGGGCAGCATCTTGAGCTTGTGCATAAAAGTAACTGGCATGCCTTGATTTCTAAGCCGTCACACATTTTCTAACAGGCAGCTCAGTAACTCTTCCATGCACAGCGGGGAAACTGGGAAGTCCTTGAAACAGAACAGCACGGCTGAGCTTCAGAAGACGCCGGCAGAAAAAGGTGCCTGGAAATTAACAGAAGCGGACACTGCCAAGACTGGGAAGGTGAGAGGTGAATTGATTATTTTCCTCATTTGTGAAAATCTCTTGGTTTCCAGGGACATAAGATGCTGGCTTGTCACCGAGCCACACCTTGGCTGCGTATTGTCTACACCAGGCATAGGCAACCTTGGCTCTCCAGCTGTTTTGGAACTACAACTCCCATGATCCCTAGCTAACAGGGCCAGTGGTCAGGGATGATGGGAATTGTAGTCCCAAAACACCTGGAGAGCCAAGGTTGCCTATGCCTGGTCTACACCAAGAGTAGCTAGCATGGTGCTGCTCCCTCCAGCCACGCAGCTTCCTTCAGCTCAAGCCAGCGGCAGCCCAGGGATAATGTGGGTTCGTTGGCACCACACTGGCTGCCCCCTGGCCTACACTGCTCTGCAGAGGCTCTTGAGGGTTTCAGCCAGGGGTAGAGCCTGGGACACTTGGAATGCAGAGCGTGTTTTTTGCCATTGCGTGTCCAGCTCTTTCCCCAAAGGGAACAGCAACCTTTCAATCAAGCAAGTTGGTTTACACACACACACAAACTGATGGTGAGAGTAGCTTCAATTAAAAAAAAATTAAAAGTCCTCCTCCATTGTTTTGCTGTAGGAGACACCCGGTTCTGAAGACAAGCGTTGGAGTTTGGAGTCTCTGTTTGGGGGACCGTTTTTAAAGCTCCTAGCATCTGCTCATCCCGTTTTCAAGCCGTTGAGTTGCGCTCAGCTAAGTTATACTGAGAGTAGACCCACTGGTATTAGTGAACCTAAATTAGTCGTGCCCAATGATCATAGCTGCCAACTTCCCCCCTTTTTTGGTGGGAAATTCCCTTATTCCGAATAGGATTCCTTGCAAGAAAAGGGAAAGGTTGACAGCTATGCCAATGAGTTCTGTGGGTCTACTCTGAGTAGGGCTAGCATTGGACACCACTGGAAGGGGGTGGGTGGGAGGGGAAGAAGTGCTGCCCGGCTCATCTGTGGCACCCTTTTAATTAAAGAGACTTTTCAGCAAGCCAGTTAATCAATCGAACAGTGCAGCCTTCATTATATGAGCGCAACTACTTTGAAGCCGTTTCGAGAGTTGTCTGACCCCAGAAATGTTTTAATAATAATAATAATAATAATAATAATTTATCATTTGTACCCCGCCCATCTGGCCGGGTCTCCCCAGCCACCCTGGGCGGCTTTCAGCAAATATTAAAAAACAAAACATTAAAATATCACAGATTAAAAGCTTCCCTGAACAGGGCTGCCTTCAGATGTTTTCTAAAGGTCATGTGGTTGTTTATTGCTTTGACCTCTGATGGGAGGGCGTTCCACAGGGCGGGCGCCACCACCGAAAAGGCCCTCTGCCTGGTTCCCTGTAGCTTTGCTTCTCGGAGTGAGGGAACCGCCAGAAGGCCCTCGGCGCTGGACCTCAGTGTCCGGGCTGAACAGTGGGGGTGGAGACGCTCCTTCAGGTATACAGGACCGAGGCCGTTTAGGGCTTTAAAGGTCAGCACCAACACTTTGAATTGTGCTCGGAAACGTACTGGGAGCCAGTGTAGATCTCTCAGGACCGGTGTAATGTGGTCCCAGCGGCCACTCCCAGTCACCAGTCTGGCTGCCGCATTCTGGATTAATTGCAGTTTCCGGGTCACCTTCAAAGGTAGCCCCACGTAGAGCGCATTGCAGTAGTCCAAGCGGGAGATAACTAGAGCATGCACCACTCTGACGAGACAGTCTGCGGGCAGGTAGGGTCTCAGCCTGCGTACCAGATGGAGCTGGTAGACAGCCGCCCTGGACACAGAATTAACCTGCGCCTCCATGGACAGCTGTGAGTCCAAAATGACTCCCAGGCTGCGCACCTGGTCCTTCAGGGGCACAGTTACCCCATTCAGGACCAGGGAGTCCCCCACACCCGCTCGCACCCTGTCCCCCAAAAACAGTACTTCTGTCTTGTCAGGATTCAACCTCAATCTGTTAGCCGCCATCCATCCTCCAACCGCCTCCAGGCACTCACATAGGACCTTCACCGCCTTCACTGGTTCTGATTTGAAAGAGAGGTAAAGCTGGGTATCATCCGCATACTGATGAACACCCAGCCCAAACCCCCTGATGATCTCTCCCAGCGGCTGCATATAGATGTTAAAAAGCATGGGGGAGAGGACGGAACCCTGAGGCACCCCACACGTGAGAGCCCAGGGGTCTGAACACTCATCCCCCACCACCACTTTCTGAACACGGCCCAGGAGGAAGGAGTTGCTTTTAACTCTCCGGGTTGCTTTTGTGTTTTGTTTCGTTTCTTTAAAAGATGCCACAAGCTTCTAGCTTGGCTCATGGAGCCTGAAAGACCTGGAATCCAGACATCTGGCCCCACTCCAAGTTTCCACTGTCAAGCACAGGTCCTTAATTCCTGCGGGCCAAGGGCATGTGTATGTTTGTCTTTCCCTGATGGGAGGCCTGCAAACCAGGCTGCAGCTGCTGCTGCTGCTGCTGCTGCTTCTAAAGAAACACTCTTCTTCAGCAGACTAAATTTTTACAGTGGTACCTTGGTTTTCAAACAGAATGCATTCCAGGAGTCCGTTTGACTCCTGGAACCGTTCGAAAACCAAAGTGTGGCTTCCGATTGGCTGCAGGAGCGTCCTGCAGCCAATCGGAAGCCGCGCCGGATGTTCGGCGTCTGAAAATGGTTTGAAAACCGGAACACTCACTTCCAGGTTTCGATTGTTCGGGAGCCAAGGCATTTGGCTTCCAACGTACGGATGTACATTTAATTGCACCTCAGCTCTGGAGCTGCAGCCCAGTTCTGAAACACGGTGCAGTCTCATCTTGTTGGATCAACTGCAGATGATGATGATGATTGATTGATTGATTAATTGATTGATTGATTTATACCCCGCCCATCTGGCTGGGTTTCCCCAGCCACTCTGGGCTGCTTCCAACAGAATATTAAAATACAATAGTCCATCAAACATTAAAAGCTTCCCTAAACAGGGCTAGGCAACCTGTTGCCCTCCAGAGTAGCCTTCTTCAATCGTGGGTCCACAGATGTTGCTGGACCATGTATCCCACCATCCCTGGTCCTTTGGCTATGCTAGCCGGGGCTGATGGGAGTTGTAGTCCAGCAACATCTGGAGGGCAACAGGTTGCCCATCCTTGCTCTCCTTGTGTGTTTGGGTCCTGGAGGCAGGAAAATGCCAGTAGAATGTGCATGGTAATATGGGATATAATCTGGTGCTGGAGGGAAAGCTTTCCAGTTCAAGCCCCGTTGGAATAAACAGGAGCTATCTGCTTGCACAGCTTCTGTTTACTTAAACGGGGATAGCGCTGGAATATTTATTTTTATTGTGTGGCCCTTGCACTTGTCCTACTAGCCTTTTAAATTTGCTTCTGAGGAGTTCTTAGCAGATGGTGGAAGCCAAAATGGCTGTTTGCTATGATTTGTCCCTGCAATTTAATTATGATTGTCAAGTTTGATTTTTATATGGTTTTTAGACATCAGGGTAAAAAGAAATGGCACATAGACATACAGTCATACCTCATGTTGCATACACTCTGTGTTGCGTACGTTCGGGATACGCACCGCGGCAACCCAGAAGCCCTCCGCGGAGCGCATGCGGAGCGCAGGTACACAGAAGCGTTCTGTGCATTTTGCACATGCGCAGAAGTGCTCAAACCGCTCTTCCAGGTTTTTTTGGTGCGTTTGTGATACGCATGCCCGGGTTACGTAGCGCGACCCCAAAACGGATTGCGTGCATAACCCGGGGTTCCACTGTACTTTAGTTATTAACTTCGTAAATAAGATTCATTAATTTGAAGCTTACATGATTTTATACCAAGCCGAAGAACTAAAAAATAAGTGGTTGGTTGGTATATGTTTTGCAATCTCGCACCCCCCCCCCCTTATACATTCGATGTTGAGTGATTTTTTATGTTGTTGAGCACATTAATAAAACCACCTCTGCAGCGCTCCCCCCACCAAAAGCACTCCCTCTCTGGAAACAGGTCAAACTGGTCTTAGTGACACTTGGAACATGCTCTTCCTCCTTTTCTGGGTGTTAGAAATTGTAGCTCCAGGACCTTCTCGGCAGCTCTTCGTGGGCTAGCACAAGCACTGACTCGGGTTTCCCCCTCAAACTTTGAGCCCGTCAGGGATTTGCACTCAGGCCCCACCTGCAGGCTTCCCACAGCTGATGGCTTGGCAGCACCCAGAGGGGTCGTGTCGGGATAAAGAAACCAAGTGAGATTGGGGGGGGGGAGCCGTGGAGGGTTTTGAATACTATGAATCCTATGCAGAGCAAGAGGGGCAAAGGATTTTGGCAGGGCGGGAGCGAATTAAGAGTCGGAGTGGGGAGTCGTGTCCCAAGAGTGGTGTACTAAGTCCGATCCCTTTTCTGTATTTAGGTGAAGCCGGCTGTCTACTGGGAGTACATGAAAGCCATTGGGCTCTCCATCACCTTCATGAGTGTCTTCCTCTTTCTCTGCAACCACATCGCCTCGCTGGCTTCCAACTACTGGCTAAGCCTATGGACGGACGACCCTGTTATCAATGGGACGCAGCAGCACACAAACCTCCGGCTGGGAGTGTACGGAGCGCTGGGAATGTCTCAAGGTCTGCTTGCCATCTCTCTCGGTGCTCGTCGCCTTACTCAGTTTATCCAACTCCTCTGAAGGAGTTCCTCCACCTCCGGCCTTTCCTTTCACCTTCTCTTCATCTCTTCCCGTCAAGGTGCACTAGCGTTTCTGCCGTGGCATCGTTCATGTCTTCTCATGTCTAGCGTAGCCGCGGCAAACTCCGTGCAGCTGTAGGGTTCATCTGCTTAAGTTTTCCGAATGCTGAAAGGCAGGGTCTTGAGATTTTAATTGGGTAGGGAGGAGAATAATTCTGCGTTAATTCTGTGCTGCTGTTCTGGCCCAGAATCCAGCATGCCAAGAATCTCCACTTCTTAACTGTTTTTTTGGAAAAAGGAGTTTCTAGTCCTCATGGCTGAAAAGAAGTTTGAAAATGCATGGAATTTAAGACACCGCATGAAAGCTGAACAGCGATTTCCTCTTCTGTGCTCTCTCTGAAATAGAACTAATGGTGGGAAATCATCAAATTTCTTCATTCTGGCCTTCCTCTAAGGAGCTCAGGGCTCCCCACCTCATCATTGTCCTCACAACGACCCTGCAATGTAGATTAGGCTAAGAGTGCGTGGCCTAGGGCTTACCCCCTGAGCTTCATTGACAAAGTGGGAATTTGAACCCGGGCCACCTAGACTTAGTCTAGCGCTTTAAAACATTCCACCACCTTTGAGGGAGTCGCAGCCCTCAATACGCTCGAACTCTTTTCCTGCTTCTAATTGCGACAAAATGCAATATTTGCGGGCAGGGATTGGGTAGCTTCGGAAAAGGGATTTTGAGGTTCATAAGCAGAATGGGGTGGGGGAGAGTCATAGAATTGTAGAGTTGGAAGAGACCACAAGGGCCATCCAGTCCAACCCCCTGCCAAGCAGGAAACACCATCAAAGCATTCCTGACAGGTGGCTGTCAAGCCTCTGCTTAAAGACCTCCAAAGAAGGAGACTCCACCACACTCCTTGGCAGCAAATTCCACTGTTGAACAGCTCTTACTGTCATAGAATTGTAGAGTTGGAAGGGACCTCAAGGGTCCTCTAGTCCAACCCCCTGCAATGCAGGAATATCAGCTAAAGCATCCCTGACAGATGGCCATCCAAATCTCTGCTTAAAAACCTCCAAGGAAGGAGATACCGTGTTTCTTCTAAAATAAGACACCGTCTTATATATTTTTTTCCTCAAAAAAACACAGTATGGCTTATTTTCAGGGGATGTCTTATTTTAACCGCTCCGCGTCAGTACGCTGCATAGCCACGCCTATCTATGCTGTCTTAAGGGAGAGGCGCCGCGTCACTATGTCTTATTTTCGGGGTATGTCTTATTTTCGGGGTATTTCACAAATGCGTAGAAATCCTGCTACGGCTTATTTTATGGCTACATCTTATTTTAGGAGAAACACAGTACCACCACCTCCCGAGGGAGACCGTTCCACTGTCAAACAGCTCTTACTGTTACAGAGTTCTTCCTGATGTTGTCAGAATCTCCTTTCTTGGAAGTCCCGGGCTCCTTGTGCTGGGGATGAATTGGGCAGAGAGAAAGGGGACCTGAAATCTTTCCACCTCCACCTGCCCTTTCATCCAGAGGCGGGATCTTTCCATCGTCTCAGCTGCACATAAGCACACCATGCGATTTCCCTACTTGCACGTCAAAAACACCACCCTGCAGGCAAAGCCATGTTGCAAAGCCTGTGACTCATGCTGAGTGCTGACACCCCACCCAGACCCTCTGTTTTCTGAGCCTGCCTCTTCCGGCTCTGCTTCCCGAGTGCCTCCTCTTGAAGGGTGAGTTTGGGCCTGGCTTGCAGTCCTGCTTTGGGGGTTCTCATAGGTGTAGGGGTTCAGGAAGCTGCCTTAAGACAAGCAGACTACTGGTCCATCAAGCTCAGTTCAATACTGCCTGGCAGCTGCATTCTAGGGACCTCCTGCTAACAATCGGATGCTCTACCTCTGAACTACGGCCGTTCCCTTATCTGGCTGGCCACGGTGAGAACAGGAGGCAGGGCTGGCTGGACCTTTGGCCTGATCCAGAAGGGCTTCTGTTACGTGCTCATGTTCACTGCCTGCAGTAGTAACCCTGCTGGTTTCCTCCTTCTCACCTTGTTTGTGGGGCCTGGAATACTGAGTGGCTGGGTGCCTTTGCACGTAAGTCTCCGGAGGAAATCTACTCCATACAACGTACAAATGTCTCAAAAGGTGCAAAGAGATTCAAAAGTGCAATGTCCGATGTGCAACAAGTCCAATGTCATAAAGTGCTAAAGTCTCTCAGGAGTCCACGTCTGCTTCTCCCGACGGGCGGCTAGCTTGTATTATCCCCGTTTCACTATTATCGTTTCGCTCACAGCCTCAACGGTTCCTGGTTGGTAAAGCTAAACCTTGTAACCTTCTAGTTTAGCTTTACCAACCAGGAACCGTTGAGGTTGTGAGCGTTTCAGCCTAGTTAAGTGTTTATGTATGAACAATTTGGTGAGCAACTTTTTAGATGTTAATATATTTATTTATTCTAAGAATGTAAACGCTCACTATGTACACTGTAAATCATAATTATTATTATTTAAGATGATGTCCGCCCCTGAAGAAACGATAATAGTGAAACGGGGATAATACAAGCTAGCCGCCCGTCGGGATAAGCAGACGTGGACTCCTGAGAGACTTTAGCACTTGATGACATTGGACTTGTTGCACATCGGACATTGCACTTTTAAATCTCTTTGCACCTTTTGAGACATTTGTACGTTGTATGGAGTAGATTTCCTCCGGTTGCATATGCATATACAGGTGAAACTCGAAAAATTAGAATATTGTGGAAAGGTTCATTTCTTTCAGTAATTCAACTTAAAAGGTGAAACGAATATATGAGATAGGCTCATGACATGCCAAGCGAGATATGTCAAGTCTTTATTTGTTATAATTGTGATGATTATGGCGTACAGCTGACGTAACAATTTCAACTTTGGGGTGCTCATCAGCTGCATGCCATAATCATCACAATTATAACAAATAAAGGCTTGACATATCTCGCTTTGCATGTCATGAGTCTATCTCATATATTAAACTCCAGTTGCTAATGAAAACAATTGCTTACATAAATGGACTTTTCCACAATATTCTAATTTTTCGAGTTTCACCTGTATATATATATGATTGAATATTCTTCACGGTTTGCGTCATTTTGATATATTATTCTATTGTACCGTGTTGTCTGTTTTGTATTTGCACGTAAGTCAGCAGCCTCAAATAGGCGCCAAGGGAGTTGCGCTGGGCCTCCCGGCAGGAGCACCCTTTGCTTGAGGACACAGCGACACTTGATTCTGTTTGGCAACATTTCTCCAAGCTTTTCCAAGAGCTCAGTGGCTGGGAAGGGTTCAGTCCAGGCCGTGGCTCCGAAAGATCCCAGACAGGAGGGAAGCTGGGGTCGGGCTGCTTCCTGGCTTTCTTCTGCAGAGAATGGCAAACCCTTTAGAAATCTGTGCATTCTGGGTTGGGGATTCCAGTGGTCTGGGAGGCGGAAGGGCTTAGCCCACGTTCCAGCTCCTCCTCAAGGCACAACCGATTTGCTGGCACTGGGCGCTGAGCCGAGGGGCACCACCACAATAACAGAACGGAAGGCAACAGATGGATGCCCCCCCCCATTTAGGGCCTGCGCCTCTCTCCTCTCCCCACCCCCCTCACACATGCACCCCTTAAACCTTAGACTGCCCCACAGTCTCTCAGGACATCCCCGCTTTTATTCAGCTCCTCGCAGAAAAGAAATTTAAGGCAAACACAAAATGTGAAACCCTGCAGAAGAAAGCCATTCATCGGAATTGCGGAGCTGTACAAGTAGTTTTCGACAGCGGTAGGCTCCATCCGCGAGCCCACTGTGTTAATAAGGTCTTCAGTCCGTTCGTTCATAAGCAAAGTTGAAGGGAAGGACGCCGTCACTTAGGGGTGTTTTTGTGCCTGTCTCCCTGAAGGTATTGCCGTGTTCGGCTACTCCATGGCTGTTTCGATTGGAGGGATATTTGCTTCCCGCCGTCTCCATGTCAACTTGCTCCACAACGTTCTGCGGTGCCCGATGAGCTTCTTTGAGCGGACGCCCAGCGGGAATTTGGTGAACCGGTTTTCCAAAGAAATCGACACTATTGACTCCACCATCCCCCAGATCATCAAGATGTTCATGGGCTCCATGTTTAACGTCATCGGGGCCTGCATCATTATCCTGTTGGCCACGCCAGTGGCTGCTGTGGTCATTCCTCCCCTGGGATTCGTCTACTTCTTTGTACAGGTACGCAAAGCTCTTGTCCCTGGTTCCAGCTCTGCCTCAGACTTCCCTTTAGCCAAGCTGGTTCCGTGTTAGCAAACTCCGCAACTGGCTGCCGCTTCAAGCGGGAATCTTCATTCAGTCCTTTAAGCCAGTGTTTCTCAAACGTGGGTCCCCACCAGTCGTTGTTGGACTACAACCCCCAGCATCCCTGACCACCGGTCCTGCCAGCAAGGGATGATGGGAGTTGTAGTCCAGAGCATCATGAGGACACCAGGTTGGGGAAGACTGTGTGGCATAGCGGTGGGTGCCACTCCTAATATAATCTTAGCCCCCTCTTGTGTGCTATAGCCTCTTCCGTCAAAGAATAAGCTGGCCACACTTACTCCAGACATTCGCTGTGTGTCTTTCTCCGTCACCAAAAATGTTTAGGGGTACTCTCATTTTGACTCAAGAAGACCACCATTTTATAGTTCAAATCAGGAAAAATAAATACAGTAAATGGACAAAAGTACAAAGATTCACAAAATGTTTAGGGGTATACACTGCATATAACTCAGGCATAGGCAACCTTGGCTCTCCAGATGTTCTGGGACTACAATTCCCATCATCCCTGACCACTGGCCCTGTTAGCTAGGGATCATGGGAGTTGTAGTTCCAAAACATCTGGAGAGTCAAGGTTGCCTATGCCTGATATAACTAATATAACCTCATTGCCCTTCCTTGAGGGTGCATTTGTTAGGACCTTTAAAGCTCTAAACGGCCTCGGCCCTGTAGACCTGAAGGAGCGTCTCTACCCCCATCGTTCTGGACACTGAGGTCCAGCTCCGAGGGCCTTCTGGCGGTTCCCTCCCTGCGAGAAGTGAGGTTACAGGGAACCAGGCAGAGGGCCTTCTTGGTGGCGGCTCCCGCCCTGTGGAACGCCCTCCCTTCAGATGTCAAGGAAATAAATAACTATCTGACTTTTAGAAGACATCTGAAGGCAGCCCTGTTTAAGGAAGCTTTTAACGTTTTGTGTTTTATCGTGTTTTTAATATTCTGTTGGGAGCCGCCCAGTGCGGCTGGGGTGACCCATTTAGATGGGCAGAAGATAACGCCTACTACTAGTTCATTTGCTGGAGGCCTCCATATTATTCTTTCCTCACTTGGCCAGTTCATTGTGCCTGCAGCTGCTTCTCCGCCATGGAGGAGTTCCAACTCCATCTTGGAAGCACAACGTCTGGCTTCTAGGGTGAAAATAATTTATGTAGAGGTCCTTTTCCAAAAGGCATCAAGCATCCTTCGTATTTATTGATGCCAGGTATACAAAGTCGCCATTCTGCTTCCCCATCCCCATGCACAGAGACAGCAGGAAATTTAATCCTCGCTTAAACGGCATGGTGAACTGGGTGCAGAATTGAAGCAGGTTTCTTGTTTTGGGTGTGAAGCAGTGCGTGTTTGTTGTATGCAGCACAGTTTCCAGTCCGCTGCAGTTCAGCTTCTGACAACATTATGCATCTTTGTGTCTGCTGCAGCAAAATGTCACATCGCTGACTCTGCCATAAATTACAGATTTCATTGCAGCATTACATTATTCCACACCCAATCATTTCAGTGCGTGGATCATTCATGTCAGTGCAGGGGAAACACAGTGCCAATGGGTGAGGTCGGGAGAGTCAGCGTTTATATATAGTTTATGGACTGAAAAGCAGCAGCAGCGGCAGCTAGCAGGGATCATGGATTGATTTCCATCCCATACACAGGCCAATTTCCACTCCTGTTTCCCTGACTCCCCCAGCTACAGCTCCCAATCATCCCTGAGCACTGGCCACACCGGAAGGGGCTGGTGGGAGTTGTAGTTCGCATTGGCTATCCCTGGGCTAGAAGCAAAGCGGGTGCGAGACGGCCTCTTACCCACCGCCTTGATTCCTCTGACTTGGCCCTTTCCAGCGCTTCTACGTAGCCACTTCCCGCCAGCTGAAGCGCCTCGAGTCGGTCAGCCGCTCCCCGGTCTACTCCCACTTCAACGAGACGCTGCTGGGGGTCAGCGTCATCCGAGCCTTCGAAGAGCAGAAGCGCTTCATAAAGCAGAGTGACGTGAAGGTGGACGAAAACCAAAAAGCTTACTACCCAAGCATCGTTGCCAACAGGTGGGTGGATGACCAAGGAGCGTTGGGTTTGAGTTACAGAAATCTTTTCTCTGCTACCAGTCTGTATGAGTACCTGGGGGATTTCATACATGTTGGTCCTTCAGCTCCAATGTCAGATTCTCTTATCGGTTGTTCAATAGTAAGACCAAGCCATCTTGTCTTTAAGTCTCTTTTGTTGTTGTTCAGTCGTTCAGTCGTGTCCGACTCTTCGTGACCCCATGGACCAGAGCACGCCAGGCACGCCTATCCTTCACTGCCTCTCGCAGTTTGGCCAAACTCATGTTAGTAGCTTCGAGAACACTGTCCAACCATCTCATCCTCTGCCGTCCCCTTCTCCTTGTGCCCTCAAGTCTCTTTATTTCAGTGCAAGGCTATTTCAGTGCAGAGTTCAGTTTATCATGTCTGCTCAGTCACTAGCAGAATCCGGAAGTGCCTCCCTTCTGTTTTGGCGCCAACACCAGAGCCTCGGCATCCTATATTGCCGCCTTCTCCTCCTACGTGAGATAGGCACCGGAACTGACACCTCCCCCTCCGATCGAGTCTGCTGGGTGGTGCCAGGTCTCTCAGCAACTCCCTGGACACCTGGCACTCCCTGGCTCCCAGCCACTAACTGCTCCTCCCCCGAAGAAGGGCTGCCAGAAGAGGGGCTGTGGGTCCATGTATGCACTCAGAGCTGGACTGGCAGGGGTGGGCAGATCCCTGACATCCAACAACACTCCAGTGGAGTTGGTTTAGAATTGGAGGCCCTCTGCTGGACATTTGTAGAGGTGAGCAGAATCGTTCCTGAGTCTTAAACTCAAATCCCTAGTTAAACTTGGGGCACTTTGAGCATGTCAGATGTTCCTGAGGATCTGTTTCCTAAGTTTCGACCAGCTTTTAATTCCCTGTGCAAACTTTTCATCATCAACTACTGGCCCGTATACGCTAGTGGCCAAAATTGTGGAAACGTTTTGGGGAAAGTGTATTTCTGAGGTTTGATGGCTCGTAACACCACATTTTTTGGAGTAATACCATAAAATTATAGATCAATGGAAAGATAATTCAATGAAGAATGCAATGTAAGAATGTTTGTTCAATTGTCTGTATTCTGTCAAAGGTTATAGCCAAATAACCAGAAAAAGGAGTGTTTAGAGAGCCAATCAGGTGTCATCTTGTTCTGGCAATGATGGCTCATAACACCACTTTTTAAAACCTCACTTTGCCCGTGTGATTTACTGCTGGCTGGCTCCTGACACCCATCATCTGAAGACCACTGCCCTGTCCTCACTTGGTGCACCAAATAAAGCAGGTTTTTGCCTACAGGAGCTCATGCCACTGTAAACCCTCTGGCCTCTTTAAACCAGAAAGACGAATATGGCTGCATTTGCAGAATGATCAATTCCAAAGGGCATTGATGGGCTTTAAAATTCTGCCCTCATCTGCTGGATGACCACCAGGAAATGCTTGATCCAAGCCTGCATTACATTCTTCATTAAATTATCTCTCCATTGATGTATAATTTTATGGTATTACTCCCCCCCAAAAAAGTGGTGTTATGAGCCACCAAACCTCAGAAATACACTTTTCCCTAAAGTTTTCCACAATTTTGACCACCAGTGTATCCTGCTTTCCCTGTTTCTCTCTTCCCTCCGCCCTACAAGGCTCTCTCTCCCCCACCCTGCCATCATGCAGTTGGCCTGCAAGGGCCTGGTGGGTATTAAAAGAAGCCCCCCTCTTTCCTTCCAGGTGGCTCGCAGTCCGGCTGGAGTACGTTGGGAACTTCATCGTCCTCTTCGCCGCTCTCTTTGCCGTCATCGCCCGCAACAGCCTGAGCCCAGGGCTGGTTGGGCTCTCCATCTCCTATTCGCTGCAGGTAGCTCACGGAAAACAGGCTGGGTTTGCTTTTGGAGCGGAAGCCTAATCATCTTTTTAAGAAAAAGGGGGTGCAGTTCTTCGTCTTTGGTGGCTAAGCGTTTTGTAAAGCTATATAGATAATTCAGCAAGGAGAGAATTGTGCTTTTTAGGTAGCATTTAGTGAAAGGTTAGGAGATACTAAGGGGGCAATCCTGTTGCTCTCTGAGAAGACGACTGAGGGTGCTATAGGCCCCCCTTTTCTCCTACAAGAAAGCGAGGTCAATCACTGTAGGGCAGTTTCAGTGTGATGAAGGGAGGGTGTATACAAGGTTGCAGTGGACCCATAGATTCCATGCAGTCTCGTTCCCCTGGCCCTAGTACAGTCATATATCTAGTTACGATAGCTGCGGGTTACGTTCGTCACGGGATACGAACGCGCCGAACCTGGAAGAACCAGAACGGGTTACTTCCGGGTTCGGCGGTTCGCGCATGCGCAGAAGCGCTGAATCGCGTCACACACATGCGCATGCGCGGCACTTCATGTTGGGTTCTGCTCATGATGCGAACAGGGCTCCGGAACGGATCCCGTTCGCAACCAGAGGTACTACTGTACAGGAATTGGCCCTCCAGATGTTGCTGGGACTACAACTCCCATCATCCCCCACCAGCATGGTCAGGGGTGATGGATGCTGTAGTCCAGAGGTGGCCAACTCCCAAGAGACTGTGATCTACTCACAGAGTTAAAAACTGGCAGTGATCTACCCCCTTTTGGGGGATTCAGGTCAAAGTTGTTGAGCTTCTTTTAGGAAGGAGGAAGGCCCATTTTTAGGGGTTCAAGTCAAAGATGTTGAGCTTGTTTGACGGAGGAGGAAAGCCCCACTTTTTGGGGTGCAAGGCAAAAATGTTGAGCTTTTTTTAGGGGAGCCAAAGTTGTTGAGCTTCTTTGGGGGGAGCCAGTGATCTACCACAGACGTCCAGTGATCTACTGGTAGAGCACGATCTACCTGTTGGACGTGCCTGCTGTAGTCCATATCATCTGAAGGTTCTCCACCCCTGTCCTAAAACCATTCCACTCATCGAGCTGGCATGGTTAATCTGTGGGCAGGGGTGAGGAAAAATAAGCCACCGGACCACCCCCCTCCCCACCACCACCTGACCTGGCAGGGGGCTTTGGATGCAACAGTAGCTCCACTGTGGAACTTCTGTCCTTCATCCCCAACCCTCCGGCCGCCCAGGTAAGATGCTTGTGTTAAAAAGAAAGTACTTGCAATAAAACAATTCCAGCCCCCAAACGAGGAGCTGTTCTGTCTATGTTCGGAGTCTGGGAAATAACATTCAGACGTGAGGAAATAACATTCAGACTCTTGCAATTCCGAAATTCTGCTTGATCTGAGCCTTTCCCTCTTGCTTTTTCTATAAACAAAGACAGCATGCCTGAGACCACCTCAGCCCTCCTTGTTAAGCAAGGCAGTGCTTCATGAAGATGTAGACTTTTTAATGGTTTGCCAAAACCTCCCTGGCTTCAAAATTTTCACCTGAAGATAGAGAAGGAGATTACGCCTGAAGCAATACACGAGTCCCCAAGCGTGTTCAGCAGGCAGAACTTGAACCGGCAGCTTGCTGGCATGTATGCAAAACACATATTTGGGGCTTCGGTTTGTTTTTGTTAGATTACCACTTACTTGAATTGGCTGGTTCGCATGTCGTCCGAGATGGAAACAAACATCGTTGCTGTGGAAAGAGTCAAAGAATACTCTGAGAAGGAGAAAGAGGTAAGTTGAAGACCGCTCCTCTAGCTGCAGTTTTGAGGGCGCATTGTAAGTCTGTAGGTTACGCAGGTACAGGGATCTGCATTTCCTGCTGGTCACCCAGC
Organism: Darevskia armeniaca; assembly: GCA_034641395.1. Taxonomy (NCBI): domain Eukaryota; kingdom Metazoa; phylum Chordata; class Lepidosauria; order Squamata; family Lacertidae; genus Darevskia; species Darevskia armeniaca. The sequence continues at coordinate 278,666 of JAWWNF010000855.1, read as the reverse complement.
AGATGAGGGCAGAATTTTAAAGCCCATCGATGCCCTTTGGAATTGATCATTCTGCAGATGCAGCCGTATTAGTCCTTCTGCTTTAAAGAGGCCGCGGGATTTACAGTGGCATGAACTCCTGCAGGCAAAAACCTGCTTTATTTGGTGCATCAAGTGGGGAGCGGGCAGTGGTCTTCAGATGATGGGTGTCAGGAGCCAGCCAGCAGTAAATCACACGGACAAAGTAAAGTTAACTCTTTATTGGAAAAAACAGGATCTGCACAGAGGTGACCTTTAGAAAGCACCTGAATATATTAATGGTTGATGCTTTATTGTGTTTTTTAGTGGCTGGGGCAACCCAGTCAGATGAGCGGCATATACCGTATTTTTCGCTCTATAAGGCGCACCTGAGCATAGGATGCACCTAGTTTTTAGAGGGGAAAAGCCCCATTTTTTGAGGATCAGCTCAAAGTTGTTGAGCTTACTTTGCAAAGGGAAAAAACCCTGTTTTATGGGGTTTAACTCACAGTTCTGCAGCTTCAGGGAAGGGAGCCATTTCTACAGTTTCCAGACAGATACCGGTAATCTAATCAGCCAGTCACATGGGGAAACAGCCTCCCTCTGCAAGGGGGCGGGGCTAGAATCTCTCCCTTATCTCTCTCCCCGTCATTTGCTGAGCAGCTGCTCAACGGGCTTCCTTTCAACACCCCCTTCTCTCTCTCTTTTTTTTTTTATTAAAAAAAAAGCACGATCTGCTTTTGCCCCTGGGCAGTTCAGCTCCAGGGACCACACATTCGCTCCATAAGACGCACAGACATTTCCCCTTACTTTTTAGGAGGAAAAAAGTGTGTCTTATGGAGCGAAAAATACGGTAAATAATAAAATTATTATTATTACTACTGCTGCTGCTATTATTATTACTATGCACAGCAACTCTGTTTCTGAGGCCAAGAATGTAGCATTTGGCTCCAGGTTGCTATGCTAGAGGACTGGGGGCGATATGGTGGTATAAAATACTGGTAAATTGGTTGGGGATAATTCAAATGGAAATTCCCAGGTGTCAAAAAAATAAAAGGCTCTTTATGTATGCCACTACTGCGGCCCGTGTTTTGTTAGCCCAAAAATGGAAAACGAGCGAGGTCCCAACTAAAGAAGAACGGCAACTTAAGCTGATGGAATATGTACAGCTTGCAGACAATATATATGCAAAACCATGGAAAGAGAAGAAAGGAAGTCACTGATATTTTTAAAGGTAAAGGTACCCCTGACCATTAGGTCCAGTCGCGGACAACTCTGGGGTTGTGCGCTCATCTCTCATTATAGGCTGAGGGAGCCGGCGTTTGTCCACAGACAGCTTCCGGGTCATGTGGCTAGCATGACTAAGCTGCTTCTGGCAAACCAGAGCAGCACACGGAAACACCGTTTACCTTCCCGCCAGAGGGGTACCTATTTATCTACTTGCACTTGACATGCTTTCGAACTGTTAGGTTGGCAGGAACTGATATTTTAAGGATGTTTAAATGAGTATTCTAAATTGTAAAACAGAATATATATATATATATATATATATATATATATATATATATATGCATATAAATACACACACACCTAACACACACACACACACACACACAGTTTTATATTTATATTATTTGTAAATTGCAAGCGAGAAGCATACCATCTCCTGCAGCATAAAATGCAGTGGAATAGCTGCCCTGCTAAGTCAGACCAGAGGTCCATTTTGAGTAGCATCCTGGTTGTCTGCTGTAGTCAGTCAGGTGGCTCTGAGAAACTCACAAGCAGAGCAGGAAGCATGAGACTCTTAATCTCAGGGTCACAGGTTTGAGCCCCGCATTGGGCAAAAGATTCCTGCATTGGAGGGGTTTGGACTAGATGACTCTCATAGTCCCTTCCAACTGCATTCTACATTCTACGGTCATGGATGATGGGAGGTGGTGCCCTCCCACATCTGGGGGACCGCAGATTTCTCCCCCATGGTATTGGGGTCTACCAGGTGGCACCTCGGAGGCCAATAATGGAAGCTTCTGGCTTTTCCCCTTTCTCTCTCTCAGGCAGAGTGGACCATTAAGCAAACGGCCCCACCAAGCAACTGGCCCCACGAAGGCAAGGTGGAGTTCAAAGGCTATGGCCTTCGCTACAGGGACAACATGGATTTGGTCCTGAGGGACATCAACATCACCATAGATGGAGGAGAAAAAGTGAGTGCCGGGACCCATTAATGGACACTGAAGCGGGGGGGGGGGGAGTTAAGAAGGCAGAGATGGTGCTGTTGTATGAAAGGTGAGGGAGGGAAGTGGAACAGCTACAAAGCCTTAAATGGCTCAGGGCCGCAATATCTCAAGGACCACTTCTCCGCATAGGAACAGCCCCTGACTGCATTCATCATCTAAGGCCCTTCTTCATGCGCCTCCTCCACGTGACGTCTGGAGGGTGGCAACACAAGAACAGGGCCTTCTCTGTAGTGGCTCTCCATTTGTGGAATGCTCTCCCCAGGGAAGTTTACCTGGCACCTTCGTTGCATATATTTAGGTGCCAGGCAAAAACTGTTCCTCTTCAACCAGGCCTTGGTCTGATTTAAAAATCCGTGGCCTTTCGAAGGTGTTTGCGGGAGGGTTTTGCTTTACTGCAAATATTTTTGTGTTTTCGTTCTGCGTTTAATGTGGTAAACCGCCCCGTGATCTCCGGGTGACGCATATAAATTTAATAGATAGAGGCTGAAAAGGAGCTGTGTGGAAGGGAAAGCTGGAAAGGCAGAACTTGTGGGAGGTAAGAGGAGACAAGAAAGGAGGCTTGATCAAGAAGACTATCCAAGAGAGAGGGTTTTTTTTAGGGCTGCCTGGCATGTTACTTTCTGAAGACATGAAGGACACACACACACACACACACACACGCCCATTGCCTTTCCGTGTCTTCAGGCAACTTGAAACTTAAAACAGCAATTTCAAGGGTGGGTGTTCTGTTTTCCAAGACTCCTGTGTGCCAAAACTGGCTACTTTGCCCACAAAGCAGGGCTGGGGAACCTGTGGTCTTCCAGCTGTTGTGTGGCAGTTCTGCTCCCATCAGCAGGGATGATGCGAACAGCATTTCAGCATCCGGCTCGGCCACAGGTGTTCCCTGGCCGTGCCATAACAAAGGCAGCGTCTTTTCTGCTTTGCAGAGCTGCAGAGTTCCCCAAGCAGAGCTTTCTTAAAAGAAGTCTCTTCCTTCCTCAGTCTGGAGGGCAGTGGGGCAGGAAGATCCCTTTCAGATACTGCTTGCATCCTTCGTCCTCTTGGCTCCAGCCTTGCTTTCCAGAACTAAGAGCATCATGGCTCCTTCCCCCCACCCCTTCTGCCCTTCTCAATAGGTGGGCATCGTTGGAAGAACGGGAGCTGGAAAGTCGTCCCTCACTCTCGGCTTGTTCCGCATCAACGAGGCAGCCGAAGGGGAGATTCTCATTGATGGGATTAACATTGCAAAGATTGGGCTCCACGACCTTCGCTTCAAGGTCACGATTATCCCCCAGGTAAGCGGGAATCTCTGCTCATGCCCATGATTTGACTATTTCGTTATGGGCCATGCTTTCTAACTCCTTTGGCCATGTTCTGAGTCCATGGATCTTAATGGGTGCCTGGTTTTATTTGCTTCCTACATGCATATGCAGCTTCTCTGCAAAAGCATTTCAGGCAGTGCTTAATAATGGCCAAGAGAGAGAATGAAAACGCAGAGAGTAAGCAAACATTGCAAGGCCATATCAGATGGCTGATCAAGGCAGTTTCGGGAGGGCAGGCCCAACTTTTGTGTTGGCTCAGGTATGTTCTTGATGAATTTGCTTTCAAATGGTCTTTGAAGTTGCTCTGTAGATGGAGGATGGCGCCCCATTTTTTTGCACACACGTAAAGGGCAGGTCGGGATGCGGGTGGCGCTGTGGGTTAAACCACAGAGCCTAGGGCTTGCCGATCAGAAGGTCGGCGGTTCGAATCCCCGCGACGGGGTGAGCTCCTGTTGTTCGGTCCCTGCTCCTGCCAACCTAGCAGTTCGAAAGCACATCAAAGTGCAAGTAGATAAATAGGTACCGCTCCGGCGGGAAGGTAAAGGGTTTCTGTGCGCTGCTCTGGTTCGCCAGAAGCGGCTTAGTCATGCTGGCCACATGACCCGGAAGCTGTACGCCGGCTCCCTCGGCCAGTAAAGCGAGATGAGTGCCGCAACCCCAGAGTCATCTGCGACTAGACCTAATGGTCAGGGGTCCCTAAGGGGCAGGTGGGCCTCATCAACCTGGGAATGAAGCCCATCTAGGAGAAGGAAAACTCTGATCCTAAATCCCTGCTGCCTTGCAGGATATCTTTGGGGAAGAGAAGGGTAAGGAGTAAACCCTACACAAATCTGGAGTTGGTTGGACGGTGCCTTGTACGCCTCCTTCCAGCAACTCTTGCAGCCAAGCTGGCGCCAAACATCTTGCTCTGCTTTCCTTTGGACTGAGAGGGGAGTCTTGTCGTCTGGGCAGCCCAGGACCCCCATGCACACTGCCCAGGCTTGCATCATAGGGAGGTCACCTTGGTGCTGCAAGCGCAGCAGTTTGACTTCACTTCCAGAGGACTGTCTTATTGAGACAGACAGATATATATCTCCTGCCTTGCCCCACCCTCCAGTCTCTACTTCTCAATTTGTATTGTATTATTTTATGCACTGTGGCTTGCCGTTGTTTTATTGATTGTAGTTTAGAAATAATTTATTGTAATTGTTAAGAGTGGAATTCTGTTTAATTTTTATATGCTGATGTTATTATTCTATACTGTTCTAATGATTGTTGAATGTTACTTTATTTGATGTAGGTTGTTTATTTTAAAGCTATGTTTTATTACGTTTTTGTATTGCATTAGATTGTTGTAAGGTGTACATTCTTTGTTTCTTCAGCTTGTAAACCGCCTTGAGTATTGTAAGATAGAAAGGCGGTATACAAAGTAATAGATGATGATGATGATGATGATGATACATATGAACCGAAGAGGAGATTTAACTTGCGCCTACAAAGGCCTGCTCTAGCATCCGCTTGCTCACCTTGCTTCTTCTTAACCTAAGGTTACCAGACATCCCCATTTCCCGGGGACAGTCCCCGGATTTACAAATCAGTCCCCATACAAAATCCATTGAAGTTTAAGTGTATCCCCGGATTCATTGAAAGAAATCTGGTAACCTTATCTTAACATGCAAATGTGCGTGGGCTTGGCAAGTGCACATTAATTTCTGAAAGGATTTGGACGCACAACCGGTGCCCTCTGGTTCCTGCAGTACACTCATGTTGAATTCTTGTTAGTGTGTAACCTACTGCTCCCATGGACATGACCTCTGCTGAGATCTGCCCAGTCCTGATTCTGAGACTGGTTTCTAGATACCCAGGCAGGAAGGAGGCCTCTTGGAGGGCACTTCGCCTGTGGCTCAATTGTTTCATGTTTCCTGCATTGGAAGCAGTTGTGTGTAGGTAGAGAGAGGAAATGGGCCCTCTGGGTGCTGTGGGGTTCTGACTCCCATCAGCCCCTCTCCGCATGACCAGCGGTCAGTGAGCACGGGAGTTGCAGGCCAGCAGCGTTTTGAGGGCACCATGTTGGCTACCTCTGTTGTAGACTATTGCGCACACCTTCCTTAGTAGAAATTTCTGAAATGCGCAACGCAGACCTGCTTGATGGCTTTCTGTTCTCTAAACAGGACCCCATCTTGTTTTCTGGCTCCCTGCGCATGAATCTGGACCCTTTCGACCAATACTCCGATGAAGACGTCTGGACGTCTTTGGAACTCGCTCACTTGAAAAACTTTGTCTCGGCGCTCCCTGATAAGCTCAACCACGAGTGCTCCGAAGGAGGAGAGAACCTCAGGTATCGTACAGTTTCTGCCCCTTTTCCTTTTCCTTCCAAATCCCATTACCTTAAGTTTCCCCGGCTGTTTGTTGGACTACAACTCCCATCATCCCTAGCTAGCATAGATCAGTGGTCAGGGATGATGGGAGTTGTAGTCCAACAACAGCCGGGGACCCAAGATTGAGAAACACTGAGCTACGACATTAACCTCTTTGTTCCGTTCTGGAACCCTGACCATCCGTGTGTGCAAGTCTGGCTGAGGGTAGCAACGTTTGAATACCCTTTTCACTCTCACTTCTTTTTAAAACCAATTCCCACATTGTAAAAGAAACCCTAACCTCTCAGTGCAAAACCCACATTTTGTCCGCACAATATGTTGTAGGCGCATGCTCGCTTGGGCTGTAAAAGATTCCTCACTTCTGCTTCAGGAGCCCTGTCGGACATTCGGCTTCCAAAAGAACGTTCGAAAACCGGAACACTCACTTCCAGTTTTCAATCGTTCGGGAGCCGGAACGCTTGACTCCCGAGACACTCGGGAGCCAAGGTATGACTATTAGAAACAGAAACTCAAGCTGCCTTAGAGAGTCACATGGAACCCTGTATGTGAGAGCTGACTCCTCATTTTGTGTGTGCTTAAGTCTAATACTGGAATCCAAATCAAAGCGAAATCCTGCGAAATCTGGTTCTTAGGGTTTTGCTCGGCTTTTTAACAGAGGATCTATTTGGTCGTTTTCCTCATGATCATAGGATGCAGGTTTCTGCCTCCTCTTGACATAGAATAGTAAGGAATGATGTTAGATATTTTTCGAAAGAGACTGTTGAATTGAGTTGTGCAGTAGCTTTTAAACTAGCTGTTTAGATTTTGTTCTTTTTAAAGCAGGGGTGTCAAACTCCGGCCCTCCAGATGTTTTGAGACTACAATTCCCATCATCCCTGACCACTGGTCCTGTTAGCTAGGGCTGATGGGAATTGTAGTTCCAAAACATCTGGAGGGCCGAAGTTTGACACCCGTGTTTTAAAGGTTGGCCTTTTCTGGGTCCCAGATCATGGGTGCACATTTGCAACTGCTTTTTCTTTTCGAAGTGAAAGTGGCTAATTCAAGTATGATCTTTGAAAACATTATTAATTAGCTATTTGGCCCTGAAATGGACTGTTGTTAAAGGGACCCCTGACCATTAGGTCCAGTCGTGGATGACTCTGGGGTTGCGGCGCTCATCTCGCTTTATTGGCCAAGGGAGCCGGCGTACAGCTTCCGGGTCATGTGGCCAGCATGACTAAGCTGCTTCTGGCGAACCAGAGCAGCGCACGGAAACACCATTTACCTTCCCGCCGGAGCGGTACCTATTTATCTACTTGCACTTTGACGTGCTTTCAAACTGCTAGGTGGGCAGGAGCATCATTCAAGTATGACCTTTGAAAACATTATTAATTAGCTATTTGGCCCTGAAATGGACTGTTGTTAGAGATTCAATTTTTAAAGTTTGTGTGTGTGTGTTTTACTTTCTGTCTCCAGTGTTGGGCAGCGACAGCTGGTGTGCCTTGCTCGAGCCTTGCTTCGGAAATCCAAAATCCTGGTTTTAGATGAAGCTACAGCGGCCGTGGATCTTGAAACAGATGACCTCATACAGTCAACAATCCGGACGCAGTTTGAGGGCTGCACAGTCCTAACGATAGCACACCGGTTGAACACAATTATGGACTATACACGGTAAAAGTGGATGGACCATGCGAGTATCTGAGAAGGGAGTTTGGAAAGGCTCTATTGTGTTAGCTTCTGTGTTGTACACATCTCTCTTTCTCCCCCCTCCTTTATTTTATTTTTTTAAAAACCCAATCAATTTGTGTTCTTTCATCCCTGCTTTACTGAAACCTCTGCTGTTGTTTAAAACTGCCATTTTTCTCCCAGTGTGCCTCCAGGCTTGCTTTACTCAAACTATTTATGTTGTTTTAAACAGTCTCCATTTCCCTCTCAGTATTCTTCCCTTCCAGCAGTACTCAAACTTCTCCCTTTTTCGATCCTAAGCTGCATCGTGTGAGAGGATATAGATGCAATTATTATTATTATTATTATTATTATTATTATTATTATTATTATTTCCTCAGCCACTCTGGGCAGCTCCCAATCAAATTTTAAAAACACAATAAAACATCAAACATTAAAATCTTCCCTAAACAGGGCTGCCTTCAGATGTCTTCTAAATGTCAGATAGTTGTTTATTGCCTTGACATCTGATGGGAGGGCGTTCCACAGGGCAGGTGCCACTACCGAGAAGGCCCTCTGCCTGGTTCCCTGTAACCTCACTTCTCGCAGTGGATGGGGTGGAGGGGCAAACGGGGCTGCAGAATAGAAGTGACAGGCTGGGGGAGGTGAAAAGTGAGCTCCATAGTTGCATAGGGCGGGGAGCGGAAGCTCTGAAGGGTTGATGTGAGGAGGGGAAACAGCAGGAAAGTTGGTGTGTGGAGTGATCAGGGGCACAGCTCTGCGGAATTGAGCCTGTGGCCCATCTAGTCCGGCATGGTGCCCTCGCAGCGGCCAGCCAGATGCCCGTGGGAAGCCTGCAAGCTGGGACCAGAGGGCTCCCCGATTGTGATTCCCAACATACTGCCTCTGACAGTGGAGGGAGAACACAGCCATTTTGGCCGGCTGTCAGGGATAGCCTTAAAAGGGTAAAGGTAAAGGGACCCCTGACCATTAGGTCCAGTCGCGGACGACTCTGGGGTTGCGACGCTCATCTCGCTTTACTGGCCGAGGGAGCCAGCGTACAGCTTCCGGGTCATGTGACCAGCATGACTAAGTCACTTCTGGCGAACCAGAGCAGCGCACGGAAACTCCATTTACCTTCCCGCCAGAGCGGTTCCTATTTATCTACTTGCACTTTGACGTGCTTTCGAACTGCTAGGTTGGCAGGAGCAGGGACCAAGCAACGGGAGCTCACCCCGTCACAAGGATTCAAACCGCTGACCTTCTGATCGGCAAGGCAAGCCCAAGGCTCAGTGGTTTAACCCACAGCGCCACCCACATCCCTTAGGGATAGCCTTACCCTCTATATTTTTGTACTTGTATTTGCAGGTTTTCCCTGTGCGTGGCTAGCAGTGTCGAGTCAGGGATTAGCCTCTGCCCCCTATTTTGCCCTTGGCTCCCGTTGATGGACTTCCACCAGAGAATCGAAACAGACCCTGCATCTCTGAATCCTGACCCCCCGCCCCCCTGGATCTGTAAATGTGCTGACTACATTTCTGTTTTGTTTTAGGGTGATTGTCCTTGACAAGGGTGAAATTGTGGAATACGGCTCCCCTGCCAGCCTAATCCAGAAGAGAGGCATTTTCTACAGCATGGCCAAAGACTCTGGCTTGGTTTAAAGCCCGGTTTGTGGCTTCTCTCGCCGGGGGGTGCAGCTCAGAAGAGGACTGGCGAACCAAACACGGACGAAGACGGCAGCATCTGCCGAAATCCATCGCCCAAGATACTCAAGCCAAACAATTCCACTCGTTGCAACGTAGTGGAGACACAACAGGCACAAAATCTACTTCTCTCCTCTACACTTTCCTGACCTTTTAAAGGGTTAGTTTTCAAGCATAGGGATAGCGATGGACAGGTTGTGTCTTTGAGCCCCAAGCCCATTTGTTTACCTAGAGCAGGGATGGCTATATTTTGGCCCTTCGGATGCTGCTGGTCTGAGTTCCCTCTGACCCTGTTGGCCATGACCAAATTGAGTCCTTGGAGGAGGCTTGGCTGAATTTGTGCTTAAAACATTGCTCAGCCATCCCTGTTTGTGTGGCAAGGAGCTCTTGGGAGAGACTGGATAATTTCCTTTTGAAAACCCAGCATCTCAATGGGAGAAACCTTTAGGATGGCTGCTAGAGAGGATAGGAATAGCACAGTACGAAACTTTAACACCATGAGCAGAATTGCCACATGCCGGCACGGGGGGAGGAGCAAGGGATTTCCCTTCTATTCTGATAAAATATGCTTATTGCATATATTTCTCTAGAGCAATTCTGGCTTGTTTTGAGGATGGAGGAAAAAATGAAAATGGAAGACAGGTGATTTTTGTTCTTGGCCATAGGAAGATGGGGATTTGTTTTATTATTCCCAAGAACTTTACCCTGTACCATAAGATACATATATATTTAACCCTGTGGATGAAAGAATCACTCCCAGTTGTAGGCAAAATGCTTTTTTTTTTTTGTGGTTCCAAAAAGCAAAATTCAGCCTAATCGTTTCTGTCCAAGGTCCTTTCTCCTCTCCTCCGACCCCCCCCCCCGCCGTTGTGTTCTTTTAATTGGAAAGGATCTGCAACAAAAACCCACAATTCTTGTGTTCTCCACAGTCATTTTACCAAAGCGAAGCTGGAAGGAAAATCAAACTTATCAGTGCATCTAAATGCTCACTCCAGGAGCTTGGAACAGCAGACTTTTGAATTATGTTGCTGACTTTTTTTTTTTTTAAGACACGTCTTTTCTTAGAATAAAGTTATTTATTTTTTTTGTAAATACAATTCTCTAAAGTTAAATAGATCGAAATTTACTTTGGTATTTTTGTAATGACTCATGGAAAGAGCTTTCAGTAAAAACCTTTTTTGTTTGGAGAACTGTCCTCAGTCTTAGAGTTATTTGTAAACCTGCAGAAAATTAACAGTAGGGTTGCTGTATACAGAGGTGGACAGCTTTTGTCTCCTCAACATGGGAATACTGGACTTATTGTAACTCCCTGGGTGTGTGGTTTAATTTGGATTTTGCAAGGTAAAATATGTGGGTTTTGTGACAATTGCATAGCTGTCAACCCTCCCTTTTTTTGCGGGAAACTCCCTTATTCCAATGCCGTTTCCCGCTGCTATCCCGGATTGTTGATATCCCTCAAATTTCCCGGATTTCAAAGGAAGAAGCTCCTCTCCCTCCCTGCCGGCCAGGGAGGCTCCTCAGCTGCGTTGCTCGGCTGCCAATAAGGAGTCTGAGACCGACTGGGGGCGGAGCTTGCATGCCTTGTGCAGCCAGACCCTCACGCCCAACCAGACAGACAGCCTGCCTGCCATCTATGCGCTCGCTCTTTCGCTCACCCGTTCGCGCACAGCCTCTGGAGCACCGGGTGGCGAGGCTACTTGGTGCCATTGCACCGCCCTCGCGGCATCCCTTATTTTCAAATCCGAAAGTTTTGGAAAAATCCCTTATTTTCAAATCCGAAAGTTAACAGCTATGCAATTGTAAGTTGCACATCTGTGTTTAGGAATAGGCTTAGGTGATTCTGTACTTTAATAACGTTAAGTGGCCATGGGGCTGTAGATTAGATAGCTTTTTCTATGGTCTTCTGACAAAGGTAGCAAAGATAATTTGTTTTGAACCAAAGCCCTGAACTTTTTAGTGTCATGCGAGGAACAGTCCCATGATAGCTGGCACAAACAAACAAACAAAGCTAGGAAATCCCCTTCTGTGGCAACCCTGCGGTCAAACGTCACATGATTTCAAGAGCATGTGATCAGCATGGAAGATTCTAATCAAAGGGGAAACCCATTCTTAGGGGGCCCCTTCCCAACAGCTTCCCTTTTAACTCAGCAGGGCACATGCTGCTCGTCCAAACCTGTTTTTTTCCATTTGGATCTGCATGAAATTTAAGGCCAAGGCTGGAGACACAGGGATGCAAATTGCAGCATCCCAAGTGAAAGGGCGCATGAGTCACCGGTTTCATGTGGAGTGGCAAGGAGAACGCTCCTCTGTTACTTCCATTGGTCCAGGTTGAAGGCTGCCAGTACCTTTCCTAGCCATAGCTGTCAACCCTCCCTTTTTTTGGCGGGAAACTCCAATGCCAATTCTCTAAAGTTAAATAGATCGAAATTTACTTTGGTATTTTTGTAATGACTCATGGAAAGAGCTTTCAGTAAAAACCTTTTTTGTTTGGAGAACTGTCCTCAGTCTTAGAGTTATTTGTAAACCTGCAGAAAATTAACAGTAGGGTTGCTGTATACAGAGGTGGACAGCTTTTGTCTCCTCAACATGGGAATACTGGACTTATTGTAACTCCCTGGGTGTGTGGTTTAATTTGGATTTTGCAAGGTAAAATATGTGGGTTTTGTGACAATTGCATAGCTGTCAACCCTCCCTTTTTTTGGCGGGAAACTCCCTTATTCCAATGCCATTTCTCGCTGCCATCCTGGATTGTTGATATCCCTTAAATTTCCCGGATTTCAAAGAGGGCAGCTCCTCTCCCTCCCTGCCGGCCAGGGAGGCTCCTCAGCTGCGATGCTCGGCTGCCAATAAGGAGTCTGAGACCGACTGGGGGCGGAGCTTGCATGCCTTGTGCAGCCAGACCCTCACGCCCAAAAATGCAGCCAGCCTGCCTGCTGTCCATGCACTCGCTCTTTCGCTCCTTTTCGCGTGCAGCCTCTGGAGCGCAGGGTGGCGAGGCTACTTGGTGCCATTGCACCACCTTCGCAGCATCCCTTATTTTCAAATCCGAAAGTCTGAAAAAATCCCTTATTTTCAAATCCGAAAGTTGACAGCTATGTTCCTAGCACAATTCAAAGTGTTGGTGCTGACCTTTACAGCCCTAAACAGCCTCGGACCTGTAGACCTGAAGGAGCGTCTCCACCCCCATCGTTCTGCCCAGACACTGAGGTACAGCTCCGAGGGCCTACTGGCGGTTCCCTCCCTGCGAGAAGCGAGGTTACAGGGAACCAGGTAGAGGGCCTTCTTGGTAGTGGCACCCACCCTGCGAAACGCATCAGATGTCAAGGAAATAAACACCTGCCGGACTTTTAGAAGGCATCTGAAGGCATCCCTGTTTAGAGAAGTTTTTAATGTCTGGTGTTTTATTGTATTTTTAACATTTTGTTGGAAGCCACCCAGAGTGGCTGGGGAAACCCAGCCAGATGGGCGGGGTAGAAATACTGCATTAAGACATGATAAGGGGGGGGGCAGATGGAGAGGAGGGCCTTCCCCATCCTCTGTACGAATGTGGCAAAATAGCTTATTTTCAGCAGCAGCAGACCAAAGGACCACCTGTTCCATCATCACCACCACCCTATCCTTTCCATGCCAGTTCCTCTAGGACAGGGATGGGGAAAACTTTTGGCTCCAGAAATCAGATCTTTATCCTGGTCCCAACCCGGGTCCAGCTTTGACATGTGGGTGGGGCAACACACCTGCCAGTCACATGACATCACAATAAAACCACATGGCTGGCAGGTGGCTTGTCCTGCCTGCCAAAATCCTTTCGCCCCCCCCCCCAAAGTGCCAGGTGGAAAAAACCACCTTTCTCCCTATCGACTGATGGGGAGGGGGGGGAACCTGCATTTTGCAAGCTGCAGCTGCTTGAGGCCAAAGTCTCTTTCATAGCAGATGTCTGCCCCCGCCCAAAAAAACAGGGCTGCTTGGCTTCGGCTGCGAGAGAGATCACTGTAGAGCTGCCTTACTTAAGAGGAGATGGCAGAAAAAGTTTGCCACCTGCAGATCTCAAAAGCACACCATACCCCCAATTCAGAAAGTGGAATCTAAAGTAGGAAGAGCCTGCTGGATGAGGAAAATCAGTCAGGCATCTGTGAAAAGTTTCCACGTCAGGGTGGGAGGCCTCAGGCCAGGGTGGGGCTCAGGCTGATTTATTGAGGTCTTGGGGCTCTGGAAGGCCACAAACCCTCCCCTCTAGACCTGCAATAATGCCAGAACACAATAGCAGAAAGCTGCTGGATCAGGCCAATGGCCCATCTCCTGCAGCATCCTGTTTTCCCAGCGGCCAACTGGGTGCCTGTGGGAGCCTGCAAGGAAGACTGTAGTTCAACAGCGCTCTCTCCCCTCCTGCAAGTTGCAGCAACTCATTCTCCGAAGCATGCCGCCTCTCTGCAACACAGCCACCCGGGTTAGGAGCCGCTGATGGCTTCATCCTGCATGGAACCAGCATTAACAGCCGATTTACAAGATGCACCGTTTTATTTCATTGTTTAATTCAAACTAGATTACGTGTGTATAGACTATGGAAAAAAACACACACACCAAAAAACAATGTTTGTATTTAAAAATCTCCAGCGGTCTGCTTTTCCTTTCAGGCTTAGGTGGGGCAAATCTGGTGTAGATAAACGCGCCCAGATCCGCAGCGGCAGAGCTAAGAGTCTTTTGCAAGCTGCACCCTGCTTGTTAAAAAAGAAATAAAAGCATCTATCCAATGCTACTGCCCACAATTCCTGCAGGCAAGTGTTCAGCTCTCTACTGCGTTGTACTTTTAGTTCAGAATAGAAGTAGGTTTCAAGTATCTCCATCATTGTTGCATCTGCTTCCAAGGGGCCCTTGCGATGAACTCGTTTGGCAGCTGCTCACTTGCCCGTGGGGACGAAAGGAAAGCAGAGGTTTTCTCCTGTCGGGTCACTGGGGCAGGAAATTTTCGACAGCCACCCCAACAGAATCTAGCCTCAACATTCACAGCATTGGTTTATCTAGATAATCTATTGGGACATTGATTTTCCCTAGAATTTGCTCTACAATCTATGGATACATCAGAAACTGGTCCTGTTCTAGCCAAACATGTAAAGAGGAGGGAAGGATCCGAGGCACTGGGTTGAGGCACTCAGTCCTCTGAGATCTTTGACTCGTAGCAGAAAGATGATCATTTTGGTCAGAAAGACAAAATTCTAGGCCTAGGAACCTATTTCCTCACATTTACTTCTCAGCAGTAATTTAAAAATGCTTCGGAAAATCTCTTGGCGCTGTTCTTGGCGAAGCACTTATATAAAGCTCCAAATGAATACAAAAACAGATTTTGGAGCACCCAGGTTCAGGTAGCAAACAAGGGACCTACCAGGCGGTCTCTGAAGTTGAAGAGGCAACCTGAGGTTCCGAAGACCCCTGCAAAATAAAATTTTAAAAAACCTGGCCACCAACTTGAAATCAGTTGCTACAGAAGCCCTGAAGTACCTCATTTTGTTAGAAGCAAGCTTTAAAAAACAGGATTTTTAAAAAACGGATCTCATCAACATTCCCCAGGGAGAGAATTTTGGAACCAATTGTCTCTTCAGGCTGCATAAAAGGCCTTAGCAATTTACACACACAAACAGAGAGAGAGAGAGAAATATATCATTGAGGTTTCCAATTGCAACGCTTCCTTCTCAGTGCCAAAAAAAGGGAGGAGAATGTGGGACAGTCCCAAAGTGCAAAGATGCATTAAGACTCTGCACCAGTTCGACACTTTTCCGTGGACGGAGCAGGCATGCTTTTTGCAGGAAAGAACATGCACATGTTGGACATGAGGCTGGAGAGGTGCATCCCACTTCTTGGCCAACAGTTGGTCTTCTTGCACCCAAATCTTAAGAGGCAAAAAAAGGCACAGCGAAAAAAATCATTTCCATGAACTCCAGAAAAGGAAAAAAAGCACATATTTTAAAAAAGCACGCGCCTAATGTTGCTCAGAGCCGCCTGTAGGTGCCGACCAGAGCGTTGCAGCTGGGGCAGTAGTGGTCGACGTCTTGAAGCGAATCCACGCAAAAGGGGATGAGGCAGCAGCCGGCGACACACCTGTCAAGAGAAAGCAGGCAGCCTTCAGAACACAGACCCTTGCCCCAGGTACTCCGTGACTGCCGTTTCCGGATAAGATCAGTAACACGGATACAGGTAGATAGATAGATAGATAGATAGATAGATAGATAGATAGATAGATCATTTATTTCGGCATTTGCGCCTATCATACAATACAAACAAACGAGAATCAAATAAAACAGCGGCACCGTACACGCAGCAAATAAGATAACACATCTCACAAGGGCCAATATTAGCATTTCTGTAAAAACATATCTCAGAGGAATTTTAAAGTTAAAATTTAGGCACCAAACTAAAATCAATGTCTAAATTCGTTATAAAAAAAACATATTTATAACTATCAATAATCGGCTGACATTCCATTTCATCTCTTATACGAGATAACAGCTGTTAGGAATCTAGCAACCTGTAGAGTTATGTAAGGGTCCACATCTTGGAGCATCCGAGCAAGACGTAGGTCAGCTGGCTTATCAGCAATGGACTGAATTATAGGATTTAATATACTGGCACGGATCGAACTGTACATAGGGCAATTGAACATTACATGCTGTAGAGATTCAGTTGATTTATTTTCACAGGCACACATGGGAGAGACTTGGCCCTTGGTAAATCTGTGACTCAGTACGTTTGATGGAAAAGCATTAAACCTAGCTTTTATGAAGGCATAACGATGTGAGGCAACCGTAAGTGATGTTAAATAGGACGGAACTCGGTAAATAGGGATAATGCCTATATTTAACGGTGAACAAACTCCCCCACCAGTTAGGAGATTTTGGTATAGCTCCACATCTTCCAGTCTTTGATACAGGTGTTAACAATCCTTCTAACACGTAGGACCACCAGTGCTTTGCTCAGATTTTTTTGTACGAGGGGAGGACAACTAGTGATCCCGACACTAAAAGCTTTTGTTGGAAAGGTGATTCCTCAGATGTTATATGGGGTAGAACTCGGGGGCTGGAATCAGAAGCTGCTAGAACGGCTCGAAATCTTACAAAAAATTTATCTTACAAGAATCTTAGGCTTCCCTCAAGGAACTCCAGCAGCTTTCCTAAGAGTGGAAGTAGGATTACCCTCTGTGTCTGCTAGGGCCCACTTAAGATTTTTGCGTTTTTTCATCAATCTCTCAAATGCTTCCAACACCTTATTGGCTAAACAAGCCTATGCATTTCTTCAATATAACTCTACTTGGCGTCAAAACCTCTTAGATATCCTATCCAGATATACTCTACCCGAGTTTAATATTCTTAAATTGTGGAGCCCTGATAAAGTTCGAGAATGGATCCTTGATAGAGAAGCCTCTTTAGACATCACGAAGATAAAAAATTCTGGGTTTTCCTACTGGTTTCCCCGAGTAAAAGCAGTCAAAGATTGTGCCAACTACCTGCCCGACATCACTGATCCCACCCTTCGGAGAGCTTTTACTATGGCCTGGTTTCAAACACTACCTACTGCATACCTGACTGGCAGATTTGCAAGAATCCCAGTAGAGCACCGCTTGTGCCCTTGCCCCATGAGAACTAAAGAGGATCTCATACATTATCTTTTTCATTGTCCTATTTACTCGGGCTTTAGAGGTGCAATTTTGCAAATCATACCCAATTCAATAAATAATAACCCTGAAGATCGAGTAAAATTTTTGTTAGTTGATGCTAACCCACAGATTTCCCACGTGGTAGCGGTCTTTGTGATGAAGGCCATGAAAGCCAGGGAAAGATTTCTGGATAATAATAATAATAATAATAATAATAATAATAATAATATTTGTACCCCGCCCATCTGGCCGGGTCCCCCCAGCCACTTTGGGCGGCCTCCAACAGACACTAAAATACATTAAAATATCACAAGTTAAAAACTTCCCTAAATAGGGCTTTCTGGATGACAAAGATTTCTGGATGACAAAGAACAGATCCCTTCATCGTCTTCTTAACTCGTTTTTGTTGTACTTTCTATTTTTGTTTGTTTGTGGGATGAGGGTTTTGCTGGGACAGTATGCAATGAATTTCAACATTGTTGTGTAGATATTTGTGTAAAGGCATGGTCCTCACAATAAACTAAACTGTGTGTGACTGCCGTTTCCGGATAGGATCAGTAACACGGATACAGGTGTTAACAATACTGAGCAAGGGGGACGGACGTTCCGGCTCAGCGCAAGGCAGTTTCCTAATGCAATACAGCACCATTGCATCTTACTCCTGAAGGACCAGGTGCGCAGCCCGGGAGTCATTTTGGACTCACAGCTGTCCATGGAGGCACAGGTTAATTCTGTGTCCAGGGTGGCTGTCTACCAGCTCCATCTGGTACGCAGGCTGAAACCCTACCTGCCCGCAGACTGTCTCGCCAGAGTGGTGCATGCTCTGGATATCTCCCGCTTGGACTACTGCAATGCGCTCTACGTGGGGCTACCTTTGAAGGTGACCCGGAAACTGCAATTAATCCAGAATGCGGCAGCTAGACTGGTGACTGGGAGTGGCCGCCGGGACCACATAACACCGGTCCTGAGAGATCTACATTGGTTCCCACGTTTCCGAGCACAATTCAAAGTGTTGGTGCTGACCTTTAAAGCCCTAAATGGCCTCAAAGGTCCAGTAGACCTGAAGGAGCGTCTCCACCCCCACCGTTCAGCCCGGACACTGAGATCCAGCGCCGAGGGCCTTCTGGCGGTTCCCTCACTGCGACTATAGACCAGGCCCTCATCCTTCAACACCTGGCAGATAAATACTCTAGAAAAGAGGGGTCATTATATGCAGCTTTTATAGATTTTAAATCTGCTTTTGACTCAGTACCAAGGGACAGACTCTGGGAAAAGCTTGGCGCCACAAATATAGATAGACGCTTATTGCGCCTCATCCGTGGTCTATACGAAAACACCAGGGTGAGGGTAAGATGTGACCGATCGGGTCATTTAACAAAAGAAATTCCAACTCACTGCAGGGTTAAACAAGGGTGCGTCCTCGCGCCAATTCTATTTAACTTCTACATTAACTCCCTTGCAGTAAACATGGCGAAAGAAAATGCCCACCCTCCCAAATTGGCAGGTATGCCCCTTCCGATTCTTTTGTATGCGGATGACGCAGTCCTACTCTCCTTTTCCTGCGTAGGGTTAAGGAAACTTCTGAGATCTCTTGCTGACTACTGCCAAGTGGAACAACTACTAATAAATTTCAACAAATCTAAAATAATGGTGTTCTCAAAAAAAAGAAGGAAACACAAATGGAGAATCAATAGCCAATCTATTGACCAGGTAACAACTTTCAAATACCTGGGAATAACTTTCCAAGAAAGGGTCTCTTGGCACCAACAGATGAAAAATGCCATTGCCAATGCAGGAAGGACTAATAAAGCCCTAATAAGATTCCTTTACGGAAAAGGGGGTAAATATGTTCCGGCTGCCTCCCAGGTCTTTGTTGCAAAAATACTCCCGCAACTTACCTATGGATCCCAGGTTTGCAGTTTTAAGAGGCATTCCAAACTAAATTCTATCGCTGTCTTTTGGGGATCCCCCCCTGTGTATCTAACATAGCTGTCCGCTTAGAAGTCGGACAACCACCTATCAATGCACGATTGTGGAATCTAAAGATACACTACTGGTTAAAACTCATTTTCTTCCTGGCTGGTCTGGCACCACTAACACTCTTAGACAACTTTCATTCTAACTGGAAAGCCTCCTTGTTCGAAAAGATAAGAAGCTTGGGATTCTCCCCGCAGTACCTGATAGCAGCAGGATAAGAGAGAGCCAAAAGTTTAGTACTCCAACGCATTAGGGATGTAGAGCTGCAATGTCACATGGGCAAAATGGACAAACATGCCACAATAAGAGACCTTGGGAGAGGGTTTTCACCTGCAAATTATCTGGTCAATTTACAAATACCTAAGTACAGACATTCCTTTACCCTGGCCAGATTTAACGTACTACCCTCTGCCTTGCTGTTAGGCAGATACGAGGGCAAACCGTATGAGTCACGTGTCTGCCCGTGTGGCTCATCGGACGTGGAAACAAACCTGCATGTATTGCTGCATTGTAGCTATTATGAGGACCTACGCTTGACCTTTATTGCCCCTGTCCTACAAAAGTTTAAAAATGAACCAGATCCCCAACAGATGAGAGCCTTGCTAGAAGACAAGGTTCCTGAAATTACGAGCAACGTTGCCAAATTCTGTGTTTCCGCCATGAGACGCAGGAAACAAGAGTCTCCCAAAGCCAATATGCAGGCAAAGGCGAATATCTAACTTCACTATGTTCCCAATTTTAAATCGCCGTCATGCACAAACCGTTTTGAACCTATCCTTGTTATTCCTGTGTTATGTTTTCTTGACTACCTGTATGTGTTAACCTGGTCTGCGACCGTATAATAAAATTTGATTTGACCCTCACTGCGAGAAGCAAAGCTACAGGGAACCAGGCAGAGGGCCTTCTCGGTAGTGGCGCCCGCCCTGTGGAACGCCCTCCCATCAGAGGTTAAAAGGATCAACAACTAACTGCATGACATTTAGAAAACACCTGAAGGCAGCCCTGTTCAGGGTTTTTAATCTGTGATGTGTTAATGTATTTTAATGTTTGTTGGAAGCCGCCCAGAGTGACTGGGGAGACCCAGCCAGATGGGCGGGGTACAAATAATAAATTATTATTATTATTATTATTATTATTATTATTATTATTACTCCTCTTCTGTGGATGGAGCGTATATGCAAACCTCCGTGCGCACAAGCATCCCTGGTCTTCTGCAGCTGGTGTGTCAAAAGGGCCTTATTCCCTCGCTCGCCAAACAAGGCAGAGAGCTTAAGAATGCAAGAAGAGGTCTGCTGGATCAGGCCAGTAGCCCATCTAGTCCAGCGTCCTGTTCTCGCAGCGGCCAACCAGGTGCCTGCGGGAAACCGGCAAACAGGACTCGCTGTGGTCTCCAGCCACTGCTTTTTGGAAGCATTGACGCCTCCAACTGTGGAGGAAGGGCAGAGCCATCATGGCTGGGAGCCACAGATACGCTTTTCCTCCATGAATTTGTCTAAGCAGCTTAAGTGGTTAGTGCGTCTGACTAGGACCTGGGAGTTCAAATCCCCGCTCGGTCATGATTCCTGCCTTGCAAGGGGTTGGACCGGATGGCTCTTTGGGACCTTTTTAAAATTCATTCTTTTATTTATATTTTGTACCTTTATTTACATTTTTTAAAATTTTTGACAAAGTAATAAGAATAAATAAATAATAATAAAAATGTGCACCCCACCATCGAGACGGTTCCATTGTAACTATCCTACCTCCAAAAATGTCAACACCTCTTGCGGTGGTTTGACCCTTTACCGTTTTAACAGTACAAATTCTACAAACGCCCTCCCTATCACCTTAAAAATCATTCCTCCTGCATATTCCCCGTCTTACCTTAATGGCACATGTTAATTTATCGTTAATAACTATATCCCTCACCACTTTATACCAGTCTTCCATTTTATATTCTTCTTGCCCCTTCCACTTCCTAGCTATCATAATTTGTGCAGCTGTCAATAAATTTGTTAGCGAGGCCTTCATAGCCTGTGAACCTTCTGCCCCATCGTAAATTGATAATAATGCTACCTCTGGACTTTCGGTCAGCTTTAACTCAGTGATTTCTGTTATCTCCTTAAACACCCTTTGCCACCAAAATTGCACATATTTACACCCCCACCAAATGTGAACTTAATTCCCTGTTTCCTGGCATCCCCTCAAATAGGATCCCTTCTACCTCGACAACTCCAAGATTCTGTCAAGCTCACTGGGTGTCCCTGAGCGAGTAACGGCCTCTGGGCCTAACCTACTTCACAGGGTTGTTGTGGAGGTTACATGAGGAACGGGAGTGCCCACATACACCACTTCGAGCTCCTTGGAGAAGGTGGTTGATAAATGCAACAAAATTATTACTATTATTATTATTATTATTACTAGCTTACCCGGCCGCGGCCTGCTGCGGCTGAATTTGTGAAATTGAAGAAGTTCCCCTGTTCACCTTCCGTCTGCCCCTTCTCTGTCCCCACCCCCGTTTTCAATTACTCTCTTCTCGCCCCCCCCCTTTTCTATTATCGGTTTGCGAGCTTGCAAATGGCCAACGGAGCTCTGGCAGGGGGAAGGTTTTGTAGCTGCAGTACCAGTATAGCCTAGCTAGAGGGCGAGGTTTTGCTGGTGACGTCTAATAGGTGTGACAATTTTTGTGCTTTTGTAGCTGTAGTACCAGTATAGCCATCGCTAGAGGGCGCTGTTTTGCTGGTGACGTGTAATAGGGGAGCCAAAAAAATTTCCGTTTTTCCTTTATTTTAGGCATGACAGGTGTGGTTTTTCTGAATTTTTATTATGCCAGATTCTTTTGCCATGGTAATGGAACGCTGTGTCCTAATTTGATGCAATTTGGTCCAGCGGTTACGCAGCAAGGGTGTTTCGGACAAACACGTAATGGGAACATTTATATATATATAGATTATGGTTGTGAACGTTCCCCTGATGTAATGTGGGAGCAGCCAACCTGCGGCCCTTTGAGAAATTGCGAGGCTCCTATCTCCCGTCAGCCGCAGCCAGCATGCCCAGTGCTCGCAGCTCAGCAGCCCCTGGCTTAATGCATACAAGAGAGGAGCATACAAAGGAAGCTGACAAGGACCTACTTACCCCACCAGGAAGAGGCCGCCACAAGCCAGCCAGGTCAGCGCCCCAGAGGTGTGCGAGAGGCGCGTCAAAATGGTTTTTTGACACATAGGGCAGTTCATCTGGACGGGACGGTCGTGGAAGACCAGCGGTGCCTGGACGTAAACCGTCTGAACAGGAACTGGGGCAGCAGAGGAGGCAAAGAGACAAGGGCGAGAGGGTCACACTCCCTTCCTGTTCAACCTCAGACTCCCTCCTCCACACCCAAATGGGAAATCAAAACGAACCACCTCAAGGAAGATGCAAGAGGCTTCTCCTCTTCTGTCTCGGCTGCTGGCTTTCAGACGCAGATTTTGCTGCATCTCTGAGAAGGGGACAGGGGATGTTGCTGGGCTGCAAACTCAGCCTGGGCAACGGTCAGAGACTGTGATGGAAGCTGCAGTCCAACCGTGTCTGGAGGGTTATGGGGCTCAGCCCGAGGGGCATATGCTGATGCTATAAAGGCCTGGGGTCCTGTTTGCACTGTGCGTTTAAAGCACGACGTTACTGTCAGGCTTCAAGGAATCCGATCCCTCCCATGGCGGCAGCCAAAAAGTAGATAAACAAGAAGAGTTCTTGCCGAGTCTTTTACAGTGGTACCTTGGTACTCGAACGGCTTGGCTCCCGAACGCCGCAAACTCGGAAGTAAGTTACAGGTAGGTAGCCGTGTTGGTCTGTGATAGTCAAAACAAAATAAAAAATAAAAAAATTCCTTCCAGTAGCACCTTAGAGACCAACTAAGTTTGTTCTTGGTATGAGCTTTCGTGTGCATGTATCTGAAGAAGTGTGCATGCACACGAAAGCTCATACCAAGAACAAACTTAGTTGGTCTCTAAGGTGCTACTGGAAGGAATTTTTTTATTTTTTATTTTGTTTCGGAAGTAAGTGTTCCAGTTATCAAATGTTTTTCAGAAGCCGAACATCCAACGCGGCTTCCGATTGAGTGCAGGAAGCTCCTGCAGCCAGTCGGAAGCCGCGCCTTGGTTTTTGAACGGTTTCGGGAGTCAAACGGATTAAGTTAGAGAACCAAGGTTCCACTGTCTTCAATATTCACAGAGAGAGATGTAGAAATGTCATCTCTCTTAGACGATGGCGTTGCTCCAAGTAAAGTCCCACCCGCTCTGTTTCTCTTATTCTACATCACCCCTGGGCCGGCTGATCTGTGCTTTCTGCCTCTGAGTTTTCTGTTCTCCTACTCTCAATGCCCGCCAGGTCCTGGGAGAGGCGGGAGTCAGGAATGCTTTCTAAAGACACTGAGTCTGTCAGCTGCCTCTCCACAGGTGCTTCTTCTTCCTCCTGCCCATCTCCCAATATTCCCCAGCTTCTCCCCTCTTTAGCCTCTGAACTATGACCTTCTGCAAACCACTGGTGTAAATCTATACTGTCCTCCTCTTCTCGGGAAGGTTCAGGAGGGGAGGGCGGTCTCCACCATTCCTCCTCAGTCCAGTCTTTGAAAGCTACCTCTTTAAATAGCCATGACTCCCCCCCAAGGAATCCTGGGAAGTGTAGTTTGTTGAGGGTGCTGGGAGTTGTTCGGAGGCCCTTGTTCCCCTCACGGAGCTACAGTTCCCAGAGTGCAATCCCCCCTTCCCAGGGAACCGTAGCTCCGTGAGGGGAACACGGCTGTTTATTTATTTTTTCCTTCAATGATTCTTACTGATTTTTTTCAAGTATCTTAAACACAATGCAGCTTAACAATATCATTCTCCTTAAAATCTATATCTTATCCGAATTAACTTCCCTCCACCCCTCTTCTGGCTCCTCTATATTGCCCTTACTTAAGCGTGTTTACTATACAGTATATACATTCTATAAATGTCTATAATTCCTTAATAAGTTTTTGTATTATACTTTAAACATACAATCCTTATTATATTACCGCATTACATCTTATGGTGTAACCAAATGTTTACAGTTACAGGCAGGTCTGCCATAGTCAAAATAAATAAATAAATAAATTCCTTCCAGTAGCACCTTAGAGACCAACTAAGTTTGTTCTTGGTATGAGCTTTCGTGTGCATGCACACTTCTTCAGGTCTCTAAGGTGCTACTGGAAGGAATTTTTTTATTTTTTATTTTGTTTTGACAAATGTTTACAATAAACGTTATGAGTTTTATTCCAAATAAAATAAGAGTCGTGGCTGTTTAAAGAGGTATCGTAGTGCTGTAGATTTAGAGTGCTGGTGGGCTCCAGTTCTGCTCAGAGGGCACCAGGGGGACCTCATGTTTATAGCTTTCAATCTCCCAGACGGAAGGAAAGTGCGGTGTATGCATAGCTGTCAACTTTCGGATTTGAAAATAAGGGATTTTTTCCAAACATTTGGATTTGAAAATAAGGGATGCCGCAAGGGTGGTGCAATGGCACCAAGTAGCCTCGCCACCCTGCGCTCCAGAGGCTGCGCGCGAACGGGTGAGCGAAAGAGCGAGCGCGTAGACGGCAGGCAGGCTGTCTGTCTGGTTGGGCGTGAGGGTCTGGCTGCACAAGGCATGCAAGCTCCACCCCCAGTCGGTCTCAGACTCCTTATTGGCAGCCGAGCAACGCAGCTGAGGAGCCTCCCTGGCCGGCAGGGAGGGAGAGGAGCTGCTTCCTTTGAAATCCGGGAAATTTAAGGGATAGCAACAATCCGGGATAGCAGCGGGAAACGGCATTGGAATAAGGGAGTGTTGACAGCTATGTTCAGAGGGCACCAGGGGGACCTCATGTTTATAGCCTTCAATCTCCCAGACGGAAGGAAAGTGGGGTGTACGTGGACCAAAATGGTGCAATTGAAGGCTTACCTTGTGGGGGACCTCCTATGAATCCAGGTTGCATTACATATGGCGGCGCCTGTTGGCCTTTCATAGCTGGTCCTGGTCCAGGCCCTGGGACAGGATAGGGCTGGGGGTACGGAGCAGAATGGATGCCAGTTGTCTCGGTGTAAGGAGGAGGCTGGGCCCCCTGAAAGGCAGGAGCGGATGGATCCATATTTCTGGGAGACAGAAAATGAAAAAGCATGCACGTTATCATTTCCTCAGTATCCCACCCTTCGTCCCAAAGGACCCAAAGGTTGCATCAAAAACACACCTTTTTTTAAAAAAAGTATTCTAAAGGTAAGTGGGTGGCACTTTGGGTTAAATCACAGAGCCTAGGGCTTGCCGATCAGAAGGTCGGCGGTTCGAATCCCTGCGACGGGGTGAGCTCCCATTGCTGGACCTAATGGTCAGGGGTCCCTTTACCTTTTTAAAGGTAAGCTAGTGTTAAAAGCTTGTATCTTTCATATATAGATATATTATTAAATAAAACGAAGAGCATAAAGAAATGTTTTTACAGCAGTTTGAAAGCAGCATAAAAGTATTCATTCATTTATTCATTCGTCCGTTCTCTACCTTTTCTCCTGAAGGGATTCAAGGCAGCATGCAGATAAAACCAAGAATTGCTTAAAAACCAGAATCGCTGCAGAATTGTTGGATATTGATAAAGCTATCACTGATCTTCTTGTTCCAAAACATTACAAAAAATATCATTTTTCCCCATAAACCTTAGGCTGGTTTATATGTATTATTTTAGCTCAATCATAGTTACTATGGACCACATTTCCTCAATCCATTCAGATACAATCGCAGATATGCTTTTTTTTTAATCTTAGCAAGTTGAACACTATTTCTTGATCATTTTCCGTAATGACATCTTTTAGATAACTAAGCAGAAATATTTTCGGTTCCAAGGATATATGCTATCCTAAAAACAGGATATCTCAAAACGTTCTAAAACATTCGAAAAACCAGTAATTTCAGAGTTGCCGGGAACAGTGTCTTTCAGCCATCCAATTCCTGGAGTAAACAGGAAAGTTTTCAAATTCCTCCTGAAAGTCAATAACGAGGGAGGGCACCCCACGAAGGGGGAGCCACCACCCAAAGGACCTGTTATGCATCAGCACCAACTAGGCAGCCCCTAGTGGTGACACCACCAATGAGGTGGGCGTAGGTATCATGCTTAGTACCTCGTACCTATGGGACTGTCTCTGCTGGTATGCCCCGCGGAGGACCTTAAGGTCCACAAATAACAACACTTTGGAGGTCCTGAGCCGCAAGGTGGTTAGATTGGTCTCAACTAGGGCCAGGGCCTTTTCAGTACTGGCCCCGACTTGGTGGAACGCTCTGTCACAAGAGACCAGGGCCCTGCGGGATTTGGCATCTTTCCGCAGGGCCTGCAAGACAGAGCTGTTCCGCCTGGCCTTTGGGTTGGACTCAGTCTGACCTTTATGTTTCCCTCCCCTTATGGTTTTGATTTATGGGCCACTACTAAAATGAGGCTGCATTTTAAATTGTATTTTAACTCGTATTTTAATCCCGTATTTTAATTAACTGTTTTTTTCTTTCTTTTTTATTGTAATTTTTTTGGTTTTATTGTAATTTTATTGGTGTTAGCCACCCTGAGCCCGGTTCTGGCCGGGGAGGGCGGGGTATAAATAAAAATTTATTATTTTTATTATTAGCAGTAGTAAGGTAAAGGGACCCCTGACCATTAGGTCCAGTCGTGACGGACTCTGGGGTTGCGGCGCTCATCTCGCTGTATTGGCCGAGGGAGCCGGCATACAGCTTCTAGGTCATGTGGCCAGCATGACAAAGCCGCTTCTGGCGAACCAGAACAGCGCACGGAAACGCCGTTTACCTTCCCGCCAGAGCGGTTCCTATTTATCTACGGTACTTGCACTTTGACATGCTTTCGAACTGCTAGGTGGGCAGGAGCTGGGACCCAGCAATGGGAGCTCACCCCGTCGCAGGGATTCGAACCGCCGACCTTCTGATCGGCAAGACCTAGGCTCTGTGGTTTAACCCACAGCGCCACCTGGGTCGCTCCGTAGTAGTAGTAGTAGCCATTTGTCTAATCCTCCACTGATGGTCTTCATTGAAAGAAGGTACTTCAAAATTAAAGGGAGATACGGATAGAGGAAGAAGGTGGTCTTAAGAACATCCTTTATGTCAGGCATAGGCAAACTTGGCCCTCCAGATATTTTGGGACCACAACTCCCATCATCCCTGACCACTGGTCCTGTTAGCTAGGGATGATGGGTCCCAAAACATCTGGAGGGCCGAGTTTGCCAATGCCTGCTTTATGTGAACTGCCCTGAGACCTTTGGGTATAGGGTGGTATAGAAATAAAATAAATAAATAAAAAATAAAACCATACAATAATAATAATAATAATAATAATAATAATAATAATAATAATTTATTATTTATACCCCGCCCATCTGGCTGGGTTTCCCCAGCCACTCTAGGCGGCTTTCAACAGAACATTAAAATACAATAATCTATTAAACATTAAAAGCCTCCCTAAACAGGGCTGCCTTCAGGTATTTTCTGAATGTAGGATAGTTGTTGATCCCTTTAACCTCTGCTGGGAGGGCGTT
Source organism: Darevskia armeniaca (assembly GCA_034641395.1). Taxonomy (NCBI): domain Eukaryota; kingdom Metazoa; phylum Chordata; class Lepidosauria; order Squamata; family Lacertidae; genus Darevskia; species Darevskia armeniaca. The sequence continues at coordinate 251,292 of JAWWNF010000855.1, read as the reverse complement.
CCACAGGGCGGGCGCCACTACCGAGAAGCCCCTCTGCCTGGTTCCCTGTAACCTCACTTCTCGCAGTGAGGGAACCACCAGAAGGCCCTCGGCGCTGGACCTCAGTGTCCGGGCTGAACAATGGGGGTGGAGACACTCCTTCAGGTATACAGGACCGAAGCCGTTTAGGGCTTTAAAGGTCAGCACCAACACTTTGAATTGTGCTTGGAAACGTACTGGGAGCCAGTGTAGCTCTTTCAAGACCGGTGTTATGTGGTCTCGGCGGCTGCTCCCAGTCACCAGTCAAGCCATGCTGGACCAGGCCAAAGGCCTACCTGCTGTCACAATGACCAAAAATATGCCCCAATAGGAAACCTGCAACCAGGAGCTTAGCACAACCACAGTCTCCCCAACTGCGAGTCCCAGGAACTGGGTGTTCCGAGGCATCTGTCCTCCCAACAAGGCTCTGAATAATCAAAAGGAACAAAGGTAGCAGCATTCGTTTTAAGGCCAGCTAAAAATAGTCATGTTCTTAACTGGCTTTTGACATCATTGTTAATGCTGCTGCCTTTGTTAATTCTGATAAACTAAACAGAGCTGTACTTTGTACAGTAGCTCTGCGGAAAAAGCCATAAACAAAGACGTTGGGGTTTTTTAACCGCATTCAAAAAGCCACAGCCTAGAAACTGTGGGTGCCAACTTAAAGGAAGGAGACGGATTCACCGGGTGACCAATCACAATCTCCCAGCCTAATCTACCTTGCAGGGTTGTTTTGAGGATAAAAGGGGGAAAGGGAGGGAGAGAGAACCACCTTGATCTGCCTGCTGGAAAAGCAATGTGTGAATGTACTACTAATCATGAAAGGAGGAGGTTAGGTTAAGCTAACCTCAAATTCCTATGTTACAGGGCTAACCTGTAATTCCTATTTCACACACCTCTTTGCAGGAGGCTACACATCCCCTAAATTCATAAGGAAAGTCTCCGGCAGCAGCAGAAGACTGCATAACGAAAGTTCAGAACCACAGTGCAAGGGCAAAGCATGCGTACTCTCTTATCAGCATGACCTTGCTAGTCTGGAAGGATGGCATCGACCGCCCAAGTACAGACAGAGAGTTTGTACAGGGTGCAAATGTCCTGATCACCGTGACGTACAAAGGGCCTAGGCAAAGTTCACAGGATGTAATGTCCTTATATGGGTTACAGGATCTCGTGATGCATGGAAGCAGGAAGGATTTCCCTAATATGGTCATAGACCTTTTGGGAGGGGGAGAGAGAGCTCTCTGAAAGGTATATAAGTTTTGCCTGGACTGATTGTTTTTGTTCCTGTTTTGGATGACCAAACAGGATCCTTCTGCTGCTCCGGAAAGCAGGAATAAAACCTTTCTCTTTTGAACCAAACCTCGATGTCTTTTTGGCTCCTTCTTTCCCTACCTGGGAGCAACGCAAACCCCTGAATTTCCTGATAAGGCTACATTTCCTGGGGGCTCGTCCGGGATTTGCGTTCCCCAAGGCTTGAGGGATGAAGGTTCGAGGCGTCACTGCAAAGTGAACAGCTCTGTTCGGGGTTGGCAGTTCCAAGTGCGCACACCTACCAGTTTTGTAGGAGGAACTGACCACCCTGCACTGAGTGGCTGCAGAGGACGAGAGAAAGGTGCAGCAGCTGCAGGGGAACCAGGGAACCAGGGAACCAGGGGAAGTATAGTAGTAAGGACAGGGGGTCTGATCAACCCACCGGCCGTGTGCTGTTCAAAAAGCCGCCGGTCCAGCAGTGAGCGAAGGGAGCCGCTGACTGTTACAGTGCTAGCAGAGAGCAGAATTGCCGCTGGCGGAATTTTGCTGGCAGTACGCGGAGGTGCCGCTAGCAAAATTGTTGCTAGCCGTGAGCAGAATTGCCGTTAGCACGGTTGGTAGTGAGCAGCGAAAGCGTGCCACCAACTTCGGAGAAAGGGGGGAGGGAAACCGGGTGTATGGGGACACTCTAATGAATGGTGTGTGGGTGAGAGGCATGTGAAGAGTGTGTGTGGGAGTGTGGAAAATCACTAGGAGTGAGAGTGTTCCAAATATAGGGGGGGAGCAAATCAACCCCTCCTTGCAGTGTTTTCTGGACAATTGGATGCCAACAAAGGGGATGATTGGGATTTTAAACCAAAAGGCAGAAAGACTTCCAACCTGAAAAAAACAAAAAAACCCTTATGGTTGAGAAGATGAAATTGGGCGCAGAACAGAGGCAAGCAGAATTACCTACAATCAAACTAATTTTTTGCCAGCCCCTGGAGGGGATAATTTGGTTGCCTCTGCCCTGTGCCGCACAGCAAGGAGGAGTGTTAGGAGGTGACATTCCTGAAGGTTGATGATATGGTGATGGTGAATTAGGGGGGGGGTAGGAAAATAGTAGGCACGGCACGGCAGTGATGGCGCACGGTGTCATACCGCAGAGAGGCTGCTCTCTCACAGTGAGAGAGAGAGAGAGCATGTTCTCTTGGGAAATTAGATTAGGCTGGGAGGTTGTTGGGTTTTTAAGTGCATGTGTGTGAAGAAAAGGATTGGAGTCTGTAGTGAAACTCCAGCAAAAGTGAGAGTGTGTCTTGCTTGTTTGTTTGTTTGTTTTGTTGTGTGTGTGTTGTGTCAAGAAGTGTGTTAGCTTTCCATGTTAAAGACACCTATGGAAAGTCTCTTGTGTCCTGAAAAGTGTTGGGTTTTTTAAGTTTTTCTTGAGGAATGTTTAATTCAAAGTAACACTTTTAAAAGTATGATTTGGAAACTATTTGATTGTATTTGGTAATAATATTGTGAAGAAGTAAGGAATTGTGGCTGAAAATATTTGCAATTCACCATTCTAAGAAGAAAAAGCTATTTTAATGTGTTCCAATTACTTGTTTGTTATTGTTAAAGTTGGCTAGGATAACAGATTTAATGTTGCCCTCCTCTTGTCTATATATTCCAGCTTGTAGGTATTTTTGAATTGTGAGGTCCAAAAAGTCCTCCTCTTATTTTTTCCCCTTTTTCTCTGAGAGTGGGTATTTATTGCAAGCTTCTGCAGTTTTCCCCCTCTTTCCTGAGTCCTCTTTTAATTTGGTCTAGGTGTGTGTGTGTTTTCCAAAAACCCGTGATCTTTGGTTTACTAATCCGGTTTTCTAAAGCCCCTTCCGCGTAGCCAGAGCTTTCTGCAGCCAAGACTTGGTTGCTCTGGCTTTTGGATTAAAAGGGGGGGAGTAAGAGCAGAGCGGGGAGTAGATAAAAGGGTAAAAGAGTGGTAGCCCAGGATGATGAGGATGATGAAAATTGGGTCAAGGGGCATAGGTAGGTAGGTGGAGGTAGGTGAGCAGCCCAGCAGGGAAAACGAAGCAGGGAAAGTGTAAGGCGAGGACAGAGAAGCTGAGAGGGATTCAAACCGTGCAGGGGGAAAGTTGGACAAAGAAGGGAAAATGCACAAAGCAGCTAGGAGGGCAAGTGAGAAATGGAGCCATAACTCAGAGAGCGTTTTGAAGAGGGGGAGTTCAAGAGGCAGGCAAGCAAAGTGAAAAAGATCAGGGACCGAGCAGCTCAGCAGGAGCGGAGATTAGGAAGACGGTGAGACAGAGGAAAGGAGCAAAGGTAAATCCAAGTTGTCTGGGAGGTTGTCTTTTTTTTGGAGTGCATGGGTGTAAAGTGAGGGATTGAAGCATGTAGGGAAAATCCAGTAAGTAAGAGTGTGTGTTTTCTTTTTGAGAGGGAGAAAAGAGAGAGATCGGGTCTTGGAGAGATCAGTAGTGGTGGAGCAGAGGAACTGCAGGCAGGCAGGGAAAGGAAGGGCTCTGGTAGGTTGTGAGAGACCCGCCACCACCTCAGCACTAGGAAAAGGCGGAAGTAAGGAAAAAGGTGTTTTGGAGTTGGTGTGAAGTGTAAAGAGTTATAGAGATTGACAGGAAAAGCATGTGTTGTTGGCGGTGTGCAGGGGGAAGAAAGGTGAACCCACAAGGAATGTGTTTGCAGAATTGATTAATAGCAACTAGGTTTGACATCAGGCTGCTGGAAGAAAGAGTGGGGCTTAACCCCTGCACAGAGAGGATTGTAAGTAGAAGGAAGGGAAAGATGAGGAATTAGTGATGGGTGAGTTTGGGCAGAGTTAGGTGAAGATGAGGAATGGACAGAAAGGGAGGAACATCAGCCAGCATTTGTTGTTACTGCCACAGAGGCAGAAGGATAGGATAGTGAGGAGGATTGATTGAATTGGAGCATTCAGAAGGAACTTAGATGGGGATTTAAAGTAGACAAGTTGCAGAAAAGGAAAAAGAAAGTTGCAGAAAAGGAAAAAGGAGGTCTGCAAGAATGAGGATTGGTATATAAAGCAAAGAAAGGCTTTAGGAGGAGCGTGGGGACTGTATCCCTTGATGATGGTCCTGCTTTGTTAAGAGCAACCCCCAGAGCAACCCAACCTCTGGTTTGTTGGGCTGCTGCTGCAAGCACCTTCAGTGTGCAACCCATAGAAAACCAGAATCCTTCTTTCTGAAGGGGATCCGGCCAGAATGATTAGACTGTTTGAAGGTGTATTGTAGACTCTCACCTCAAACCACCTGTACTTTATGTAAACATGATATCCCATCTCCATGATTAGTGATGATTTGGATGTTGGAAATTATTTGCAGTTGCTCTCCCAAGGTTTTTCCTCCTTGAACAGGTGGACCCATGCTTGAACCCCTGTGCATAGGTCGAGTCTATGCATTCCAGGGGCATTGAATGCCCTGGGAAGGGCATGAGAGGTTTGCAGAGCGCCCACTGTGTTTATGTTATGTTATGGTCTTGTGTGTGGATTCTGTGTTGAGAGACATAGGATGTGCGAGAGGTGTTTATGTGTTTATGATCCTGTGTTTGGAAGAAGACATCCTCAATTCGACACATTCTGACTTGTATGGGAAGCTGTATGGGAGCCTTCCCACCAGATGGCATCTGATTCGGCTAGGGACAACCGCCTGGCAGAGTGGGCAAACAGCACGAGAAGAAGAGGGGGAGCTTTACCCCTCGCCATCGGAATATTGATCACCCTATCATCGATTCATCGATCCCCAACTAGCCCTTCTTCATTTTCCAATAAGGACTCTTGCTTTTTCCTTCTGGACTACATTTGTACGAGAAGCTTGCACAGCAGCAACTCATATCCCTGAGTTACGACATCATTTGGCTATCCACGGTTGCAGTTTTTGAGTCCTCGATCTTATTCTTCGGGTCCGCCATATGTGCAATTGAACTGTGTCAACTGATCTCCACCAGCTTCTGTGACTCATCATCTAGGGGACCACCCACCCCTGCTGGGGCTGCACCCCCGATGGCAGCACCATCTGCGTCTCCTGTGCCAGTATTTTCAGTCTTGGCATCAGCAAGTTTTAAGTTGTTTTCCTGCCATCCACACACTCATCCCCTTTGGACTGAACTGAAGGGTCTTTTCCCGTCCACCGGCCCTCTCTGAAGCATGCTGCAGTCCACCTTGGGCCTACAAGGTGACCAACGGGAGGATGGGCAGGTCCATCGCCACCCACACCGCAGGAAGCGAAGGACCAGCACCTGTCGACTCGTGCTTTTGCCGAACACTTCTTCAAGTGGCTGTTGCGCCATGAACCCTCTGATACCTGGGCAATGGATATGGCTTTCGCTTCTTGACCTCCGAGATGGAGTCCTCCAGCAAACCCACGCCATCGAAATGACTGGAGCCAGGGCTTCACCCCGTCCGTCCTCAGCCTGGCATCGATTCCGGATTGCATCATCGATCCCCAATGGCATCAGGAGTTACTCTCCTTCTGAGAGCTCCCTTTGAGAACGGCAGAAAGTGGAAGTTGCTTTCATGCCATGGCAGTTTACCAGGACTGTGGTTGTTGACTCATGCGCTACTAGCGTGATACTGCGTGGAAGTAGCAGGCATGGACTGTGGGAAGGGAGAGCAGTGGTTTTGTTCCCAAAAAGCTGAAACAGCAGTTTGGTGCCAGGCTAAGGAGGCCAACAGCCAGAGTGGGCCTTCAGCAGGCATCTGAAGAAGGCCTGTCCCAAAAGCACCAGTTGTGTTTGGGGTTCTGTTTTGGGTGAAGGTGGAACTGTTTCCTGCTCTCTCCAGACTGAAAGGGGACTGTCTTGTGGCATCATCCCACAATGACTGGAGATCCTTGGCCAGATGACCCGCACCTCGACGCGCGGCCGGGCAACAACATGTCAGCACAGAGCAGAGGGAGATAAGAACTTTTGATCTTTCTCCCTGATGAGCAGGGAGCATGGACGGTGGCAGCTGGATATGGGACTTGTCATCATGCTCCTGGACCTCGGGTTCTTATGTTGGGTCTGTTATCTATGGAGACACCAGATGTGGGGACAAACAGGGAACAGCAGGGTAGTGTGTGTTACTTGTCATCTACCTATCCCTGACATTGGGAAACCAAGAGATGCTGGATTTAGAGGGAGAAACCAATTGCCTGGTGGGCACCAGAAGTTTAAATACGACTGCTTTGAGTCTCCCTGAATCATAGGTTGTATATAACAGTACCAGGAAACCCAGGGATGGGAAGCCAGCTGCTGCTAGAGCCAAGACCCCGAAACCCCCCCGACAAGGGAGGGGGTTTGGTTGGTTAACCAGCTGGTTGTCGAATTTAGGATGATTTAGAGGAGTTTGTGTGGTGCTTAATGATCTTGCTTATGCCCTGCTTCTGTCTCCCCTGCTTTTCAGCATTTGCACAAGGTGATGCGTAATATGGTGTAAAAGGTGATCAGACCCTAGATTATAGCCATGGTACGTGTGGTACAACTCCTTGGACAGCACCTCGGGACGCGTCAGACAACGATTGTCTGACGGTCCGTAAAGAGTAGTTGGGAGTGAAAGGAGGAGGTTAGGTTAAGCTAACCTCAAATTCCTATGTTACAGGGCTAACCTGTAATTCCTATTTCACACACCTCTTTGCAGGAGGCTACACATCCCCTAAATTCATAAGGAAAGTCTCCGGCAGCAGCAGAAGACTGCATAACGAAAGTTCAGAACCACAGTGCAAGGGCAAAGCATGCGTACTCTCTTATCAGCATGACCTTGCTAGTCTGGAAGGATGGCATCGACCGCCCAAGTACAGACAGAGAGTCTGTACAGGGTGCAAATGTCCTGATCACCGTGACGTACAAAGGGCCTAGGCAAAGTTCACAGGATGTAATGTCCTTATATGGGTTACAGGATCTCGTGATGCATGGAAGCAGGAAGGATTTCCCTAATATGGTCATAGACCTTTTGGGAGGGGGAGAGAGAGCTCTCTGAAAGGTATATAAGTTTTGCCTGGACTGATTGTTTTTGTTCCTGTTTTGGATGACCAAACAGGATCCTTCTGCTGCTCCGGAAAGCAGGAATAAAACCTTTCTCTTTTGAACCAAACCTCGATGTCTTTTTGGCTCCTTCTTTCCCTACCTGGGAGCAACGCAAACTCCTGAATTTCCTGATAAGGCTACAATCATAGTGAAAAGTATTCCAAAAGGAATAGAATAGATTTCTCCTGTTCCGACAAGACTCTTAAAAGTGAATGCATGACTGGCCTACTAGACCCAGGAAAGGGAACCTGTGGCTCTCCAGATGTTGGCCCATCATCTCTGGCCACTGGCCATGCTGACTGGGGCTGATGGGAGCTGGAGTCCAACAACATCTGGAGGGACACAACCAGGGCTAGAACATACGCAGGCACCCCCAAACTCGGCCCTCCAGATGTTCTGGGACAACAACTCCCATCATCCCTAGCTAACAGGACCAGTGGTCAGGGATGATGGGAGTTGTAGTCCCAAAACATCTGGAGGGCCGAGTTTGGGGGTGCCTGGTCATATGTACAGGATAAGCTAATACAACACGTTAAAACATCAAAGGAAACAATCCAGAATAAAACAAATTCAAGCTCCCAGGAAAATGTTTCAGATCCTTCTCTGAGTGACATCTGGCTTTCCCTATTTACCTACTTAATTTATAGAGCAGCTCCATAGCAAAAGGACTCTAGGGAGCCAGTGTGGTACAGTGGTTAGAGTGTCGGACCAGGACCTGGGAGATCAGGGTTCAAATCCCCACTCAGTCCTGAAGCCCAGTGGGTGACCTTGGAGTCAGTCACAGCCTCTTAACCTACCTCGCAGGGTTGTTGGTCATATATATATATATATATATATATATATATATATATATATATATTTGTTCATAAGTGTGCCAAGCAAGTGTGCCACATGTCTGAAGCAGCACAGGAAGACAGGCCTGTCTCCATTTTGACTCCCAAACTGACAAACTGTTTCTCTGCAAGGAAGGAGGGGGTGATTGTCTCAGGAAAATAAAGTGATAATCTCTGGCATCCTGATACCTGAGTGCCAGACAAAAGGGTGTGACTAACCTGGCTGGGAAATGTAAATATCTCTCTTGTTTTACTTGATGGGTTTTTGGGTGGAGGGCAAGAGGAGGCCTGGGGAGGGTCAAGGATGCTCAGATTACTGCTACCAGACCTCCCCTTTCATGATGGAGCTGTGATGTATCTGGGGGGTGGTCCTGGGTTACACCCCTTTTTGTGATGTATGTATGATGTATAAGGGGGTGGTCTTGAGCGGGAGGGGGGAATTTCAAAAGTCTATATAGGAGCTGGCACACCATTGTTGTGGGTTCCTCCTCCCTCCTCCATTTTGGAAGTGAGGGCCCTATTGCAACAGATATAATAAAATTTTGCTTCTCAATTTTTCTCTGGTTGGCCTCTGTAAATTTACTCCTACCGATGGAGAACCTGGGAAGGCTCTTGTGTACCCCATAAGGGAATAAGAGCAGATTTCTGTTTATTTCACCTGTATTCCTTGGAGAGAAAGGTGGGGTCGAAATGCAATAAATAGCAGACACTCGCTCTTGAGATGTTGAACAGCCAGCTAGCTGTCTATGGGAAATTGAAAGGCAGAGGCACCTCCTAGCTGCTTCAACATCCAGTGGTTAACCCAGAGAAAAATATGACTTTCCGCTTCCAGCTAATAGGCAACCACAACCTTTGCGTGCCTCACATCCTGCATCAAGCCAATCTTTCTCCAGAAAAACCAAATGGCTGCGTAAGCAAGCTTGCGGCAACAAATTTCCCCGTCCAGTTGTGCAATGCATAGAGCTGTCTTTGGGGTGAGCGGGTTGTTTTATTGCTCATCGGTTCACTGGTATTTTGTCGGCAAGTATATCTTACCATCACTACCCAACAGCTGCATTTGCAATACTGCCCAAAACCCACGTAGGAAAAAAAACCCCACAAGCTGCAAGATGGAGTGGGTTGAAGCCACCAACCTTCAGATCACAGATGCAGGCCAAAAGACCCCACGGTGCCATAAGCAGAGTGAAAATGTGTTGCAGGAAGAACTGGGAGAGAGAGAATAAGGATCTCCTTATGGAAAAACCCTGTGTTAGCAGCACCAGAGTGACTTCCCTGGGGCACAAAACTGGGTAATGTGTATGGTGGTCCTGGGCTACCCAGATGACAAGACCCACCCACCCCCCGCCTCGCTGATTATATAATAAATTCATATACATGCACAAATGATCTTAAAAGCTGCAATGTTTAACCAGCTGTCTTAGTAAACCAAAATGGGTTTCTTCCCACCAACCAAAGGACCCCACAATCAAATCAAGCAGCAGGTTTATTTTTAACAATTGAATCTTTTAAATACAAAAATGTGAAGAAGAAGAAGAAGAAGAAGAAGAAGAAGAAGAAGAAGAAGAAGAAGAGTTTGGATTTGATATCCCGCTTTATCACTACCCTAAGGAGTCTCAAGAGGGGCGCGGGTGGCGCTGTGGGTTAAACCACTGAGCCTAGGGCTTGCCGATCAGAAGGTCGGAGGTTCGAATCCCCACGACGGGGTGAGCTCCCGTTGCTCGGTCCCAGCTCCTGCCCACCTAGCAGTTTGAAAGCACGTCAAAGTGCAAGTAGATAAATAGGTACCGCTCCGGCAGGAAGGTAAACGGCGTTTCCGTGCGCTGCTCTGGTTTGCCAGAAGTGGCTTAGTCATGCTGGCCACATGACCCGGAAGCTGTACGCTGGCTCCCTCGGCCAATAATGCAAGATGAGCGCCGCAACCTCAGAGTCGGTCATGACTGGACCTAATGGTCAGGGGTCCCTTTACCTTTTAAGGAGTCTCAAAGTGGCTAACAATCTCCTTTCCCTCCCCCCCCCACCACCACAAACACTCTGTGAGGTGAGTGGGGCTGAGAGACTTCAAAGAAGTGTGACTAGCCCAAAGTCACCCAGCAGCTGCATGTGGAGGAGCAGGGAAGCGAACCCGGTTCACCAGATTACGAGTCTACCGCTCTTAACCACTACACCACACTGGCTCTCCTCAGAACCATCAGCCTCACATGTAACCAAATAAACACCAAATGTTTCTTTTTCTGGGAAGCAGGCTCAGTCGTTTCTGGGAGGTGGAACAAAAAGAACAAGTTGGGGCAAGTGTGTCTCACCGCTTGGCCTGGCAAGCCGCCTGCAGGTGGTTTAAGTCCTCGCCCGTTCCGGCTTCCAATTGTGAAAAGTGGTTCTGCAGAGCACAGCCATGCGGAGCGAGGAATAAATAATGCAGACGGCACCCAGATGCTTTCAGCAACCCAAAGTGCACAGTATGATAAGAGGATGTAGGCTTCCTGTCCAACCTGGTGTGTTTGCTCAGGGAACAGCTCTATTATCTTTCCAAATATACTCCTCTAGTTACCGTACCCGCAATGAAGCATTAACTTCCGTGTTGTAGACATTGCATATATATAATTTATACATGCAGGCTGAAAAGGCCTTTTTCTTTTTTTTTCTTTTTTTTACAGTACGCATTTAGCGTCTCTCTAAGAAATTGCCAGTATAATCAAACTGCTTGATGGCACAAATGCAGTCACCATTTTATTAAAAAGCATAGGTCAGAGATACCCACCCTGTGGAACGCCCTCCCACCAGATGTCAAAGGGATCAACAACTATATGACCTTTAGAACAGTGTCCCCCAACCTTGGGCCTCCAGCTGTTTTTGGACTACAATTCCCATCATCCCTGACCACTGGTCTTGCTAGTGAGGGATGATGGGAGTTATAGTCCAAAAACAGCTGGAGGCCCAAGGTTGGGGAACACTGCTTTAGAAGACATCTGAAGGCAGCCCTGTTTAGGGAAGCTTTTAATGTTTGATGGATTATTGTATTTTAATATTTTGTTGGAAGCTGCCCAGAGTGGCTGGGGAAACCCAGCCACATGGGCGGGGTATAAATAATAAATTATTATTATTATTATTATTATTATTATTATTATTACCAGCCTCACTTCTCTAAGTTTCTTTAAATTTCTTTTCTTCCTCCAAACCTTCATTAGGCATTACAGATGTAGACAGTCTTAAAACATCCATATGCAACATTTTAAAAAATATATACAAAAGAAGCAGCCATATCCTATATAATAAAGTGCCTGCGTACGTTCCGTGTGTCAGTGGAAATGCGCTACTGCGCATGCGCCCCACTGACGCAGGGATTGGAGCGGGCGGAGAGGGGGCGTGTCCGAGAGGGCGGCCGTGCGCAGGCGCGTCGTCAGTTGGGTCAATGCCGCCGCCTCGCACGGTCGCCCTCCCGGGCCGCTGAGGGGGCAACCGACCGCCGCCAGGCTCGCCCTGCCCAGGCACCTCCGCGGACCTGCCGGTTTTGCCAGGGGCGCTTCGGCCCTAGCGGAGCCTCCCTCCTCAACTGGGCGAGGGGGAGACCCGGACGCCGCCCTGGAGGCAGCTGAGGCGAGCGGCTCGGCTTTCACCTCGGCTCTTGCGGCCTCTGCAGCCACAGACCCGCCCACCTCGCCTCGCCTCACCTCACCTGCCCGGTCTGATGCAGCTGCAGCCTCGGACGGGGGAAGACGCCGTGGCTGAGGCGGGATTTGAACCCGGGCCTCCTCGCCGCCTCCTCCTCCTGGGGCTCTGCCTCCTCCTGCCTCCTCCTCTAGCGCCCGTTATTTAACGGGCTAACTTCAACTAGTAAGACATATACTGGTAGTAACAGAAATTGCAATGGGAGTGTCTTCCCATCTATATGGTGCCATTTGCCACTCTAGCAGATACTATTGACAGAAACTCAGCCACTTCCAGGTTAATATCAGACAGGCAGAATTTGATATCTTCATTGTGCCATGATGCTAAACTACGCAAAAAGGGGGATAACATGTATTTACGTAGCTGGTTGTACAGAGGACAGTAGAGAAGAATATGTTCTACTGTGTCCGGCACATTCAAATAACTTTCACAATGTCTATCATTTCTAGGGATGTTTAAATATCTGCCCTTAACAAAAGCTGAGGGAGAAACGTTCAGTCGGGCTAACATAAATGCCCTGCGTTGGACTGGAATTACCGTACTTTTCCATGTATAAGACTAGGTTTTTTTATTTTAAAATTACGTTCAAAAATGTGGGTCGTCTTATACACGGATACAACCTCCCCCAATTTTCTCAATTTGGAGCCCCCCCCCCAAATAGGGGACGTCTTACACATGGGGGCGTCTTACACACGGAAAAATACGCTATTAACTTTAAGATATAAGTCATCCTGCTATCGGTTGTATTAAAACCACAGAACTTGGAGGAGCAGATTTTATTTACAGCTGACTCAATGTTTTGTTTTTCAATATCCCTTAATCTAATTTGGATATTGCGGTAGATGTGTTGCTCACTAGAATTACACAATAATTCCAAGTCAATACCAATAAATTGAATTTTGCTGTGTATGAGTTGGAGCCATCTGGATTTATAGGAGTCCTTAAGTAAGTCAGAAAGCAGATTCGAAGGTTGGGAACGGAAATGGCAACACAGTCAGTATTTTATAGTGCTAGTCCACGCCCAATATTCCAGCATGTGTATACCTAATTCTGTACACATTGTCTCATACTTGATTGAATTTGGGAGCCTGTGGACAGGTTTCAAGAAACTTGAGTGCATCTTATCTAAATCACTATTATATGCTTCCATCCCCAAAAGTAGCTGGGAAGACACTTTAGCTTGAAAAATCTGAATGGCAGCTGGTATAAACCGGTTACATTTCTGAAAATATAAGTGGGCTACTGCTGAGGAGGTACGCTTTGCCTGTTTTATAGCACTTGTGCGATGGTTTGACCAACCGGAGTTGCTCTGGAATAAAATTCCAAGATATATCTGCATCTTTACTTGCTGGATTTCTTGTCCTCTTATTTTCCATTTCTCTAGTTTCCAGAAATCAGAGAAGACCAGATTTATTTTGTCTTCTCATAATTTATAGAGAGTTTGTTAATTTCACAGTAAGAAACCAAGGAGAGTAAAAGACGGTTCAAATCTGTCCTCGTCTGTGATAATAAGGTCGCATCATCTGCATACAGTAAAAGTGGGACCGGGTTTTGGTTGATTTTGGGGGCATGTGGTTCTATTCAGAGTGTTATCATATCTGTATTACTTATTGTCTGTAATCACATTAGGGTAAAGTAACTGCCTTCCTGTCCCAGAAGGAACAGTTACTATTGGTGCATTCAAGTTTCTGCATTGGGATCCTCAGTCTTATTGGTTCCCACCAAAAAGCAGCTGTGTGATTGCTTGAGACTGTTCCCTCCAAAATGTATCTTTTCCTAGTCAGTCCTCTGTCCCTATAAATGTAGCTTCCCTACCCTCAGTTCCCTCTTGTTTGCCTGAATAAAGAGTTGTTACATGAAGAAGCTGTCTCCTGCCTGCTATGTCAGAGAGCTGAAATCACTTGCTGAAATCATTAACCCACGCTACAACAGGGAGAAGGCTAAGAAAAAGGCAGCAGCGGCTGAGCAGGACCCTGAACGGGGAGCTGTAACCTTTCCGTCCAACCCCAGGCACTGCCTTTGCAGATAGGAGCAGAGAACTCACCTCGACCAACCGTACTGTCTCGCCATTCCTGCAAGGCTAGAGTGTCTCACCACTCCTCGTCTTAAAAAGCTTGGCGCGACAAGCAGGGGAACTTGTTGGGACGTCCTTGCCGCTTCGGAACTCCTTATCCTGCTCCTAATTCCTGAGTCGTGACTCCTGGGCCCTGCTATGCTGCTGCTGCCCAGCCTGCCTCTTCCTTACTCCTGAGTAACAGTCTACGGCCAAAACCTAACTTCCTGCCACAATGACAGTTAACTCCTAACTGAGCGGAACCCCCAGCCAATCGGAACTTGCTCTCACCCAGACCAACCGGGCTGAATTTACCTGGTTGTAATATGGTAAAGTAACAGAAGGGAGAGAAAGAGAGAGACCCTCTGAACCTGTCACCAAGGACCTGGCTCTATGTAGCTTTCCAACCTCGCAAGAGTGCAAAACTTCAGAGCAGATGGGTGGGGTATAAATAATAAAATCATTATTAGCATTATTATTCGGACCTTTACAGTCACAGAAAATTCCTTAACCTCATAGAATGAGCAGAAAATAAGAGCTTTTTTCCCACAGGGAGGAAAGAATAGCTAACTGAAGCACACGCTCAAGGGCTTTTGAATGCAGATCTATAGTGCTCTCTGTAAGTCATAAATCATCCTCTTTTGCAGGCAGAGGGTCCCAGTTCAGCTTCGGCAGCATCTCCAGTAAAAAGGCCATGTCACCATTAAGAAAGAGAGTTAGGAACAGGCCCATGTATATGTGGACTATTCCTGGATCAAGTGACTTTTGTTCTTTAAGTTCTCAGAGTTCTTAACCAAGCTCGAGGTTGTCACGGGAACAGCCAGATATTTAACTGATCATCCATCACAGTCAGTCCATCATCCGAACAATAAGACTTGAGAGCCGTCCTGCCCAAACATGGCCACTAGACATTCCGTTTTGGCGCCTGCAAAACTTGGTTGAAGAAGGCATTTGGTGCCTGGCATATAAAGTGGTAATAATAATAATAATAATAATAATAATAATAATAATAATAATAATTTATTATTTTTACCCCGCCCATCTGGCCAAGTTTCCTCAGCCACTCTGGGCAGTTTCCAGTCAAATGTTAAAACAATACAGCATTAAATATTAAAAACTTCCCTAAACAGGGCTGCCTTCAGATGTCTTTTAAAAATAGGATAACTGCTTATTTCCTTGACATCTGCTGGAAGGTCGTTCCACAGGGCGGGCGCCACTACCGAGAAGGCCCTGTGTCTGGTTCCCTGTAACCTCACTTCTCGCAATGAGGGAACCGCCAGAAGGCCCTCGGTGCTGGATCTCAGTTTCCGGGCTGAAGGATGGGGGTGGAGACGCTCCTTCAGGTATACAGGACTGAGGCCATTTAGGGCTTTAAAGGTCAGCACCAACACTTTGAATTGTGCTCGGAAACGTACTGGGAGCCAATGTAGATCTCTCAGGACCGGTGTTATGTGGTCCCGGCGGCCACTCCCAATCACCAGTCTAGCTGCCGCATTCTGGATTAATTGCAGTTTCCGGGTCACCTTCCAAGGTAGCCCCACGTAGAGCGCATTGCAGTAGTCCAAGTGGGAGATAACTAGAGCATGCACCATTCTGGAGAGACAGTCTGCGGGCAGGTAGGGTCTCCCAAAAACAGTACCCCAAAAACAGTACTTCTGTCTTGTCAGGATTCAACCTCAATCTGTTACCTCGGTTTTCGAAAGTAATCCGTTCCAGAAGACCGTTCGACTTCCGAAACATTCGAAAATTACTTTTTCATTTACTTCCGGAAAACTCAATATGGAAGCTGCGTGCCATGTCCGACTTCCAAAAAGTGTTTGAAAACCGAAGCAGTTACTTCTGGGTTTTCAGCGTTCGAAAACCGAAATGTTTGACTTCCGAGATGTTCAAAAACCGAGGTACCACTGGGTCTGAGTTTCTAGCGCTGACCAGGAGAAGTGCAAACTGCAACGTTTTTTGCTAGCCTCACTTGTCAGGGATTCTGAACCCAAAGCTCTAAAACGAGCCTGCATAATTTCATAGAGCAGCCCTCAAATGCAACCACTGAATAGAGATGTTTTGCCAGGAGAAGCCAGATAAGCGATTAGCATCTAGCCAGCCGTGGCAGATGTGCACGCAATGATTTACTTGTGGTTTTATTCTTAGAACTGATGGAAGCCAGAGAACTTTCCACTCTAATGAGTCTGCCTGCATCAGATTTTACAGTTATCTACGCTGGTTCCTTTCCCCTGCTCTTCCTTTCTTTTCCATAATATTTCCAGTAACACTTCCAGGAATTAACACAAACACACTTGGGATCTTTCTCAGTGGTTCTGGGACTTCATTTGCCAAAAATTAGGCAAGAAGAAACAAGGCCACAAACCAAACCCTCACCCCAGCGTTAAGCAACTTGACATCCTCGCATGCGATCTGACGCTCAATTATTTTTTAAGGATATGTTTACAGATTTTTTGGAAATGCAGGTGCAAAAAGTCAGTAAGATGTCTAGCTCAATAAAAAGAAAAGTGTTGACTATAACTGTGACCATGCAACATCTTCAGTACAGTCGTTCCTTGTAAGTTGAATGGAATCCGTTCCGGAAGTCCGTTTGACTTCCAAAACATTCGGAAACCAAATTGCAGCTTCTGTTTGGCTGCAGGAAGGTCCTGCAACCAATCAGAAGCCGCGGAAGCCCCATCGGACGTTCGTCTTCCAAAAATAGTTCACAAACCGTAACAGTCACTTCTGGGTTTGCGGCGTTCAGGAGCCAAAATGTTCGAGAACTAAGCTGTTCGAAAACCAAGCTATGACTCTATTAGGAAATAATTATTGGAGCAACAGGTCAGAGTGAATCAGATCAAGAGCCATAAATGATTTTTTTAAACAACAACAACAACAACAATTGGTTGGGGAAGAGGACAATCTGAAACATGTCTAAGCCAGGCAAGAGGAGGTGAGTTGTACCCCCTCCATAGAGATGAATGAGGTTTGTATAATATAGTACTGGTGGTTATAAAAGTCATGAATGGGAACCATGCTGTATCAAAACCATCTTGTTCAAACCTCCGCCAGCTCTGCAGTGGTGAGTCAGATGCTCTGACAATGCGATTTCCCAAACTCTCTCAAACCATCCACTATGGGAAGAATCGTAGAAATGTGGAGTTGGAAGCATAGCTGTCAACCCTGCCTTTTTTTGCGGGAAACTCCCTTATTCCAATGCCATTTCCCGCTGCTATCCCGGATTGTTGATATCCCTTAAATTTCCCGGATTTCAAAGGAAGCAGCTCCTCTCCCTCCCTGCTGGCCAGGGAGGCTCCTCAGCTGCATTGCTCGGCTGCCAATAAGGAGTCTGAGACTGACTGAGGGCAGAGCTTGCATGCCTTGTGCAGCCAGACCCTCACGCCCAACCAGACAGACAGCCTGCCTGCCGTCTATGTGCTCGCTCTTTCGCTCACCCGTTCGTGCGCAGCCTCTGGAGTGCAGGGTGGCGAGGCTACTTGGTGCCATTGCACCGCCCTCGCAGCATCCCTTATTTTCAAATCCGAAAATTCGGAAAAATCCCTTATTTTCAAATCCGAAAGTTGACAGCTATGGCTGGGAGGGAACCGAGGGGGCATCCCTCCCTGTGTGTGGTGAGCGGGGGACCATGTTGCAACAGTTTAATAAAGATCAGGCTTACTAGCTGCTTTGCTTCTCAATATTCTCTGGTTGGCTCTGTTATTTTCTCCTGACAGGGAACCCACTTAAGGACTCTATACTATAATAATAATAATTCTTTTATTTGTACCCCGCCCATCTGGCCGGGTCTCCCCAGCCACTCTGGGCGGCCTCCAACAGACACCAAAATACATTAAAATATCACAAATTAAAAACTTCCCTAAACAGGGCTGCCTTCAAGTATTTTCTAAATGTCAGGTAGTTGTTTATCGATTTGACCTCTGATGGGAGGGCGTTCCACAGGGTGGGCGCCACTACCGAGAAGGCCCTCTGCCTGGTTCCCTGTAGCTTTGCTTCTCGCAGTGAGGGAACCGCCAGAAGGCCCTCGGCGCTGGACCTCAGTGTCTGGGAAGAACGATGGGGGTGGAGACGCTCCTTCAGGTATACAGGACCGAGGCCGTTTAGGGCTTTAAAGGTCAGCACCAACACTTTGAATTGTGCTCAGAAACGTACTGGGAGCCAATGTAGATCTCTCAGGACCGGTGTTACGTGGTCCCAGCGGCCACTCCCAGTCACCAGTCTAGCTGCCGCATTCTGGATTAATTGCAGTTTCCAGGTCACCTTCAAACGTAGAGCGCATTGCAGTAGTCCAAGTGGGAGATAACCAGAGCATGCACCACTCTGGCGAGACAGTCTGCGGGCAGGTAGGGTATCAGCCTGCGTACCAGATGGAGCTGGTAGACAGCCGCCCTGGACACAGAACTGACCTGCGCCTCCATGGACAGCTGTGAGTCCAAAATGACTCCCAGGCTGCGCACCTGGTCCTTCAGGGGCACAGTTACCCCATTCAGGACCAGGGAGTCCCCCACACCCGCCCGCACCCTGTCCCCCAAGAACAGTACTTCTGTCTTGTCAGGATTCAACCTCAATACGGGCTCTTAGATACCCCATAAGGGAAAGGGATCAGTTTTTTCTTATAACACAAGGAAGGCCCAAGAGAGGAACTGAAAAGAGTTCCTTCCACTTTGCCAATGTAATCAGGTAGACTAGAAAGTGGAAGGAAAGAGCTGAGGCATCAAGCTTTAAAGTTCCTCTCCATCAGTTTCTGGCTAGCGGTTCCTCTTTGGGACCATGTAGCCATTCATAATACCAATACTTGTGCCGAGGCACAATCCCTTGCTCAGAGATGCAGAGAGAGGCTCAAAAGGCGAAGCCCATTGGACGAGAAAAGTCTGCTTCTGAATGCCAGTTGTTGGAAGCCGCAGGAGCAGAGAGGGCTCTTGAGCTCAGGCCCTGCTTGTGGGCTTATAGAATCATTGAGCCGTAGAGTTGGGTGGGACCAGGGTTGTGGGTTCAAGCCCCACGTTGGGCAAAAGATTCCTGCATTGCAAAGGGGTTGGACTAGATGACCGTGAGGGTCCCTTCCAACTCTACAATGCTGCGATTCCACAGTTCTACGATCCTAAACCCCTGCAGTGCAGGAATCGCAGCTGAAGTATCCTTGACAGATGGCCATCCAACCTTGGATAAAAAACCTCCAAGGAAGGAGAGTCCGCCACCTTCCGAAGGAGCCCATTCCTCATCTGGAAGGGAAGGTCGCCCAAGGGCAGAAAAAACGCTTCCCCTGTCCTGTTTTTGGCAGCTCCGATAAAGCAACATATAAGGAACTTTGCCTTGGCAAAGCGAGCCAGGCAATCATATTATTCCTGAATGATAATAATAATACCCCACCCATCTGGCTGGGTTTCCCCAGCCACTCTGGGAAGCTCCCAACAGAATATTAAAAACACAATAAAACACCAAACATTAAAAGCTTCCCTAAACAGGGGGTTGGACTACATGACCCATGGCGACATCCAAACTCTACAATTCCATGATTCTGTGCTAAGCACATCTGTCCTAGATGCTGCCTGGTTATTGGCAAGGCAATTGCTGCAGGAGTCAAGTTCTTAGAAGTCTTCAAGCACTTACCTTAAGGGTCTCATTAAAGCCGAGCTCTGTCTAGCGTCTCTGTCTAGCGACCGTCCTGTGCTCAGGGAAGGCAGTCTAAATGATTTAAGGGACAAAGGTTTCTTCTGCTAATCGCAGCCAGTATCGTGCCATCTATGCAATGCGTGTGATTCGTCAAAAGCGCTATCTGACTGCTCTGGAGTTGGAGTATAGCCTCGAGCCCCAAAGGATGGGTCACAGGGTGCAAAATGCAGGTGCCACAGCGATTCACACAGAGAGAGGAATCGTGCAAAACATCTGCTTTGCGAAAGGCAGGCATCTGCAGCTGAAAAGTCGTATGTATAATGAAGGCAACAGGTGAACCTCGCTGGGGAGACCATTCCACAAATGGGGGGCCACTGCAGAAAAGGCCCGTATTTCTTTTTTGAATCCATTTATTGTGGGTTATTTTAATTATTATTATTAAACAAAATAAACAAAATATAATGAGCATAAAGAAATGCTGTTACAGCAGGTTGAAAGCAGCATTAAGTTGGACATTATCATATTGTTGTCCCAAAAACATTACAAAAAAGAATACCTATTTTTCCATAAAGCTGTTAGGCTACCTTATATGTAAATACTTTATTTCCGTTTTGTTTATCCCCCACCCTTCTTATCTATTACAGACAAGCTGTAGCAAGTGTGAGATTGTATCAGGCTGAAATGGTTGGCAGCATTTTGCTGATCTAGAGTACTTTATACACCCTATCCTGATTATAAATATAGATATGTGGGCCCCCAGATCATGTTGCAAAGATCCCCCCCCCCCCAACAGAAGCCACTGCCTGTCAAGACGAGACAAAAGTATGACGACAAAGGGCAGGACAAGGAAAATGGATTTCACAAGTTCCCTTCAAGTCTGGAAGGACAAATACCCTCTGTCTACTATGCAAAAACCAGAATACATTAATGCCCTTGTTATATTTGAACGCATTTTCTATAAACACCAACTTTGTTTGGATACTGATTTGGATGGCGCAGATTAATCGGTATGTGTAAATTAAGATGGATGCAGATTTATTGTAAAGGTAAAGGGACCCCTGACCATTAGGTCCAGTTATTTTTACTGGCCGAGGGAGCCGGCTTTTGTCCAGGTCATGTGGCCAGCATGACTAAGCCGCTTCTGGCGAACCAGAGCAGCGCACGGAAACGCCGTTTACCTTCCCGCTGGAGCAGTACCTATTTATCTACTTGCACTTTGACGTGCTTTCGAACTGCTAGGTTGGCAGGAGCAGGGACCGAGCAATGGGAGCTCACCCCGCCACAGGGATTCGAACTGCCGACCTTCTGATCAGCAAGCCCTAGGCTCTGTGGTTTAACCCACAGCGCCACTCGCGTTCCTTTTTAGACTTATTGTACTCTGTTTTGTTTTGTTTTTCCTTCTTTTTTCTTTCTTTCTTTCTTTCTTTCTTTCTTTCTTTCTTTCTTTCTTTCTTTCTTTCCTCAATAAATTTGCAAAAAGAAAGAAAGAAGAAGTAGTAAATGGAAATCTAGCCTAGCCCAGGGCAGTTTTGTACAACTTCACCTACCTTTACAGCTTTCTGTTGACGTCACATTCTGCAATTAAAAGTCAGTCGGTCACACCTACACCAACCAGACCTCATGGAACATTTGAGAAGGCCAGTTTCCTACAGTCATGTTTCTGAGGCTTTTATTAGCATGAAACCAGCCTCCACCTAGGAAGCTGTCCTTCCAAGGAAATAAGTGCAGAACTCTTAGACAAGGCTGCTAGCGTATGATGCAATTCAGGAGCACTCAGCTTCCTGAATACCTCACCTTTCATTAAGTTGCTAGCCCTCATGGAAGTGTCAGAAGCCCAGCTGGACGACATTTCCGCCAATCGAGAGGAGAGGGAATTCCATGTTCCAGCTGAACCGGAATGAAACCCATCTTCGCTCGACTTGCAACGGACGAGCAAAGGCTGTAGAATAGCCTATGCCAACATGGTGCACACCAGACATTTTGGACGACAAATCCCACCAGCCTGATGGGAGTTGTAGTCCAAAACACCTGCAAAAGCTGCTGCAGGATTCCCAAGAGTGCACAGGCCAAACAACACCCAGGAGCAACTGTGGCCAACCCTCAAGTTCATACAAGAGTTAAGGGCCAAACTAGAGTTGAGATTTGTTGTGGGAATGCAATCACGTTGGGTAGGCAACACTATTGTCATAGTCGACATGCGGTTGGGGGGGGGGAAGAGAGGGGAGAGGGAGAGAGGTGGGGGTAATGTTCTTCCGTTCTATTGCAGAGTGTTTGCGTAGGGTTTTGTGTAAGCATTACATGGGTAGGTCCTCTATTTATAGATCATATTTATTTTTATTGGCCTTGTGAGAGATTGGAGGGTCCAGATATTGGTCGGTTGCATTTGTTTGGTTGCAGTATGGTTTGTTTGTATGTATGGTGGGCGGGGGTTGTTGGGTCAGATTAGCTATATTGATTCGTATGCTGTTGGGGGGTATAGGTCATTGTCTTGTTGTGATGTATGTGATAAAGTGGAGCCACACTGGGGCGATGGCATTCTCTTTTGCTGTGCTAGTTTAAGTTTCTTGGTTAACTTTTCTAGTATGATAGTTTCCCATACATCACGGTACCAGTGGAAAAGACTATGAACTGAAAATGGAGATGCCATATGTACTTTTCCTTGTTTATTTGTTTGCTTGCAACATAAGAAAATCTTTAATAAAAACTAGGTGTTATGTATTCAGTGACCTGTGTTTGCCTGAGCTTGAGCCTGGACTAAGAATTCTGAGCTCGTGTGTTCTGATTCGATACGTGATGCCCAATCACAGAACATTTCAGGATTTGGGCCTCTGCCATTGGCCCTTGAGCTCTGAGTCGTGATTCGCAGCTTGGAAGTTCAGACAGCCAATCATGGTGGGAGTGGGAGTGGCCCAGGCTTTCAGGAATGTATATAAGCAGTTGCTTTGCCCGTTTCCCAGTTATGTAGTTCAATAAAGGTTCTTGCTGGTAGGAACCCACCTACACATTTCTGGGGACATTAGCGGGTAGAAACGGTTCTGAGTTTCCACCATGTAACAGTGTTCGATGGGACCACTCCCACTGCCAGGCAAGGGGGGGTTGGTTTTCGGTCGTTTGGCTCTCGGGGAGGACAAAGCCTCATCGAAATCCCTTAGGCGTTTACCGTGGCCCATCATTTTAGGTCATTTAAAATAACAGTACTAAGAAAGAAAAACTCTTGGCAACTGAGCGTGAGCTGGCGAAAAAACAGAGGGTCGGAAGACGCTACCGGAGAATACAGCCATCTGCTCATTTAAACTGATTTACGACGCTGGCTTCACAGTTATCAGCAGTATGAACTCCTGGCTTTATCCACCAACAACCTCATACAATCTTCAGAATAAAAACTTGAAGGGCTGAGAGCCACAGCATAAATTGGAAGAGGATTTAAAGGGAACTCCTGCGAGTGCATCTTACCACAGCGCCATCTTGGATACACTTCAATTAGTTCCTGGTTTTTTTGTAATGTCCAAAAAGCATCTAAGGGCGTCTCTGTGTTTGGCTCTCTCCTCCTCTCCCTCCCGCAGTCCCCAACAAAAAGCAGTCCTATCTCAGCACAAGTCCCTGAATCAGGAAGTGCTAACTATAGGTATCAGCAATAGCCACCATGACTCAGACCCAAAGAGGAAGGAGAACAGGCAGGAAGGTGTGGTTCGTCACACCTTCGCCAAACTTTGCGAAGCATGAGAACGGAGAACCAAGACAGCCTTGTGAAAATTCTTGTGCAGGGGTGGGGAACAGGATCGATCCAGATTGGTTACTGCCCTCCCCTCAGCTTGCGGATTAAATCTGACAAGCGAACAGAGCTGTCAGTCACCTGGCATCACGGTGACATCAGGCGCCGTTTATTTGCAAGACCTTTGCGGTTAAAATGTCGTGTTAAGCGCTCAAGAAAGCACTTGGCGTGGGATTTTGCTGTCCACACCTTCCTTTGGCTGAGCCAGGTTTTCAGCCTGGCATCGACTATGACATCAGGTGTTGGCCAGGCAGGTGTGGCTCAGGTGAAAAGGTGTCACAGGCCACACCTGGATACACGGAATGCAGTTTGGTTATCAATGCGGTACAGAACAAGAAGGAAGCTGAAGAGAAAAGCGTCATTCATAAAGTGGTGGGCATTTGCATGGTTATCTTAAAAGGAGAAATATTTCTGCTGGAGATCAATCCAGAGCCAGGCACAATTGTTTCCAGGTTCCCACGTAGCTAAAGGAGCCTCCCAGAGGCAGCGTGTCCCAACAAGGAAAACAGAGAGGGAATCGGCAATGAGATATTGCCGGATGCCTCAAGGATGCAATCCATTTGGCATGCAAATCTCCAACCAGGATTGACAGGAACCCAACAGGGAAAAGGCCAGACATCTCCACTGGCTCTTTCTTGCCTCTGAAGCAATTTATCGAGAAGCCGCAAAAGAATCACTTCTCCCAGTAAGTTGCAAGGCCGAAGATTTGAGAAGGAAGCTGGAATTCCTCGAAGCGAAGTTTTAAAGAATGGGCCAAAGAAACAGGCCACGAACCAAAGTCCAAATGAGCAACCCACCCACCCCAGAAATAAAAAACTGCCCCAGCCTCTCCTCGGCACCTGTTCCACAAAGTGAAAATTGTGGGTTTGGTTTTTGCTCTTGGACATACGTTTCCTCCAAATCAGGCTCTCACCGAGACAATGATTTCATTCAGGCAGGGGCTGATCACCCTCCACAGTTAACTGCAAGGGCGAAATCTATTTTCTGTACAGTTCACACATTGCTGCTTGCAGTTTCTGTTGCTCCATCTGCCTGCTTATGGCGGAAAGTCCCTACACCTGTCCTCACTAACTTAAGAACATAAGAGCCTGTTGGATCCGCCCAATGGCTACTTTAGTTCAGCATCCTCTTCCGATGCCTCAATGGAAAGCCCAGCAGCAGGACCCAAGCACAAGAGCTCACTCCCCTCCTGTGGTTTCCTGCAGTTGGTATTCAGAGGTATTGCTGCCTCCAGCTGGGGAGGCACAGTTTAGCCATCCTGGGTAGTAGCCATCGATAGTTTCCTCCTCCATGAAACTGCCCAGTCGTGCTTTGAAGCCATCCAAGTTCGTGACCATCACCATTTCGTATTGGAGCGAGGAGGAAAGGTGGGACATAAGCACAAGAGAGCACGAGACTCTAAATCGCAGAGTCCTGGGTTTGAGCCACGCCTTGGGCCAAAATATTCCTGTGTTGCAGGGGGGTTGGGCTAGATGACCCTTGGGCTCCTTTCCTCCCCCCCCCCAAATTTATTTTATTAATTTTAGCAATTTTAAGCACTTAACAATACCGTTAAATTTTCATCCTTCCCCCCTCTCACTGGGGGAAAGCAAATTTCCATTCCCCTCTCTCACCGGGAAAGACAATGAACATTAGACATTTAACGTAGCTAACATATTAAATATCATTGCTTAGGCCTGGCCCATTTCTGTGGGCCAGGTATTCCTCCTTTCCTCAATTTCATATTTCGGATGACTTCCTCAAGTCCCCCTCTGTTGAATTCATTATCTATCCTCTTTATCAGTTTTCCAAATTCATAAACTTCACAATAACATAAAATACCAAAATCATTTTACTTAAGCTAGCTCCTTTTTTTCATACCTCAGCACCTCATTACTTCTGATACTTTCCTCAAGTCTTATCAAATTCCTTTACTCCAATCTAATTTAAAACTTCTAGTTTTCTTCTTTTTACACCCTTACCTCCCTCCGGTCTCAAAATTTTTAGCTATTTTTCCCGGGGTCCCTTCCAACTGGATGATTCTGTGGTTCATAAGCAGACAATAGCATAGTAAAATGGGGGGGGGGGGTAGACAGGTGTCCAAATCAAAGGCGCCTTTCCCCCCTCCTGCATACCTGCCAAACAGCCTTCACCAAGGACCTCAACAGGAAAGCAGCTCACATGGAAGAGGCAACCATCCTTTTTTTTAAAACCCTGTTTCCAAACCAAGTTATCGTTTGTTGTATCGCTTAATTAAGAGGCACCTTAATTAATCTGGGATCTCACAAATCTGTTAAAATCTAATAGATTTTAAAATCCAATCCTTCAAACCCTAGCAAATGCAGGAGTGAAAACACAAGGGAATAGCTTGTAGCTTACGGGCAGGGCAACCGCCCTGCGCCCAGAAGGTCCCGGGTTCAAGCTCACAGCAATCACAAGGTGGGACTCAGAGATGCCCTTATCTAAACCCCTGGAGAGCTGCCAGCAAGTCAGCGTAGAAAGAGCTGAGATAAATGGATAAAGTGCCTGACGTAGCGAAGGCAGCTTCCTGAATAATCATATTTAGATATCCTGCCCTTTCCGTTTAACTGGAAATGTTACAGTAGTTTATTGTACAGTATATGGAGGAGGGATTAAAATAAAATTACAGAACCAGACTGAAACAGCCCAAGTGTCAACAGGCCTAGAAGAATAAGGCAAAAGGTGCAGTTTGTAAGTAAAAGAATTTCCTCCCAACTGAGATTAGACAAGCCCCCTCCCTGATGGACTTTCCTCCAGGCATTTTAAAGGCAGCGTTCAGGCTTCCGTTGGGTTTTATGGAGATTTTTTTAATTGCTTCGTTCCCAGCACGGTTTATTGGCATGTAGGCCACTTAGAAACACCGTGTATATAAACGCCTGAAGTATCGGAGGAGGAGGAGAGGGACTTTGTACGGCATTGAAAGAGAATTCGACGTCCGGTCGGCGCGCCGGAGGAGACGGTCGGGGGGACATGTCGCTCCTGACATTCCCCCGTCCGACTGGGAAAAGGGGACATCGCGCCAGCGCCGCGATCCCCAAAACCCCCGGGAAGAGCGTCCCGGGGTCTAAAGGACCTGCATCGGCTCGGACGCCGGTCCTGCTCCTCGGGAGACCATAGCAAGGGCTCCCGAGTGCGAGCGGGCGGCGGAGCCTCAGGGTCCGCAAACTCCCCGTCGGGCGAAGCTGCGAGACCGACTCCTCGGAGCGCGCTGATTTCTCCAAGACCTGCAATTTGGAACTGTGAGTAAAAGGCTAGAAAATTTGAAATTTGGACTAAATTTGGACCAGACTGGAACGAAAACACGGAGGTCCGTTCCTTTCCATTGATACAGTGAAACAGGAAATAGTTACAGATGCATGAAAAGGACTGAGTTGTTGTTTTTTTGTTACAAGACTTTAAGTTAACCCCTGAGCCTCCCCTGGTCCTTGGGGGAGCAGAAGGAACTGTGATAGTTTTGTGGATTATTCTTAAGTTGAAACTTTGAGAAGTTATATCAAGAGGAAAAAGTTGTGAAAAGTTTTAAAAGTTTTAAAAGCCAAAAAAAAAAAAAAAAGCCTCTTGAACTGTGATCAAAAATGGTGATGAAACCGGATATTACTTGGCAAACTGTGCTGGAGAAGATGCAGAATACATTGCAGAACTGAGAGAGAGGAATGCCATGGGAAAGACTGCGGATGAGATAAGGCAAAACCTAAACACTGTGCCGGCTGAACCAGATGTACAAACAACTAAGGAAGTGACAGGACTCGTCAAGGCTGGACATCGAAAGATTATTCGGGCAAACATCAGCTGCAGGAAGAGATTTTACAACCGTAAAAGAAAAAGAGTTGCTACTTCAAGAAGCAAGAGAAGAATCATAAGAAATAACAGCAAACTGATATCTACTGACAGGCAGCGGAAGGAAAGCCGAGACGAGTTGAACATGAAATGGGAAGGCTGGCTACAGACTCTGGTGATTGACAACCTGGATGATACAATGCAGGACTCACTCTGGTTCTTGGTTTTAGAGCCAGCAGGAATAGGATAAGAACTGTTTAAGTACTGCCTGACGTATGGTCTTATGGTTTTTGATTTATGGACACGCCAGAGACTGTTTAAACATTTGACATTTAAATGAAAGATAAGTATTTTTCACTTTAAATATGATTAGTATGACAAGTAATAAATATTGCAAATAATAGCTGTGTACCCGGGGACCGGGGGAGGCAAGAGGGATGTAGATGAAGAGATTGATATTAGGAAAATAATTATTTTGATTAAGAAATAAGGAACCTGTTAAAATTGTTATATGTGAATAGATGGAAAACAATGGAGTGGAAGTGAGGAAGCATAAAAAATGATTGTGAAACAAGTGAGCTGGCCTGAATCGGGGCCAGACAAATATTGTAAAACCAATAAAAATTATTTGGAAAAAAAAATGAAAGAGAATTCGACACCAAGCGAGAAATGAGGAGCCACTACTAAAAAGCCCCCTTTGCTCAACACGCAACTCATCTCTGAAAGACTCACTCAAAGGAGGACTTGGAAAGAAGCAGCTCAACACTTGGGGGAAGTGATAACACACCCACCTGCCCATCAGCCAATGGCAGCCGATGGAGCGGGTTTAATCCTGTTGGTGCTGTTCTGCCAGCATGTTCCGTGTGTGGAATCTGCCAGCAACGCAAATCACTGCAGGGATCAGGGGCGAAGCTTTCCTTCGTCAGCTTGTGACCAGAGTCCAAACATGCTTGGTGTTGCTTGCCCCACCCACCCCCCAGCTACCCCATGGATCAACTTCACATGACATCATCATGACAACCAGCTGATTGGCCGGTAGGTGACTCATCCCACCTGTCAAAGTTGGCCTGTGGGTGGGGGAAAGCTAAAGATCTGCCCGGCTGGGCCAAAAACATTCTCCACCCCTGAGATACGGGGAAATTCTTTTGACGGAGAGCTGTTCCTTCACCCTCGTCATGAGCAAAAGTCATGAGGACGTCATGTGATAACTTTGGTCAAGGTGAGCCACACCCAGGCCAGTAGCAAGATGCAGGATCTGCTCCGTTGATAAGGCGATTGATCATTAACCCATGCAGCTTCGCCCCAGCCTTGACACCTGCGAAGGAGGAGGTTAAAGGAGAGCAAAGGTTCATCTCCCAGAGCTGCTTCGATGCCTTTATCTTTAAGTGCCAGGCAAAAATGTTTCTCTATAACCTGAGCTTGAGATGACTAACATCCTATGCCCTTTTAAATGCGTTTGTGGGAGGGAGGGTTATTGGTTTGCTTTTATTCTATTATGTATTTTGTGTTCTCATTTTGTATTTTTATGTTGTGAATCGCCCTGTGGTCTTTAGATGAAGGGCGGTATGCAAATTTAATAATAATAGCTATTTTTCTAGAAAAAGATGTGCAGGAACTCACAATGAACGCTTCCCTTGTTCTCTTATAATGGCAATGGTACCTACCTGAGAGGTGCCGGAACTGAGTTCCGGTGAGTTCCAGCTTTCGAAAAGCCCTAATCCTATATAATAATCTTCAAGTGTCCCTGCGTCCACTTTCTGTGTGTCACGGAAGTGCGCTACTGCGCATGTCAGAAAGGAGACGCAGGGATTGGACAGCAGAAGCCACTTCCGCCGCCGCCTTTACTGGAGGCTCCCGCTGCCGCCATTACTGCCTGGAAAGCGCGGGGGAAGCGGCGCAAAGCGCCGCTCCCCCCGCTGCCGGCCACCTCCTCCGCCTCCGCCTCCGGGCGGCCGCGCTCACCTGTCTCGGCAGCGGGCGGCCCAGCCCTCTGGCCCTCTCCACCCAGGCGCTCCAGCTCTGCCCCGCAAAGTAATGGAGATTCGGCAGCCGCCGATCCATAGCAGCCATTGCTGCTGCTGCTACCACCGCCGAGCCTCCAGGGCCTCCGAGGGCTCCGCGCCCACCGCATGGTCCGGACCCGCCGCCGTTCGCCGGAGGAGGAGGAGGGCAGCCCGGCTGAGGAGGGGCGGGAGAGCTGAGGCAGGCAGAGGCGGCGCACTGAGGCGGCTCCTGCTCCTCCTGCTGCTGCTATCTGTGGAGCGGCGGTGGTGGTGGCTCCGCCGCTGCCGCCGCATGAATAAAGAACTGGCCTCCGAGGGCGCCTCAAAAACACCCTCCTTCCCCCCCCCTGCTTCCTCCTCCCTCGCCTCCGCTTTTCTCCTCCTCTGGGGTAGCAGCCGAGGCTGGAGCCGGCGGCGGGGAGAGGCTGTAGGAAGCGGGGAGTGGGAGACGCCAGCGGGAGGCGGAGCCAGGTCCTCTCCGAGAACGCCTCACTCACCTCACGGCCCAAAACGGAGGAGCCCAGAGGCGGAGGAGGCGTCGCCGCGCTCTCGCTCTCGCTCTCGCTCTCCCTTCGCCCAAGCTGAGCCCTGCTGTCACCACCAGGGAGCCGGATTTTTACCTCCCTCGCCACTGCCCGCACACCAGCCTCCCCACCACCCCCTGCCCGCCTCGCGCTGCCGCCCGGTCGCCGGGGATGGGGGGGGAGGTGTGTGTGTGTCTGGGAGGGAGAGAGAGAGGCGAGCTATTTCTGGAGGTGTGGGAAGTGGGGGGGGTGAGAGAGAGAGAGAGCCGAGCTGTGTTTGTGGCTTTCCCAAAGGCATCTGATTGAACAGGCTGCTGGGGAGGGGAAGGGTTAATGGGAGGGAGAGGAGTCTGGGGAGGGAAGGGTTAATGGGAGGGAGAGGAGGCTGGGGAGGGGAGGGTTAATTGGAGGGACCGCTACACCCCCGAATGGCCCCATATGTTCTAGGGCCCGTTATCTGATAACGGGCTTAATTTACTAGTACTAATAATAATAAGTTCTCATTAGCCCCAGCCAGCACATTGGCAAAGGCTGCTTTTTTGACAGTTAAACCACAGAGCCTAGGGCTTGCTGATCAGAAGGTCGGCGGTTCAAATCCCTGCGATGGGGTGAGCTCCCGTTGCTCGGTCCCAGCTCCTGCCCACCTAGCAGTTCGAAAGCACATCAAGTGCAAGTAGATAAATAGGTACCACTCTGTTGGGAAGGTAAACGGCGTTTCCGTGCGCTGCTCTGGTTCGCCAGAAGCGGCTTAGTCATGCTGGCCACATGACCCAGAAGCTGTACGCCGGCTCCCTCGGCCAATATAGCGAGATGAGCGCCGCAACCCCAGAGTCGGACACGACTGGACCTAATGGTCAGGGGTCCCTTTACCTTAAAGTTCTTATGGGGTGTTAGGGGAGGGGTAGTACCTCTGGTGGGGGACAGATCATGCTCCTTCTGGGGTACTTTGTCCACCTTTGGCCCCCACACTGCACTCGGCTCTCACCTGTGGTTCCCGGAAGCCGTCAGCGGCCACACCCTGGGAATGGCTCCAACTAGCTGGCTAAACCAGGTGAGGGGTCCCGATGGGTCACAAACCATCAGTGTGTTAGGGACTTCCCCTGCATGTGAAGACAGGCTCCAGCAGATTGAGCGGACAAGACCCATAGCGGGTCCAACGGACAAGGAAGCTGTAAGCTCTTCTGTTCACCTGCTTAAGAAAGCTGGTGGGACCAGCCAAATGGAACTGTCCATTGCCAAACTGGCATTCAGAGATCTCCGCATGGTCGCAACTGGACCCCCACCCATAGCTGTCAACTTTCGGATTTGAAAATAAGGGATTTTTCCTCAAACTTTCAGATTTGAAAATAAGGGATGCCGCGAGGGCGGTGCAATGGCACCAAGTAGCCTCGCCACCCTGCGCTCCAGAGGCTGCGCGCGAACGGGTGAGCGAAAGAGCAAGCGTCTGTCTGGTTGGGCGTGAGGGTCTGGCTGCACAAGGCATGCAAGCTCCGCCCCCAGTCGGTCTCAGACTCCTTATTGGCAGCCAAGCAACGCTGCTGAGGAGCCTTCCTGGCTGGCAGGGAGGGAGAGGAGCTGCTTCCTTTGAAATCCGGGAAATTTAAGGGATATCAACAATCCGGGATAGCAGAGGGGAAACGGCATTGGAATAAGGGAGTTTCCCGCCAAAAAAAGGGAGGGTTGACAGCTATGCCCCCACCAGTCTCAAAATGCTCCTGGCGCCTGGCTAATTTCTAACACTGCCTGAGATGCCCCCAAAGGGATCACAGCTGTGGATGTGAACCCCAGCCCCTACTGATTAGTGGCAATGCCCTCCTAACTGCATCCCTCACGAACATGCTCAGCATCACATGCATTTCTGGGGAAGCTCATTTTCAGGAAGTGGATCAGCGGCGGTGCGGGGGTGGGAATCATTCTTGTTTTTAAAACGCAGCATTAATATCCCAGGCACCCAAGACACAAAAGGAGCTTTCAGAGCAGCATGAATGCAGGCCTATCAACAAGCGCAGAACTGGCACAAGAGCCAGGATAGCCTCCGAGTCTCAGATGACAGCAGATCCACTCGGGGCCAAGCTGGGCACAGACAGAGCTTGCCTTCAACTAGATATGCCAATCTCAGCTCAGCAGCAAAAAGACAAGCCCAAGGAGGAAAAGGAACAGGTCTCCAGTGCAGGTTGTGTCCAACTGTAGGTCTGCAGAGCATCTGTTTCCAATGAAGAATCATAGAACTGTAGAGTTGGAAGGGCCCCCTGAGGGTCATCTAGTCCAACCCCCTGCAATGCAGGAATCTCAACTCAAGCATCCATGACAGAAAGTCCTGGGTTTAATCCCTGACATCTCCGGGAAGGGCTTGGAAGAGGGCCCTGCCAAAATCTCTGCACAGCTGCTGCCAGTCAGTGTGGGCAATACTAAGATAGATGGGCCAATGGCATGACTCGGTTTCAAGCAGCACTCTGTGTTCCTACCCACAGATGAGGTATACCAACCTTACATCTCAGTCCCAAGCTCCTGCCCACCCCACCTCCACCAAGAGCATTATAGAATCAGGCTAGCTGGCTAAAGAAAATAATTATAGCTTGAAGGTTTTGCAGTTCAGTGCTCTACAGTACCCAAGCTAAATTGGCTGCATTTTTAATTGTTGTAGCTTTTCATAGGTTGTGTTCTGTCCACACTCACTGTACTGGAAAAGTTCCTCTCAAAAATAAAGTTCGGAGAAGCAATCCTTTGCTGACGAATACAATCTGGGTACTGACGTCTCCGCTTTCTCAAACTGTTCTGTGCTTTGCAACACAGAAAATTGCCACATCCTTGAATATGCAACAGGAAGATTTGAATGTCCTTAAAAAGCTATTGAGAACAAACAACTTTCATGACTGCTACTCACTAGCAACCAATTCATTTTTTCAAAAACCCTCCCTGGAGTGTCTTCCAAGCTGCTAATTTTGGTGGAGGCGTCCCAATTTTGCATGGAGCCCCCATCAAGTCCTTCCTTCCAGTGGTTTCCAACCTGAGTAGTACCACCCCTTGGGGGACAGCGGGAATACTTGTGGAGGGACAGACTAAGAGGCAAGTGGGTGGTGGGGAGGAGGGACTGGATGTGCAACTGACTACCAGATTCTGAAAAGCTGGTGTCACTGGATCAAGTTCATTAATTCCGTTGAATTAATTACAAGAAAGAGTTTGGATTTTGAATAAATGTGCAATTTATTTTTACTTCTTTAAATTTTATCGTGTTATTATCTGTCAGGGTGGGTGTCGGAAGCAGGTGAACAAAATGTCAGTGAACTTAATTCTTTATTCAAGAAAATAAAACAGCTCAGGCCTAGTAAGCACAGCAATTCTTCCCAGTAAATCTCACCCTATTGAAACAGTTGTGAGGACTGAAGGTCTCTGCCTTCCCATTGCTCCCTAAAGCTCCTCCTTCTCCAGGGTTTCCCCCAAGCAATCTGAGACTATGCTGGCATGTCTGTCTTTGCTTCTCCCTCTTCATACCTCTGATGGTACTGGGAGAGCAGGGGTGAGGTGGGGGAACCCCATGGCTTCTTCAGCAGCCTGCATCTTCTCAGCATAGCTGTCAACTTTTGGATTTGAAAATAAGGGATTTTTTCAAACTTTTGGATTTGAAAATAAGGGATCCCACGAGGGCGGTGCAATGGCACCAAGTAGCCTTGCCACCCTGCGCTTCAAAGGCTGCGCGCGAATGGGTGAACGAAAGAGCGAGCGCGTAGACGGCAGGCGGGCTGTCTGTCTGGTTGGGCGTGAGGGTCTGGCTGCACAAGGCATGCAAGCTCCACCTCCAGTCGGTCTCAGACTCCTTATTGGCAGCCGAGCAACACAGCTGGGGACCCTCCCTGGCCGGCAGGGAGGGAGAGGAGCTGCTTCCTTTGAAATCCGGGAAATTTAAGGGATATCAACAATCCGGGATAGCAGCGGGAAACGGCATTGGAATAAGGGAGTTTCCCACCAAAAAAGGGAGGGTTGACAGCTATGTTCTCAGCCTTTTGGGCCCCGCTCCTCTCCAGCTTCGACTTCTGCCTCTGGTCCTTGACTGCTCTCTGCCACAGCCTCTTCTTGCTCACTAAGCCCTGTTACCCTTTCAGCTTCCAACACTCCCCTCCCCCCAAGTCAGCTCCCTCTTCTTCCTCTTATGACATTGTTGTCCCACCAACACTCCCCAGGCTCTGAGCCTTCTTCCCTGGGGGGTTTCCCCAGTGGGTGCCTCCCACCCTCCTTCTGCACCCAACCAGTCCATAACATCACCTTCCTTAATGGGTGATGCAAACCGCTAATTTTTAATGCTGCTTTTTATAGGGTAAGGGGCACTGGGGGTGAGTTTATGGAACCAAGGAGGTGGCGGCATGAAAACATTTGGGAGCCACTGTCCTAAGCTGTCCAGCCTGTTTGGTAACCAGAGGCATTCAGATTTTGTTTCACCCTTGAACTGATGACCCGCGGAATTTGGACAATTCTCAAGTCAAGCCAGGGCAAAACTGTCTTTCAGAACACAAGGCACCTGCTCTCTACCTTGGTTACAAGAACGAGGTGGACGGAAGTGGAATAATTCACAGCAGCACAACCGCTAATTCTCAGAAGAGATTACAAGAGGCAGCTGTTGCACAAATGGTTTCTGTTGCACAAAGCTCCTTCGGAAATTACATATGACTCAGCTTCCCTCTGCCCATACTTATTTGGGGGCTGGTTCTCCAAGGAGCAGGACCCTTCCAGCAGCCCACAAACTGGGGGGAACCAACAATTACAATGGGGAGGAGGCTTCGCTTAAAGAAAACGGGTCCCTTCATGGCGCAGCTTCTGCTCAACAATGTGAATTTATAAGGCTCAACCTTGAGCTAAAGGCCATAGCAGCAGCGTTCGAAATTTGCCAGGCGCATTTTGCCCCTGGCTATCGGCCGCTTGCAACCAAGTGGAGATGCCCGAGGGCAAGGATGGTGCCTGACGTCTCCACTTTCTGGAGGTGCACGCCTGGGGATCCTTGGATCTGGACTATTTTCATCCACTAATTCCTCATCCTGTAGAATTCTATAAGTTCCGTTTTATCTGCACAATCAGAACGAATTTCAGGAATCAAAAAGTCGCATTGGCCCAAAAATGGCACCTGGACATTCAGTTTTGGAGACGATAACCCTGGTTTCAGGAGCCATTTGGCACCTAGGTTAGATATCTGAGTTTCTAAGACTGCATAGTACAGGGGTCATTTTCAGCCATGAGCCGGTCCACTGTCCCTCAGACCTTGTGGGGGGCCAGACTATATTTTTTGGGGGGGGGATGAACAAATTCCTATGCCCCACAGATAACCCAGACATGCATCCTCTATAATAATTCCCTATGTCCCTGCGGCGCCGTCCGTGTGTCAGTGGAAATTTTAAGTGCGCATGTCGGAGGCGGACGCAGGGATTGGAGGGAAGAGACCAATAGGCAAAGGCGGTTACGCCTCTCCCTCCCCACCCCCGCAGCTCCGAGACTTTTCGAATATGCTGTGTGGGTTCTACTCGCACACCTTTTCCCGTCGTCCTTCGCCTTTTCGCCCGTTTTGGAGTGGAGCCTCCCGCTGCAGCCGCCTACCATCGCGGCAAAGCTCGGGGGCGCGAAGCGCCCCCACACCTGAAGCGGAGCCTCCTGCTGCCGCCCGCCGCCTCCATTTCGGCCGTTTCCAGCCGAGCCTCCCGCTGCAGCCGCCTACCATCGCGCCAAAGCGCAGGCTCAGCCCTTGCCGCTCCCGCAGCCGTTGCCGACTACAATCATCGGCAAAGCGCAGGGGAAGCGCCACAAAGCGGCGCTCCCCCCCGCGCCTTTACAACAGGCTCCCGACGCCGCAGCCGTTGCTCCTTTTCCAACGGAGCCTCCCGCTGAAGCCGCCTCGCACGACGCCTTCCTCTCTCTCCGCCGAGAAATCTCCGCCGACTTGGGAGGGGAGGGGAGGGGGCGCGGAAGCCGAGGGCGCCGACGGGCGAGCGTCTCCCTCGCGCTCCTGTTACCATGGAGATGCGCCCGGCCAGCAGCCCTCCAGCCTTTTCTTTTGCGCCGGGGGGGGGGCTCAGTTTGGGGACGGGCGCGTGGCGTCCAGAGGGCAACCGAAGGCCGAGCATGAACAGAATGAGGGAGGGAGGAAAAAAGGAAGGAAAGAAGAAAAGAAACAGGGAAGGAAGTATGGAAAAATGTAGGGACGGAGGAAGGAAGGAAGAACAGAGGGAGGGAGGGAGGGAGGGAGGGAGGGAGGGAGGGAGGAAGGAAGAACGGGAAAAGGGAGGGAGGGAGGGAGAATAGAGAAAGGGAGGGAGGGAGAAAGGAAGGAAGGAAACATGGAAGGAAGAATGGAAAAATGTAGGGAGACAGAAAGGAAGGAACAACAGAGGGAGGGAGGGACGGAGAAACGGAAGGAAGAACGGAAAAATGGAGGGAGAGAGGAAGGAAGAACAGAAAGGGACGCAGGGAGGGAGGGACCACATATGTTCTAGAGCCCGTTATTTAACGGGCTGAACGTCCACTAGTTTTAAATAAAAGGACACATTCTACTCATATAAAAACACGCTGATTCCCAGACCGTCTGCAGGCCTGATTTAGAAGGCGATTGGGCCGGATCTGGCCCCCGGGCCTTAGTTTGCCTGCCCATGGCATAGGAAGAAGGAGGAGGAGGAGGAGGAGGAGGAGGAGTTTGGATTTGATATCCCACTTTATCACTACCCGAAGGAGTCTCAAAGCGGCTCACATTCTCCTTTCCCTTCCTCCCCCACAACAAACACTCTGTGGGGTGAGTGGGGCTGAGAAACTTCAGAGAAGTGTGACTAGCCCAAGCAGCTGCATGTGGAGGAGCAGGGAAGCGAACCCGGTTCACCAGATTACGAGTCCACCGCTCTTAACCACTAAACCACACTGGCTCCTACATAGGTAGGTTTGCACACAAGAAGGTCCCAGATGTGATCACTGGACACCTATGTAAAAAGAGTCTGCTGGATCAGGCCAATGGCTCATGTAGCCCAGCATCCTGTTCTCACACGTGGGAAACCCAAGGCAGGATCTGAGCGCAAGAGCAACTCCCCCCCCCCTTGTGGTTTTCAGCAGCTGGGATTCAGAAGGATTGCTGCCTCCAAGGGTGGAGGCAGAGCACTGGCATCATCATCATCACCTTCATCATTTTATTTGTATGCCACCTTTCCACAGTTAAAACAATGCTCAAGGCGGCTTACAATACGAAAAGATTATCATAGTTACAAACATAGCAAAGTAGTCGTAAAAATAAATAAAAACACATCAAAAACTACATAACCAAACTGAACTATTTCCACATAAAAATAAAGTTACAAAAATATCAATAGCAGCAAAAGCTCCCGACAAAACTTCCCCCCAAAATACCCCAGTCCTTGCTGGGCAGCAGCAGCAGCAGTTCTTATGAAGCCTGCCAGGCCCCGCCCTGGGCAGGTGGAGAGATGCAGGAATGGGGCCCTCAGGCTCCCAGCAGGTCGGGCATCCTGGCTAGTAGCCACCTCCTCCATGAATTTGCCTCTTTTTAAAGCCATCTAGGTTGGTGGCCATCGCTGCCTCCTGTGGGAGGGAGTTCCACAGGTTAACTCTGCCCATGAATTGTCTTGAAACACCAGGGAGCCACTGTCAGTTGACAGTATGGAGTCAGACGGATCAACGGTCCAATTAGACAGGTCAAAGTGTACATTTCATACATTTAAAGCAGCTCCCTACCCCAAATCCTGGGAACTGTAGCTCACCCCTCGTAGAACTACAACTCCCAGTACTCTTAACAAACTACAGTTCCCATGGTTCTTTTCTTGGATGTGTGTGTGTGTGTGCTTTAAATACGTGATGCGTGGGCAGCCTTGGTTTCTAAACCGGCAGCTTCCTTTGCTCGGAAACATGAAGAGCATTTGCCAAGAGGAGAGTCACCCCTTGAGAAGAAGCCAAGTGCACTCTGTGCAACACATATTGCAATGCCACATGGGGCAAGGGCTGCCAAATCCAGCAGAGCCCCGGAGGAGCTATTGCACATCAGAACTTAGTTTCATAATCTCCCCCTTCCCCTTGTTGTTGGAGAGAAAGCAGAGCGTCTTCGAAGAAGAAGAAGAAGGGAGTTCACCTGCCAATCTTCGTTTCACTCCCGCCGCCCCCCCCAACCCCTGCTGCTCCAGAGAAGCGGACACGGAGCAATGGATTCAAACTACAAGAAAGAAGATTCCACCTAACCATCAGGAAGAATTTCCTGACAGTAAGAGCTGTTTGACAGTGGGATTTGCTGCCAAGGAGTGTGGTGGAGTCTCCTTCTTTGGAGGTCTTTAAGCAGAGGCTTGACAGCCACCTGTCAGGAATGCTTTGATGGTGTTTCCTGCTTGGCAGGGGGTTGGACTGGATGGCCCTTGGGGTCTCTTCCAACTCTATGATTCTATGAAGATCCCCGAGCCTGTTCAAAGGAGAGCCACTACAAGGTTGAGGTCAAGCTCTCATTATTCCCCTTAATGAACTCGCTGCCCCCAGAAGCTACTGGCAAACCGCCTGGCCATCTGGCATCCATGACCAGATGCAAAATTGGAAGGCATGGAGGAGAGGTTAGCAGCCTAGACACACACACACACACACACACACACACACACACGACCCCATCTGTCACTGCTGGGCTTGGGAGGAGACCCCAAAGTCGCCCCCAACCGCCCTCCTAAGTTGGGAAACAACAACAAAAAAGCCCCAACAACCTCCAGCTGCCTTTGCCAAACTGGGCCCCTCCATGTCTTTTGGGCTACAACTCCCAGCGGCCTCAGCTTGGCAAAGGGCGCCTTACAATTCCAGGTGGGTCCCGCTACACTCCGTAGAAAGCTAGGAAAGGACCGAGTTTCTCTGCCCCGGCTCTGAAAAACCCGACGGGGGATGCTGCCCCGAAGTACCCAAACGCGGAGCCGAACTCCGCTCTGGTCCGGGTGCGTGTACTTGTCTTGTGTTCCACATTTAGAGGAGGTCTCCCCCCAACATCCCCCTCCATCAATTTCATCTCTGCAAGCCTCTTCTCCTCCGCCTCCCACCCGCGTCCTCCTCACCCGCAAGCCTGCGACTACTCGACGCGCCTTGAGGCTTCGGCAAAGAAGACCCCCCGACGCAGGTTTTTGCGGCCACTCCCGTCTAGGGGGCTCTGTCGCTGAGGCTGCCCCAAACCCACGGGACCCCCAGGGACAGAACTTGGCAGAAAGCGAGCCCAGGAGGACCCCGCAGTTTCGTTAGCGAGTGGAGAGAAAGAGACGCAGAGCTGCGTTGGCGGCCGCCACGTCTGAACTTACCTGCCTGGGTGGAGCTGCTCTGCGGTGTCCGCTGGGCTTGTTGGGCCGTCGAGGAAGCGCCGGGAGGTTTAGGGAGGCTTGGAGGGGGCGGCGGCGCCCAGCCACACCCGGTGCTGAGACCGCCCCCGGCCCGCCCCGGCCCGCCCCTTCGTCGGTGGAGAAGGAAAAGCGCAGGGCAGCCTGTCGCCCGACGGCTTCCCCTTCGCGAGGCTCCGCGCGGGCGCATCGGCTGCCCGCTGCCTCGCGCAGGGTGGCAGTCCGGGGGGTCCTGCAAAGCTTGTCTACTCGGGAGTCAGGCCCGGGGAGAGCTTGCTTCTTTCTCGGATTGGGGCTGGCGGGGGGTCCTCGCTCAGTCTGCTGGCCCGGTGGAGGCGCCATCCCCCCGGGGCTCAGTCTGCTGGCCCGGTGGAGGCGCCATCCCCCCTTTGGAGCCTGGCGCGCCCCTCGGACCAGGGCGCGTTGCCTCGGAATTCTGACCCGCTGTGGATCGGGTGACCCGCTGTGGATTCTTGCCAAGGGAAAGGCGCGCAAAGTGAGATGCTGGAGCCCCTGGAACTTTTAAGAGACTTAAATTTTAAGAACACAACCGCGAGATCAGCCCATGATTTGTGTGCTGGAACACTTGCTTTGGCTTTTGAGACAGGTGTCTACACTTCTGTTTCTAGCTGTAATAAAAAAGCTGTAATAAAAGCTGCGAATATAACGCTTTAAGTGCATTATACAAATGTGACAACAGATGGCGATGGTGAGCTTATGGCAAATTTTTCAAAACGCTTTTTTAAAAAAACAAAACTATTTTCGCAGCGCTTTTTAAAAATATGTGTCTAGATTCCCCACGTGTTTGTTGTATTTCTTATGCTGGTCATTTAAAATAAGCTGAGAGGTTTCTACATTTGTGCTTGCCGTTTTCCATACAATCCAGTGCTGGATTCCTGAGTAGGCAAAGTAGGCAAACTATGGGCCCCACAGGTTTTAGCAGTCCTGCAACAATGGATCTAAGTTTATTTATTACAATTGTTGGTTGGTAAAATAAAAAAGGTCTTAGGAGATAATTTGTGAGGGCCCCCCCAAGATTTTGACGGTCTAGGGACCTCCCCAGCAGCGCTGTCTTAAGCATATCCAGCGCCATGGTTCGAAGATAGCTCCGCCCCCCGCCCCCCATTTCCCAGAGCTGTCGACCTTTTCCCAAGCCTCTGCGGGGATTGCTCTCCTCCCGCGGAGGCTTGGGAAGGAAGAGAAGAAGAGTTTGGATTTGATTTCCCGCTTTATCACTCCCCGAAGAAGTCTGAAAGCGGCTCACATTCTCCTTTCCCTTCCTCCCCCACAACAAACACTCCGTGAGGTGAGTGGGGCTGAGAGACTTCAGAGAAGTGTGACTAGCCCAAGGTCACCCAGCAGCTGCATGTGGAGGAGCGGAGATGCGAACCCGGTTCACCATATTACGAGTCTACCGCTCTTAACCACTGCACCACACTGGCTGCATGCCTGCCAGCCATATAGTTAGCGGGGCCCAGCTTCCATCCTAAGCCTCTGCAGGGATCGCTCTCTGGGCTTGGGAGGCAAGCTGTCCGCCAGCCATATGGTTGACGAGGCACAGCTGGTGGGCGTGCAGGGAAAGGGGGGGCCGCCGGCAAAGCCGCTCAGCTCCCCCACTCACTGGGGCGCCCCTGAGAGGCCAGAGCCCTGGCACAACACACCAGTAAGCCCAATAGGAAAGACAGCTCTGCTCCCCAGGGTTTAATCCAGCACTGATAGAATCATAGAATTCCCCCCCCCCTTCTCCCCTTCCACTTATAGGAGCCAACTCCAAGGGGCCAAGGTCCCTTCTCCCCCCCTTAAAATATTGAGGGGGTCGCACCCCCCCAAGTTGATGGGCATTGCCATTCAAACGGGGGTGTGTGTGTGTGTGTGTGCTTACCATTGATTTTGCATGGCAGTGCTTACCCCAGCCCAATATTTTATTCAAGTTGGCACCCCTGCCTTCCACTTTGGCTTGGAAATAAGCCCCATTGAGCCCAGTGGGGCTTACATGGGGATGGGCCATAGCTCAGCAGTGGAGACCTGCTCTGCATGCAGACGGTCCCAGGTTCATTCCCCAGTGGCATATCCAGGTTAGACACCTCTGGCAGAAGCCACAGAGAACCGCTGCTGGTCACTATAGACGACACTCAGGAGGGTGGACCACTGGTCTGACATAATAATAATAATAATAATAATAATAATAATAATAATAATATAATAATAATAATAATAATAATAATAATAAATTTATTTATACCCCGCCCTTCCCAGCCAAGACTGGGCTCAGAGCGGCTAACACCAATAAAATCAGAACAGAACATACAAAACAATCAATTAAAATGCAGGTTAAAATACGATTTAAAGTTTAAAATGCAGGTTAAAATACGATTTAAAGTTTAAAATCAAACCATAAAGGAATGAAACATCTGGGTTAAACTGAAACCAACCCAAAGGCCAGGCGGAACAGCTCCGTCTTGCAGGCCCTGCGGAAAGGTGCCAAATCCCGCAGGGCCCTGGTCTCTTGTGACAGACCGTTCCACCAAGTCGGGGCCAGTACTGAGAAGTCCCTGGCCCTAGTTGAGGCCAACCTAGCATCCTTATGGCTCGGGACCTCCAAAATGTTATTATTTGAGGACCTTAAGGTCCTACACGGGGCATACCAGGAGAGGCGGTCCCTTAGGTACGAGGGTCCTAGGCCGCATAGGGCTTTAAAGGTCAAAACCAGCACCTTAAACCTGACCCTGTACTCCACCGGGAGCCAGTGCATCTGGTGGAGCACTGGATGAATGTGGTCCTAGGTTTCTATGGGAACAGGATGAATCGTAGAATTGTAGACTGAAAGGGACCCCAAGGGTCATCCAGTCCAGCCCCGCTGCAATGCAGGAATCTCAACTGAAGCATCCAAGACAGGTGCATGAGCCAACCTCTGCTTAAAAACCTGGGCTGCAAAGTGGATTGAAAAGAAGACTTGGGATTTGATCTACAATGAATTAAAAAGGATGCTTAGATATACCATTCCCAAAAACCCTGAAGCTTTTTTGTTAGGTTTGATGGGTAATGAAATTGCAAGGGTAGATCAAAGACTTTTTATGTACGCCACAGTTGCAGCGAGAACTTAGCTGGCCCAAAAATAGAAATTACAAGATCTACCTACCATTGCGGAGTGGCAGGCGAAGATGTTGGATTATGCGGAGATGGCCAAGCTGACCTGCAGAATTCGAGACCAGGACAATTCGAAATTCCATAGAGATTGGAGTAAATTTCTGGTTTATTTAAATGATAACTGTAAAAATTTAAAGACTCTAGCAGGATTGAAATAAACCCTACAACAAGGATTTTAGTTAAAGAGTAAAGTGCGCGAGTAGATTGAAATAAAATACCTGTTGAAGGGAGGGAGGGAAGTCAAGACTTGGCAGAGTTATGGGATGTATTGTTGGTTTTTTATTTGGTTGGAATATGTTAAAAGATGAAAATAATAAAAATTTACTGGGGGGAGAAAGAGAACCCGGAGGCTGAGAGGGAGGGTGTGTCAGACGGAAAACCAATTTATAGATAGATAGATAGATGAGTAACGTTGTATTAATGCAAAGATGTTATACATAACGTTGCATTTTTGTAATGTCTTGTTCAATTTTTAACATACTAAGCGGTATAGGAATTAGATACTCTCATCAAAATCTAGCCGAATCTAAAAAAGAAAAGAAGACTTGCGTAGGTGTCGGTCCTGGGGCTGGGATTCTTCTAATTCTTTCAGAGACCAGCAGAGGTCAGTTCAGCTCCAGAGATGAGGCAGAGGAGGACCTGCTTGGTTTTTTGCAAAGGGAACAAGCGCTTGTTGAGCTGACTGAAGCCCAGCCCTCATCCTTTGTGGATCTAGCAAGGGGCCTGCTTCATTTCAGCTCTAATCCTAACCTTATTTACCTGGAAGTAAATCCCAGTGAGTAGATGTGTTTAGGAATGTGCTGCATATGCATTTTTTATATATTGCATCATTCGTTTCTTCCTTTGAGCCTCACTATGACCCTCCTGCTTTGGAGGCAGAAGATCCTAGGTCCCCCCCCCAACGGCATCTCC
Organism: Darevskia armeniaca; assembly: GCA_034641395.1. Lineage (NCBI taxonomy): Eukaryota > Metazoa > Chordata > Lepidosauria > Squamata > Lacertidae > Darevskia > Darevskia armeniaca. The sequence goes on along the minus strand of JAWWNF010000855.1, from coordinate 208,391 downwards.
TGGTGGGGTAAAGGTAAAGGGACCCCTGACCATTAGGTCCAGTCGCGGACGACTCTGGGGTTGCGGCGCTCATCTCGCTTTATTGGCCAAGGGAGCTGGCGTACAGCTTCCAGGTCATGTGGCCAGCATGACTAAGCCACTTCTGGCGAACCAGAGCAGCGCACGGAAACGCTGTTTACCTTCCCGCTGGATCGGTACCTACTTATCTACTTGCACTTTGACGTGCTTTCGAACTGCTAGGTAGGCAGGAGCAAGGACCGAGCAACGGGAGCTCACCCCGTCACGGGGATTCGAACCGCCGACCTTCTGATCGGCAAGCCCTAGGCTCTGGGGTTTAACCCACAGCACCACCCGCATCCCTCCTGGTGGGGTATCCGGCCTGAAATCCTGGAGAGCTGCTGCCATTCAGGGTAGGTGACACTGAGCGAGACGGACCAAAGGTCTGACTGTGTGTAACACAGATTCCTCTGTTTCAGCTGGAACTTCCAAAGGGAAGCCTGGGACCTGAGCCTGGGACTTCAAAGCGAAATGGCTGAATTGAAATCCACACTGAGGTGCTGTGCTGTCACTTAATAATAATAATAATAATAATAATAATAATAATAATAATAATTTATTACTTATACCTCGCCCATCTGGCTGAGTTTCCCCAGCCACTCTGGGCGGCTTCCAACAGGAGATTAAAAATACATTAAAACATCACTTGTGGACAGGGGCGAAGGAAGGCTAAGTGCAAGGTGTCAGGGCAAACTTCCCGGCGGCACATGCACATGCGGCGTACGTACGGCGCATGCGCAACTGCGCTATGTACTGTGCGTGCGCGTGTGCAGTACGTAGTGGCGCCGCGCATGTGCCTCGGGGAGATTTGCCTACAGCGCCGCTCAAGCGCCGTACGGACGGCAGTGGGATCCTCTACTCGTGGCTGCAGCGGCGGCGGAGGAAGGATCCTGCCACCGTCCGTACAGCACTTGAGCGGGGGCGTCAGAACATCTGCTCTGCATGCAGAAGGTCCCAGGTTCAACCCCCACTGGCATCTCTAAGTAGTGGCTGGGAAAGACTCCTTGCCGAAAACCTGGAGAGCAGCTGCCAGTCAGTGTAGGCGACACTGAGCTTGATAGGCCAAAGGTTTGGCTGCGTATAACACAGCTTTGTAGGTTGCTGGGGAGGTTTGGGAAAACCTGTGTGTCTTTCTTTCCTGCACAGCAAAGCCAGTGTCCCGAGCAGTGCCAGATTTATGTATAAGCTAAACAAGCTATAGCTTAGGGCCCCACTCTCTTGGGGCCCCCCAAAAAAATTAAAGGGAAAAAACCTGGATGTACATGTTGTGTATTGATTCAAAGTGTTATCATATCTTTATTACTATTGTCTGTAATCACATTAGCGTAAAGTAACTGCCTTCCTGTCCCAGAAGGAACAGTTACTATTGGTGCATTCAAGTTGCTGCATTGGGATCCTCAGTCTTATTGGTTCCCACCAAAAAGCAGCTGTGTGATTGCTTGAGATTGTTCCCTCCAAAATGTATCTTTTCCTAGCCAGTCCTCTGTCCCTATAAATGTTGCTTCCCTACCCTCAGTTCCCTCTTGTTTGCCTGAATAAAGAGTTGTTACATGAAGAAGCTGTCTCCTGCCTGCTATGTCAGAGAGCTGAAATCACTTGCTGAAATCATAAACCCACGCTACAACAGTACATTTCCAAAATATAAGATAAAAAAACAAATAAAATAAAACCTACATACAGCAACTGTGTTTTGTGTTGTGTAGGCGCCTATGATGTAAATAATGAGCTAACCTGCTCCCTAAAATATCACTGGTTTGCTCATGTATGATAAAATACATATTTTGTTATGTGCAATTGGCTTTAGATACCTATTAGGTCCATAAATTACCATATAGCATATATTCAACACAAAAAAACAGCGACAATTTGTTGTTGACAAAGGACAGCTGGACATATAAAGGGCCCCATTGTCTTCAGTCGCTTAGGGCCTCATCAAACCTAAATCCGGCCCTGATCCTGAGCTGATTTTACAGCTGACCCTCTATGCCTCTTTTTAGCCCTGTGACAACATGAAGTCACCCTGCCCTCTCCACTCTTTCTGGCGCCTCTGTTACTTGCACAAACTGTTAAGTGGAGAGGAGGCGCCTGTCTTTAAGAGAGAGAAGATTTCACCGCACACAGAAACAACCTTCCACGCCCACCTCCCTCGCAGTTCATTCATTCAGTAGCCCGGGGGAGCCAACAGCAATTTCGTTTGTTATTGCTGATTGACACAAATGGCATGTTGAAAGGATAAAGAAGATGTGTTTGTGCCCCACGCCTTCTCCCCCCCCCCAGCCCAACACATTACACGTTTTCCTCTAAGTGGAAGCAATTGCAACCGAAAACCTCACCGTGAGGCTTAATGGACATCTGACTCACAGCAAAAATGGAGGTCTGTATGTCAATTGATTTTTATGAATGAAAACAGGGTCAGAGACCTCCAGGTCTCTTTGCCTAGCCCTTCAGGCTCTCACTGGGTTTTTTGTTTGCTCTTTTGTTTGCTTGCAATAGTTTATTTATTTCAGGGGCGTAGCGTGCCGCTTGGCTACCGGGGGCGGCAAGCGTCCTGGGGGCGGGGCGTCGCTCCGTGCGCATGATGTCACGATGCGCATGCACACAGAGCGACGCCTCCGCCCCTTGCCTCCATGCCGCTGCGAAAAAAGCCGCTGGGCTCCCTGGGTGGTGCCGCGGCATGGAGGAAAGGGGCGGGACACCCCTCCTGGCTGACCCGCCCCTCTCCTCCATGCCGCGGCTCCGCCCAGGGAGCCCAGCGGCTTTTTTCGCCACTGAAAGCGGGGGGAAGGCTATTTTCGGCGCTGCCGGGGAGGAGCTGCAGGGGCGGCCAGCGAGGGGGGTGTCACGTCAGCGACAAGCGTGACCCCTTTCTTCTCCAAGGGGTCCAAAGTGGCATACATGGTTCTCCCTCCCCTCATTTCGTCCCCACAACAACCCTGCGAGGTAGGCTAGGCTGAGAGGCAGTGACTGGCCCAAGGTTTCACCCAGCGAGCTTCATGGCTAAGTGGGGGAGAGGAGGGGACCTAGGCAGCTGTAGGTAGTAAGGGACCTTCAGTCTTGGCATCTACTGTACTTTTCCGAGTATAAGACTAGGTTTTTTCTTTAAAAATTATGCTAAAAAGTGGAGGTTGTCTTATACATGGATAGTGCATAGGGTGGACTTTTGATTGGTTGCTGCCGCAACTGTCAACAGCTATTGGGCATGTTATTGGTTGCTGTGTCAACGGCTGTTGTTGATTGGCTGGCGCTGTGGCAATTGGGCGGGCGAATGGCATCTTCTGGCGAGAGGACAGACGAGAGGCAGATTTTGCGCCATGTGCGGGTGAGTGATTTTTAGCAATCCCCCATAAAAAAGCTCAACAACCCTGTGCAATCCCCCTTCAAAAACTCAACAACTCTGAGCCACCTCCCCCCATTTTATTAAATTTGAGCCCCCCAAAATAGAGGCCGTCTTATACATGGGGGAGTCTTATACACAGAAAAATACGGCACTTCATGGGGGCAAGACCTGCCAGAGTTGAGTTGCTCTGCTCATTAGGCCTGGCACTCCTACCGTATACAGATCCTTGTTTTGCTAATAAAGAGTTAATTCCAACTTGCTTGGTGTGATTTACTGCTGGCTCGCTCCTGTCAGCAGCCCAGATCCACACCCTTCTTGGGTGTTTTTCTCTGGCTGGGGATGTGTCCTTGAACTCTCTTCCTAATTCATTCATCTTGCATGGCAAATGATGCAGAGAAGCAATGATTCAGAGCTGTGGACAAGTATCTCACTTGTCCAAAATCTCCATGCTTTGCAATAGCCATTGCTGGGCTCGTCTTGGCCTAGAGCAGAATTCCCCCCCAGGGAAACAGTCAGTGACACAGCAGTCCTGGTGCGCATTTGAGGAGTGTTAATCTTCCTCAACGCGACTTTCAATTCCAATTCATGCAAAGAGGAGGACAAACAGAATGAAGAGGCTGAAGTAATCCCCAGGCATTCAGTCGCATAAAATATTCTGTGGAAGAAATTTGATTTATCCTCTGCGATGCTTGTGGAATCTAAATGATTGCTATGAATATAATTACCTTGATTAATCTAAGTGCCGTAGCTGATTTCTTGGAATCTGTGAGTTTGGAGGGTGTTGGGTAAACACTATCAACTGCCGTGACATGATTTAACTTGTCCCCATTCCCTATCCACCCCCACCTGCACAACAAACCTCTCCCCTGCGTTTACAGATCATAGATGGGCCCAGGGGCCAGTCCAAAAACATCTAGAGGGCACCAGGTTGGGGAAACCTGATCTAACGCACTATAACTACATAATAAACAGCCTGGATAGCTCAGCTGGTTAGAGCGTGGTGGTGATAAAGCCAAGGTTACAGGTTCGATCCTAAGGCAGAGGGCCTTCTCGGTAGTGGCGCCCACCCTGTGGAACACCCTCCCATCCCATGTCAAAGAGATAAATAACTACCTGACATTTAGAAAACACCTGAAGGCAGCCCTGTTTAGGGAAGTTTTTAATGTGTGATATTTTAATGTATTTTAGTGTTTGTTGGAAGCCGCCCAGAGTGGCTGGGGGGACCCGGCCAGATGGGCGGGGTACAAATAAATAATAATAATAATAATAATAATAATAATAATAATAATACCACACCCATCTGGCTGGGTTTCCCCAGCCACTCTGGGCGGCTCCCAACAGAACACTAAAAACAGAATAAAACTTCAAACATTAAAAACTTCCCTAAACAGGGCTGCCTTCAGGTGTCTTCTAAAAGTCAGATAGTTGTTTATTTCCTTGACATCTGATGGGAGGGTGCTCCACAGGGCGGGCGCCACCACCGATAAGGCCCTCTGCCTGGTTCCCTGCAACCTCACTTCTTGCAGTGAGGGAACCCCCCAGAAGGCCCTCGGAGCTGGACCTCAGTGTCCGGGCAGAACGATGGGACAACTGCATATTCCTGCATTGCAGGAGTTTGGACTAGATGTTCCTCCTGGTCCCTTCCAATTCTAAAATTCTATGATTCTAATAAGACTGCATAAAAAAGAGCTTGAGGTGGCTCAGATTCTGCACCGCTTGGTTGGGGAACTGCATTGCAAAATTCAGACAACTGAAAATCTGAAAACATAGTTCTGCTTCTATTCACATATTGTTTCAAGAAGTACATCTAGGTAGTTTTCCATTAAAATATCCCATCTCAAATTGCTTGGGAGAAAGCTCCCGTCCACCGGAAGCATGCACACATGCACACACGCAAGGGCATAGGTGTCAACTTTCGGATTTGAAAATAAGGGATGCCGCGAGGGCGGTGCAATGGCACCAAGTAGCCTCGCCACCCTGCGCTCCAGAGGCTGCGCGCGAACGGGTGAGTGAAAGAGCGAGCACATAGACGGCAGGCAGGCTGTCTGTCTGGTTGGGCGTGAGGGTCTGGCTGAACAAGGCATGCAAGCTCCGCCCCCAGTCGGTCTCAGACTCCTTATTGGCAGCCGAGCAACGCAGCTGAGGAGCCTCCCTGGCCGGCAGGGAGGGAGAGGAGCTTCTTCCTTTGAAATCCGGGAAATTTGAGGGATATCAACAATCCGGGATAGCAGCGGGAAACGGCATTGGAATAAGGGAGTTTCCCGCAAAAAAAGGGAGGGTTGACAGCTATGCGCAAGGGTCATGTTGGGATCACACTTATGACTCTTCCTTCGCAGCCTTGAGAAACGCCGGTTTTGCTTCTCTCCTCCAGGCACGCCTTAGCAGCAGCTGCATCAGGCAATTAAAATAAAAAATGAAAACCCTATTTACAGCTAAGGTATGTTAGCGTCATCAGTGGGCTGGTTTCTGGCTGTTTTAATATGACAGTGGGAACGTCATGATTTGGCTGGGATTTGCAGTGTCTTTCATGCTAAAACATTCAAGCCACAGCCTCGTCTCTGGGAAAATGAGGCCACATGCATGCCCCGACGTGAAGGATTTGCTGCTGACCCGGAAAATATTCCTTCCTTTCCCAGCCAGCCATCACCCCGGAACCATTGAAACAGCTCCCTGTGCCTCCTCTGTATACAGAGCTGGCAAGACTGTCCGGGAAAATCTGAGACCAGCGAGACCAACAGTTTGAAAAAGACTGGAGTAAATTTATTATTTATTTGAAAGAACATTGTAAACACTTAACAACACTAACAGGACTGGCTCAAAGGTTTGTCAGTTAAAATTAGAAAATTATTTACAATGATAGGGAATTTCAAAGTTAAAGGAAAGGTAGATGAGGGGAATGAGAAATGCAGATGAAATTGTAGTTGGAAGCTAGAAAGTCAGTTGGGAGAGATGGCAGGAAGTTGTCGACTCGAGAGAGTCAGAATATAGGTAACTAGCTGACCCGGCTACGCCTTGCTGTGGCTGATTTGGTGAAATGCAAAAAAGTAAGATACAGTATGAAAGAGAAAGCGTATGTTTACTTACAGCTTATCTCGTTGAAGTTCAGTCTATGTGTTCTCCATTTGCCCCTCCCGTTTTTGTCTTCGTTTCTACAACTGTTTATTACTACTATTTTAGTCTATGAGGTTCTTTGTCCTGATTTTGTCAATGGCCTTCTTCGATGTTGTTGACATGTAGTGGTGGGCTGTATGTTTGTTTTTATAGGAACAGGTTTGTATCTCTGGAAGGTGTGGTATCTGGCCCGAAATGTGAGTAGCGGCGTTGTCATCCGGCCTCTCTCTACAGTCGGTTGAGGTAGCGTTGCAAACCGCGAAAATGGCGATTCCTCCCGGCGTGGCTCTATACCCACCGGCAGAGTCAGCAGTAGTGTTTGTGGGCGGTCTGTCTGTCGATTAGATGGTGGTAGTGACGTCGGGAAAGGAGGAGGAGCGGTCAGAAACAGGTGTGTTGTGCTGTGCTGTTTAACATCCACTGGAGGGCGCTCTATTTTTTTGCACAAAATCACATTTTTACCTGGGAAAGGTGTGGTATTTGTGCAATGTAAGTACATATGATCACTCCCATATGGGCATGGAACGTTGTGTCCAAATTTGAACGGAATCGATCAAGGGGTTACGGAGAAAGGCGATTGTTAACAAACATCCAACTTGAACGATTTTATATATATACTAGTAACTTATGCCCGTTAAATTAATGGGCGCCAGAACAGGCGCTAGGGCAACAGGGACGCTATGCGCAGAGCTGACTGAGCGGCTCTCGCTTATCTCGTTTTTTTTTCTAACAACGCGAGAGCCGCATGACATAGCCAGCTCTGCGCATAGCGTCCCTGTTGCCCTAGCAACATCGGGGACACGCTCAGAGCTGAGCCCGGCCGCCCAAAGTCTCTGCGCTCCAAGTCCCAACAGCTGTCCGTGGGGCACATGCGCAGTAGCGCAATCCCAGGGACACAGGGACTGGACGCAGAGACACTTGCACTTTATTATATGTGATAGATGTAAAGTTATGTAAAATCACACGGTGTTTTTTGAAAATGAAAATGCCAATAAATATAATAATAATTAAAAAAGAAACAGCTCCCTGTGCCTCATTTGGGCCTCCAAACTTCAGAGTCAAAGCAGCAGCATCTCCTTCGACCCCATAAAGAGCAGGAAGCCGTGTCCTGTGGTATACTGAATGCTGGAGGTGCAGCTGCCTCTTTTAACTGATCTTGCTCGGTGTCCTTAACTGATTTATGCAGACATGTAGCCAGAGAAGCGCTCTGCACATAGAACAGAGGAACCGGGCAGGACCAGCCCAAGACATTTTGGCCCTTGATGCGTGCCAAATGTCACCCCCCACAGCGATGACACCCGGGGCGGTCCGCCTCCACCACACCCCCTTTCCTACACCTCTGTCGACAGTTCCCATAATTCTTTGTGGGGGGAGCCACATACCTTGAATGGGCATTGGGTATGCTTTAAATGCATGGTGCCGAAGGGGACACTGCCCCGCCAACCTCCTGCCCCCCATGAATGTCCCTTTTATTGTGCACCTGTAAAAACCAGCCAATTGCACAGAGGTGAATTGTACACCTGGTGCCCAGCTCACTTTCGTCCCCGGCCCCACCCACCACTGGCTTGGCGTAGGTCCCTCGGGAGGCTCTGAAGCTCTTTCCCTGCCTCAGATCTCCTCTTTTTGCAATAACACCCAGTTATATCAGCACCCCCATCCTTTCTGGTGTAGGGCTGCACATTCTCAGCTCCTCCAGGCTCTCCTCCCCCTATTCCTTTCACGCCGTTTGCTGAGCGCGGCATCTCAGGGAGAGGCAGCTTCCAAAAAAAGAGCACCCTTCTAATTAAAGCTTGCTGGTTTGGCTCCAGCATCACTCCCCTGGCAGCCGGCATTTTCTGACCCATTTTCCCTCTTTTTTTGCAGCATCTCACCCTGCAAGGACAGTTTCGATCGCTTGGTGGAAAGAGATGGGAATCTTCCAGCTGCTCTGCGTTGGAGACTGCATGCTGGGGAAGTCAGGTCTTTGGCCTGAAATTCCTTCAGGGCTGTCTTAAGCCTATCTGGCCCCCTGGTGCAAGGATCCCTCTGACGCCCCCCATGCCCACCTTTCCCTCTGGGTGGGCAGCAGCGACCGAGAGGAGGGGCAGCTGCCGGGGATCACGCCCGCCTCCTGGGCAGGGCGAGCACACTAGCCAGAGAGGGATGGACGGACGGAGGGAGGGATAGGGGCTGATCGCTGCGCGCCGTGGTTCACCGCGCCACTAGCTTCTATGGCTAAGACGTCCCTGCATTCCTTATATACGGAGGAATTCCACCTTATCCTGAGTCAGACCATTCCGACCCTCCAGGCCTTCCCACCTGGCCCTTGAAACTCCACCCCGGCCACGCCTTTCACTGACACTGCTTTGCCTCCCAAGTGAATTTTCCTGTTTGGAATGTGTGCTTGAACTCTGAAAATGCCCCTTGCATGTCAAAAGTGTGTGTGTGTGTGTGTGTGTGTGTGCGCGCGCGCGCGCGCGCGTGTGTGTAGACGCCAGGTTGGTGAATGATGCCTTAGTCCACACGTGGCTGCATATACCAGTATATTGCAATTTCCCATAGAGGTGGTCACATAAGTGTGATGTGAGTGTCCAGCGAATTCTCAGCAATGTGTTTTTTTTTAAGAAAAACCAACCTGCAAAAGCTGCCCTCCCTCAAATGTGGGAATTCAACGGAGCCAGCTTCCCGCATAAGCGCTGTCGAACTGCCACACTCAATATTCATCATGCAAGTTTAACTTAATGAGGGTATAAGCTCTGAGATGCTCATGACAAAGGAATACCTCTGGGCAAAGCTGATGAGTTTAGCATCTGTCATGCTTCGGGAGCAAAGCTAATAAGGGGACGGGGACAGGCGTCCAATCTGTTTCCGTGTTTTCGCTCGCCGCGGTTATTACAGTCCCCAGATATTCCGAATTGCCGTGATCCGATTTGGCACGGTGCCGACTGCTTCCACGTAGAAGAGGCCACACTGTGCCAAATGGCGAGACTTGGCTTCAGTTTTCCTGGCTGCTTTTGCTTCCAGCAAAAGTACGCTACTGGTACTGCGGCCCTCTGGAAGTTTGCCTGTGGCCCCCACGCTGAAAAATGGTTCCCTACCACCCAGGGTATTAGGGCCTCGTTTTGGCTTCACGTTATCTGAAAGCGCACCCTGCTGGAATAACTCAAGCTGGCGTCTCCGGGTAAAAGGATCTTGTAGCATGATGGCAACGGGGTCCTCCATGACGGTGGCATTGTTGTTGTTGGCATCTGTCTGCCTTGAGAGACAATGGAGTGCGCCTCCACGGGTGAAGTCAAACCGTTGCGTTAGCAGCACAGAAGTGACCTTCCTAGGGCACAAGCTTGGGCAGTGTGTACAGAGACAATAGGACATCCCTCTTAGCCTCACTGATACATAGCTGTCAACTTTCGGATTTGAAAATAAGGGATGTCGCGAGGGCGGTGTAATGGCACCAAGTAGCCTCGCCACCCTGTGCTCCAGAGGCTGCGCGCGAACGGGTGAGCGAAAGAGCGAGCGCATAGACGGCAGGCAGGCTGTCTGTCTGGTTGGGCATGAGGGTCTGGCTGCACAAGGCATGCAAGCTCCGCCCCCAGTCGGTCTCAGACTCCTTATTGGCAGCCGAGCAACACAGCTGAGGAGCCTCCCTGGCCGGCAGGGAGGGAGAGGAGCTGCTTCCTTTGAAATCCGGGAAATTTAAGGGATATCAACAATCCGGGATAGCAGCGGGAAATGGCATTGGAATAAGGGAGTTTCCCGCAAAAAAGGGAGGGTTGACAGCTATGCACTGATGTGGTCCAAAGGAAAGCAGAGCAATACATTTGGCACCAGCTTGGCTGCAGGAGTTGCAGGAAGGAGGCGTACAAGGTGCCATCCAGCCGACTTAGGGACTCCGCTCTGGATTTTTGTAGCATTTACTCCTGAGACTTTTCATCTCCTGAAGCTATCCCACGAGGCAGCAGAGGTTTAGGATCAGAGTTTTCCTTCTCCTAGATGGGCTCCCTTCCCAGGTTGATGAGCCCCATCTGCTCCTCACTCTCCTCTACAGCATGTGCAGAAACAGGGGCAGAGGAATGTGGAGGCAATGGGAGCACACCGCCCCCATTACCACGATCCAAGGGGGGGTTCCAGCTGCCCGCCGCCCGCGCTGTGCGCCCCGCCCCCGCAGGCTGTGCGCCCTGCCCCCGTGGGCGGCGTGCTCCTCCCCCAGAACGCGCGCCATGCCCCTGCGGGCGGCACGCCACGCCCCCAGTATGTGTGCCCCGCCCCTATGGGTGACACGCTCCGCCCCCAGGACGCGTGCCAGCCCCGCCCCCACTTGTTCGCCACCCCTGGTGCCAGAGAATGAAGCCCTGCCACTGTGCAGAAACCATCCAAACAAAAACATTCACCCAGAGCAAAAAATGACATGGCTGGGAAACCGTATTGCAACAAAATTCAGAGAAGTGTGAATTTCAAAGGAAGGCTTTGTTTCAGTTGCGTCTTGTTTCTGAAAGTACAGATTTAAATGCAAACAGATTGGATTTCTCCCTGCACCCCCATTCCTACTTCTGAGTAGCCGTGGTTAGGATGGTGCTGTTACAGCAGGGCTGGGGAACCTGTGGGGCTCCAGATGTCCCCAAATTACAACTCCCACCAGCCCCAGCAAGCATGGCCAATGCCCGGGGGTGATGGGAGTTGTAGTTCAGCCACCGCTGGAGGGCCACAGGTCCACCACACCTGTTGTAGATGCACCTGTGGTCTGACTCAGTCTAAGGCAGCACCCTGCGTTCCGACTATCAACTATTGCATACGTGACAAATTCATCTTTGCACACGGCAGCAGCAGAGAAACAACATTTGTGTGCACTGCCTTCATGCACACGTAGAGACCCACACCGTTAAACTTTCATGGCATCCAAAGATTCTTCTTTAATGGAAGTTTAAATTATTTATCTCCCCCCCCCCCCGGCAAGCCAGGCTGGGTATCGCTCCCCCTCCGAGTCCATCTGCCTCTCGCTGCTGGCGATGCAAGTTATATAGAGAGGTGCAAAGGGAATCTCTTGTCTGGGAAACTGATAAGCAGGAGAGCTCATGGGGTTTCAGGGGGAAATAGATCCCAGAAGTTTGAAAGGCTCCTTAGCCAGAGACAGTCTTCTTCAGAGCTGATTCCCAGATTCGCTTGCAAGGGCAAAATCCATCTGCCGAGAGCAGATTTCATGCACAGAAATGGGGATTCGGAATATTTTTAGAGGCTATTAATATGTAATGACTCTCGCAGCCTAGACAACCTGTCTGAGCTTCTGCAAAGCAGAGCTTTTCATTTCCTTTTGATGTGGAAAAAGTCTAGAGCAGGCAATGGCTTCCTTACATGCCTTGGCCTGGCCTGGGAGTTGGAAGGATGCTCTTGCCTGTCTTAGTTTCTTGGGCAAGCGTTCACGTGGGCCAAAGGTGGGAGAATCAGTCCATTTCGGTTTTCTCTCCCTGGCTCATTTCCCCCAATCTTAAGTTCGGTCCTCCACATTTCCACGTCAGCTTGCAAATTCGTTTTTCTAAAAAAAAAACCGTGAAAATCCACCACCGTTTTGGTGCGAATGTCTCCTAAGAAACACGTTTTTGGCAAGCGATTTCCCCCTGATGTGCATTTTGAAATTTATCCGTCGCCAAGATATGCAGTTCCCTAGATGAACACCTTAGAAGAGGAAGAGTTTGGATTTGATATCCCACTTTATCCCTACCCGAAGGAGTCTCAAAGCGGCTCACATTCTCCTTTCCCTTCCTCCCCCACAACAAACACTCTGTGAGGTGCGTGGGGCTGAGAGACTTCAAAGAAGTGTGTCTAGCCCAAGGTCACCCAGCAGCTGCATGTGGAGGAGCGGAGACGTGAACCCGGTTCACCAGATTACGAGTCTACCACTCTTAACCACTACACCACACTGGCACACCTTAAACAACTTTAGTGCACAGTACATGGCTGGAGAACTGGATTGCAAAATTTGGAAAAGCGTGGGGTTTGAAGGATGGCTACCTTTCAGCTCATCCATTCTTTCTGAAAAGGCAGGTTTGCCTTCAAGAACAAGCTGACTTGAGTTTCTCCCCCATTCCTAGTATAGTCTGCCAGTCCAAGTGTATTCTGCCACATGTCACTTACACAATAACGATGCATTAGTATTGTCCATCCACATATCCACCCTAGTTTTTTTCCCTGCCATGCTTCCCCAAGGTTACCATATTATTGTAACCTGGAGGGGCACCTTTGCACTATAGCACAGCAAAAGAGGGGGAATATATCTGTTTCTAAGGGACCCAGGTGGCGCTGTGGGTTAAACCACAGAGCCTAGGGCTTGCTGATCAGAAGGTCGGCGGTTCGAATCCCCGCGACTAGGTGAGCTCCCGTTGCTCGGTCCCTGCTCCTGCCAACCTAGCAGTTCGAAAGCACAGTGTGCAAGTAGATAAATAGGAACCACTCTGGCGGGAAGGTAAACGGCGTTTCCGTGCGCTGCTCTGGTTCGCCAGAAGCGGCTTTGTCATGCTGGCCACATGACCCGGAAGCTGTATGCCGGCTCTCGGCCAATAAAGCGAGATGAACGCCGCAACCCCAGAGTCAGACACGACTGGACCTAATGGTCAGGGGTCCCTTTACCTTTATATATGTTTCAGCACATGGTGAAGAGGGGAGAGGGGAAGGAAGCCCATCTAGGAGAAGGAAAACTCTGACCCCAAACCCCTGCTGCCTTGCAAGGTATCTTCAGGAGAAGAAAAGGCTAAAGAGTAAATCCTACACAAATCGAGAACATGGTCCCTAAGACGGTTGGATGGCGCCTTGTACGCCTCCTTCCAGCAACTCCTGCAGCCAAGCTGGTGCCAAACACATTGCTCTGCTTTCCTTTGGACCCCATCAGCCAGGCAGAGAGGGAAGGGGGTCTTGTCGGCTGGGCAGCCCAGGACCTCCAGTCACACTGCCCAGGCTTACGCCCCGGGGAGGTCAGTTTGGTTCTGCTAACACAGTGGTTCAGTGAGAGCTGGACCATCAAGAAAGCTGATCGCCGAAGAATTGATGCTTTTGAATTATGGTGCTGGAGGAGACTCTTGAGAGTCCCATGGACTGCAAGAAGATCAAACCTCTCCATTCTTAAAGAAATCAGCCCTGAGTGCTCACTGGAAGGACAGATCCTGAAGTTGAGGCTCCAGTACTTTGGCCACCTCATGAGAAGAGAAGACTCCCTAGAAAAGACCCTGATGTTGGGAAAGATGGAGGGCACAAGGAGAAGGGGACGACAGAGGACCAGATGGTTGGACAGTGTTCTCGAAGCTACCAACATGAGTCTGACCAAACTGCGGGAGGCAGTGGAAGACAGGAGTGCCTGGCGTGCTCTGGTCCATGGGGTCACGAAGAGTCAGACACGACTAAATGACTAAACAACAACAACATATATATATATATATATATATATATATATATATATATATATAGGAAGACCTGTGGTATGAAAAGTTGCAGGACTTCAGCAGGAAAGTATGGACCATGCACTAACTGGAAATTAGGCAGTATGGTCTCTCCAGAATTTTTGCCGGTGCGATCAGTATTGAAAGCGGAATTGCGTATACATGCCCCATAACATCATGAGCACAAGGCATCCTAATTGCACCATAAAAAGGATGTATGGAGGGCCCATGACACATCTCTGTTTACCCAAGAACAGGGCTTTCAGGGGATCTACTCTAACTTAGGCCACACACTCTTTACTTCCCCCAAAGCATCCTGGGAACTACAGTTTGTTAAGAGTGCTGGGAAATGTAGGTCTATAAAGGGAAAGCTACTGCTCCCAGAATTCCTTGGGGGAAACCATGTGCTTTCAGCATGTGGTGTGGGTGTGATGGAAGTTGACCGTTGTCTATTATGTATTAGGGTCACTGTGTGACCAGAAAGTGCTGCGAGTGCAAATCACGTACCTGAAATGCTCTCAGTTTCCACAGTCGATAATTTGCCTTTCTGAACCAGACACAGGGAAATATGAAAACAGAGGGGTGGGGGTTTGAACCCCTTTTTTGTCTTTGGTGTTCTCCGGGTGCCAACAACATCCTTCCTGAACCTTGGTTCCGAGATCGAAACGCACTCCAAGCTGCTCCGATGGCAGAGCATCTGTCTTGAATGCAGAAGGTCTCCGGTTCCGTATGTGGCAGTGTCTCCAGGCCGGATGGGGAAAACCTGTGTCTGAAACCTTTGACTCTGCATAATGCAACTCCCTGCATTCCTATGTCTCGCAAGCGCCGGACAGACAGCAGGAGAATGCTCAGAGTTCCCTAAGTTACTTATTGGCTTTTGGGAAGAGAAAAAAATTCCGACGGAACGTTTCAGTTTTAAAAATAAAAATGTCTGCACACCTAAGTATGGAAGATGCTTCTTACTGAGTCACCCTGCAACAGAAATCTGTAACTCAATGGGGACCGATTAACGTCACTGCTTTTGGCCGACAGCGAGCCGTGCATCTGCCAGAGTATTGGAAAGCGATTGATTTTGCAATGTTAGAAGCCTGGAGGGACCAAAGACTGTTATGTGATTGCAAAGCAAAAGTGAGCAGACGCCTTTGTGGAAGGAGGCGATGGATTTTTACCATGTTCAAAAGAGGACATGTAGGACATGTTTCTGTAAGGGACATTGGTTTAATTATTATCTCTCTTCCCCGTGTCTAGGATCAGGGGGATAAATAAGGGCTCTGTGCAGGTGGGACTCCTTGAGACATGGAAATTGAGCTGGCTGTTGGTGGCAAGCTATGGAAGTGGCAATGGGCATACCTAGTTATTTCAATAAAAGAGGGGTGAGAATCCTCAGTCCTGTGGACAACATGAAGGTCTTGATCCCTTTCTATGCAACCCAGGTGTCAGGGTTGGAGCCAGATGCAGGTCAGCACAAAAGACGCACGACTCTGTTGTCAGGGAAGTTAGTGCTGTGTTCAAGGAAGGTAAAAGTAAAGGCAAATGACCCCTGGGCGGTTAAGTCCAGCTGAAATCGACTATGCGCAGGCATGTCCAACAGGTAGATCATGATCTACCAGTAGATCAATGGATGTCTGTGGTAGATCACTGGTAGATCATTGGCTCCCCCCAAAGAAGTTGAACAACTGTGGCTCCCCTAAAAAAAGCTCAACATTTTACCTCCTCCCTGAAAAAACTCAACAACTTTGACCTGAACCCCCAAAAAAGGTTTTTAACTCTGTGAGTAGATCGCAGTCTTTTGGGAGTTGGCCACCCCTGGACTATGGGGTGCAGCGCTCATCTCCACTTTCAGGTCAAGGGAGCCGGCGTTTGTCCACAGACAGCATGGGTAGGCAAACTAAAGCCCAGGGGCCAGGTGCGGCCCAGTCACCTTCTAAATCCGGCCTGTGGACGGTCTGGGAATCAGCGTGTTTCTACATGAGTAGAATGTATGCTTTTACTTAAAATGCATCTCTGGGTTATTTGTGGGGCATAGGAATTGGTTCATATATTTTTTTCAAAATATAGTCCAGCCCCCCCCCCCCAGGTCTGAAGGACAGTGGACCGGCCTCCTGCTGAAAAGGTTTGCTGACCCCTGACAGACAGCTTTCTGGGTCATGTGGCCAGTATGTCTAAACCGCTTCTGGCACAACGGGACACCGTGACGGAAACCAGAGCACACGGAAAGGCCGTTTACCTTCCCGCTGCCGCAGCACCTATTTATCTACTCGCGCTGGTATGCGTTCGAACTGCTAGGTTGGCAGGAGCTGGGACAAAGCAACGGGAGCTGTCACACGGATTTGACCTTCTGACCGGCAAGCTCAAGAGGCTCAGTGGTATGGACCACAGCGCCACCTGTGTCCCTGTTAAAGGAAACGGCACAGATCTCAGCAACACTCTCCAGCAAGTCATGTCTCTGTGGAGCAGATTAGTAGAAGCATCTGGCTTCCTTCTGCCTTACCTCTTCTCCTTTCCCTCTCAGGAACTCACAGTAGCCCACCTGCTGGGAAGCTAGGCTAGGGGCCCCAACCTATTTGGCGAGCCACTTACGATCCCATGGGAGCAGGTGGGTGCCATTTGGGTTCTGTGAAAGGACCCCAAAACCTCTGGCATGACCTTCCCACAGAGTCCCTCAACTCCATCCGCTGTGGAAGTTTTCCCTGAGCCCAGGCAGGATCTTTGTTCCTTATTATGGATTCTGAGGACGTCCCTCCTGCAGCTCCTTTTCTGCTAACTCACCCAAAGCAGCCGAGCTCAGGGACCTGAAGTGACCCCTCTCTCAAAACAAAAGCTCCTCTGAGCAACTGTGGGCATCTGAACAACAGTCTTTCAGCAAGGAACCGGATTCTTTTGGAAATTGCTCTCTGCCACAGTCATCCTCTTCTGTTCTCTCTCCAGCCGTGTTTGCGTGTTAATTTATAAAGTGCAAAGGGAGTTCATCGTAACAAAAGCCCTCCCAAGTTTCTAGAACACAATCGTGCTTTTTTTTTTAATCGGCGCCGCTTCTTCTGGCGGGAGAGTGACGCCTTTTCCTCCCGTAGGAGTTTAAAATGGTGCCTTCGACCTTCATTCATTCCCTTTCTCTGTGAGGTTTCCCCTCACAGTCTTCTTCAGAGGGTCAGATCAAGGATTCTGAGTCAGAAGGAGAATTGAACTCAATGCCAGTTCTGGATGCAGGCCGAGTCCGTGGTAGCGGTGCCTCTTCAACCTGAAGGTGTCGAACTGCCATGTTCTGACTCCGAGGACTCCATGGCAGAAGCCACACAACCACCAGAGTCTCTCCCACACTCCTTTGGAGTAAAAGATGCCTGGAGCAGGCTGGACCCCTTTGACTAAAAATGCACCTTTCAGTGAAGGTAAAGGTAAAGGGACCCCTGACCGTTAGGTCCAGTCGCGGAAGACTCTGGGGTTGCAGCGCTCATCTCGCTTTATTGGCCAAGGGAGCCAGCGTACAGCTTCCGGGTCATGTGGCCAGCATGACTAAGCCACTTCTGGAGAACCAGAGCAGCACACGGAAACGCCGTTTACCTTCCCGCCGGAGCGGTACCTATTTATCTACTTCCACTTTGACGTGCTTTCGAACTGCTAGGTTGGCAGGAGCAGGGACTGAACAACGGGAGCTCACCCCGTTGCGGGGATTCGAACCACCGACCTTCTGATCGGCAAGCCCTAGGCTCTGTGGTTTAGAGCACAGCGCCACCTGCATCCAAGATCCTATAAAAGGACACAGCAAAAGAACCCTAGGCTACTCCTTGCAGGGCGCTAGAGAAGGGCGTATTTCATGATTATCAGCAGCCATATTCAAAGGAAAATTGAAATTTGCCAACAGCATCAGGGTGGTATATGTGTGGCCCAGATTATGACTGGTCAAAGGTTACCCAGGGAATTTCATCACTGAGCAGAGATTTCATACGTTCATTCATTTAACATCAGCAAAAGAAATACATCACAAACACTGCATTTGAAACCATACCAAAGCACTGCTACTACTACTACTACTGCTAATCCCACATTTTGGGTAATTAAATAAATCTCTCTAAGCAGTTTACGTTGGCAAAACAACTAAATCTGTAAAACAAATCAGGGGCAAAACATAAAAATATATCAACATACATCAAAATGCTTCGTAATTACAATAGATTAGAACACTTTCATTCATCCACCCAAAAAGACATAATACATTCATAAAAATCAGGTGTGGGGGAACCTGTAGCCCCCCAGATGTGATTGAACTAGAATTCCCATTAACCCTGGTCATTGAGGAAAATGACATATAAAAAATGTGGGATTTTAGGGAAAGTTGTTTGCAAAAATGTGCATACTAGACAAAACTTCATTCATGCATGCCTGTGAAGGAGGAGCTTGCAATTGGGACAGAGGAAGGAAGGAAGGAAGGAAGGAAGGAAGGAAGGAAGGAAGGAAGGAAGGAAGGAAGGAAGGAAGGAAGGAGACTGTTGCTGAAGCAACGTCAACACTCTGCTCACGTTTAGTATTTAGCCACAAGGATGCTTTTCCTCAGAGGAAGGCTCCAGAAGGACTGAGTTCAAGACTCTGCAGCTACATACTTCCATGTGCTGCATGTTGGTGTAATGTGAACAATGGGTTAAATTACACAGTGCTTGGCTCATGTATTGAGCCAGCACGACCCCCCCCATGGAAGACCTCTGCTGACGATTGCGTGATCATGCTGGCGAACGATGGCACGCACTACATGGCACGCTGCAAATTCAAACACGTGCATGTGGTTGTTGGAAGGTCGGACAGGAGAGCGCATGCGCCTCCAGATTCCTGCAGGGCTAGTGGGCAAGCTCAGTGGCGAAGCCTCTTGTCCAGGGCCCAGCCCCTGAGCCAGCGCCATCAGACCGTGAGGACAGTTGCCTTCAGCCGAGATTTTCTAAAGCGTATCGGCATGTGCCCATTTCGCAGAGGAGCAGAAATCCTCCGGCTGCCACCTCCGCCAATCCTGTTCTGTTTGTAAGCAATACTCTTCAATGAGTGAGCTCCAGGCCTTTGATTGGCTCGCGGGAGACCACCTGACTTCAGCAAAAGGGAAATGAGAATGGAGAGGAACGACCTATTTCTTAATGCGTCTGCAAGCCCCAAGGTAAACATTGTCAACGCTCCAGTGAGAGGGCATTGAGGTGGCATCTTCTCTCCCTCCGCCTCCTGCTCCCATTCCTGATTTTTCAACTCAATTCCGGCAGCCACAGAAAACCACCAGAGGTTGCATCTCTAAGGGCCCAAAGCAGACGGCAGATTTTTAAAGCTACAAAATGGTGCTTGGCGTGATGTGAATGTTCTCTTCCAAGAAAGATTTGAGGCTCAGAATAAAAGAGACCTGTTTTTTAGGAATGGGGGGGGGGCAGTCGGATTCTTTTCATTTCTCATTTTCCACCATAAGGTTCAGTCTGCTACATCTCTGCAAAAGATTGTGAATTATTATCTCTCTTCTTTTTTGATGTCCTCACGAAGGTTTGTCAACATCTTAGTGCAATTTTCTCCCAATAGACACATTTTCGTATGCAGTTTTGCCTATTGTACACATTTCCCCAAATATAATGGTATTTTTGTGCATTGTTTTTCACTATTATATGTGCTATTATTCACAGGCTACCCTAGTGTATGCACATTGTGTCAAATTACGTGGCTGGAGATATTCATTGCAAAATTCAGAGAAGTATGAATTTCAAAGGATAGCTCTGTTTTAGTTTCCATGATGTTTCAGAAAGTGCCAGTAGATAAAGGTAAAGGGACCCCTGACCATTAGGTCCAGTCGTGTCCGACTCTGGGGTTGCGGCGCTCATCTAGCTTTATTGGCCGAGAGCCAGCGTACAGCTTCCGGGTCATGTGGCCAGCATGACAAAGCCGCTTCTGGCGAACCAGAGCAGCGCACGGAAACGCCGTTTACCTTCCCGCTAAAGCGGTTCCTATTTATCTACTTGCACTTTGATGTGCTTTCGAACTGCTAGGTGGTCAGGAGCTGGGACCAAGCAACGGGAGCTTACCCCATCACAGGGATTCGAACCGCCGACCTTCTGATCAGCAAGCCCTAGGCTCTGTGGTTTAACCCACAGCGCCACCTGGGTCCCTGCCAGTAGATAAGTTTGCCTTTAAATGAAAACAGAATCGCATTTCTCCTCCATCCCTAATTTGCTGCCTTACTCTGGTCTCTCCAACTGAGAAAAAACTAACTAAAAAAACACATCTTGAACTTTTCTGAATAGCCTTGATTCCTCAGGCGGTGGAATTCAGAATGCGAATTGATTTTGTTTTTTTAATAGGACAGCTATTGTGTCACCTTAGAAACATCACATTAATAAAAAAGGCATATCAAAACAGTGGAAGGCATAAAGAGAAAAATAAAATAAACACATCGATGTTATCGATCCCGGAGAAGGGTGGTTGATGAGATGCCGTGTGTGTGTTCTTCAAAATGATGACACCGGCATAACACTTTGAAAACGTTTGCCAAGAAAACCTCACCATGATTCCACCTTTCTCACACACTTTTAAGACAGGGGTGGGGGAACCCGTGGCTCTCCAAATGAATTTTGGCAAACACTTTGGATTCCAGCTCCCGTCACCCGCATCCAACATGGCCGAGGGTCAGGAATAATGGGATCTGTAGTCATAGAATCATAGAGTTGGAAGAGACCCCAAGGGCCATCCAGTCAAACCCCCTGCCAAGCAGGAAACACCATCAAAGCATTCCTGACAGGTGGCTGTCAAGCCTCTGCTTAAAGACCTCCAAAGAAGGAGACTCCATCACCCTCCTTGGCAGCAAATTCCACTGTCAAACAGCTCTTACTGTCAGGAAGTTCTTTCTAATGTTTAGGTGGAATCTTATTTCTTGTAGTTTGAATCCATTGCTCCGTGTCCTCTTCTCAGGAGCAGCAGAAAACAACTTTTCTCCTTCCTCTATATGACATCCTTTTATATATTTGAACATGGCTAGTCATTGGAGTACATGAACTGGTTGGACGCAGAAGAACAGTGAGAGGAACCCACTGGGGAATCCACAAGGGAAGAAGGTTCAGAGCCCAGGGAGTGATGATGACTGGTCAGAGGGAGAAGAGGGAGACGATTGGGAAGAGGAGGTGTTGGAAACTAAAGATGTAACAGGGCTTAGTGAGCTGGGAGAGTCTGTGGCAGAGAGAAAAAGTCCAGAAACAGAAGCAGGAGAGGGAGGCCAAGAGGCAGAGATGAGTCAGGCTGGGGAAAGGGCATGGGTGTCTCCCCCTCCTGCTGCGACAAGCTCCCCCCCACCCCGGTCTCCCAGAACCAGAAGAGGCATGAAAAGAGCAGAGAAGAAGTTGGCTGCACACAGAATCAGTCTCAGATTGCTTGGGGAAAGCCTTGGAGAGGAGGGGACCTAGTTTTGTTGAATAGATTCAGCTCCAGGCTAAGGCATTTGTCCCATCAGCAGAAGCATTTCTCCTTGCCAGATGGAACAATCTTCCTCTCCCTCCACTGTGCTCTGGGGGTGGTTCTCCTGACAACTCCACCACAGTTTTTTTGGGGGGGGGTATTGTCATGTGGGGAGGAAGAGGCTTCCACTAGTGCAACAATTTAGATGAATCAGGCCCTAGAGATTTAATTCTTCTTTGCTTTTAAGGGAAGGAAGGAAGGAAGGAAGGAAGGAAGGAAGGAAGGAAGGAAGGAAGGAAGGAAGGAAGGAAGGAAGGGGAAAAGGAGGGCCTTTCCTTAAAAGGAAGCCAAACTTCTTTAAGAGGAAATTTCAACGGCAATCCTAAACGCCCCTCAAGAGGGAGTAAACCCCACCAAAGACAGTAGGACTTAAACCCTGCATTATAGGCTTAGGCCATAAACAATTCAGTTACTGTTGCTCCATCTTCCCCAAAGAGGGCAACTTGCCAGCCGCTGCCTGCCTCCCACTCCAATCCCAATTAACTGCTGTGTAAGCAGAACTGCAGCCTTGTTCTTTCCCAGAGCACAGAACCAGCGCTTTGAGAATTAGGGTCACTGCTGTAATTAACAGCTGAGCTCATGGAAAAGGTGGCCAAGCGTTGCAGGCTGCTTTTGCAGGCTGCAAGCAAACGGAAAAAGGAAAGCAGGTCATTTTTCGCGGCTGTCAGGTGGCAGCCCTGATGGCACAAGGTACGTGTAACCCATTTTGCCACCCCCTACCTTCCGCAGCAGCAGTGAAGACTCCTCATTCTCTGGACACAAGCAAGCACCAGCAAGCGCCCATATTTTTTCATTCAGCATTTGCATTTATGTTCATAGCTGGTGGCCATCGCCATATGTCCATACCTTCCAAGTGTCCCTATTTCCCAGGGACAGTCCTGGAATTACAGAAGCCATCCCAGTTTCTGATTTGATCCCAGAATTTCCCGGTTTCCCTTTTTCCTCCTGTCCTCATTTCGGAGAACAATTAAGAGTGGTGTGTGTGTGTGTGTGTGTGGTGTGTGTGTGTGTGTGTGTGTGTGTAGGTGCAAAAACGGAGTCCTGTTTATCCTGAAAATAAAATCCTTGGCATACGAAGGCCTTCCTGTGCTTTTGAACGAAAACATCACCAATCCAGTTCTTCCATTGCAATGCTTCCGCAGCCAGCAAAAAGTCGTTTTATATTTGTAAGAAGCTGAACCTACGTTTGAACGAGCATATGATCGTGAGCCACTATTTGGGGGGTAACAGTATACCTGAAGGAGCGTCTCCACCCCCACCGTTCTGCCCGGACACTGAGGTCCAGTGCCGAGGGTCTTCTGGCGGTTCCCTCACTACGAGAGGCCAAGTTACAGGGAACCAGGCAGAGGGCCTTCTCGGTAGTGGCACCCGCCCTGTGGAACGCCCTCCCTTCAGATGTCAAAGAGAACAACAACTACCAGACCTTTAGAAGACATCTGAAGGCAGCCCTGTTTAGGGAGGCTTTTAATGTTTAATATATTACTGTATTTTAATGTTCTGTTGAAAGCCGCCCAGAGTGGCTGGGGAAACCCAGCCAGATGGGCGGGGTATAAATAATAAATTATTATTATTATTATTATTTATTGTTTAAAGTCTGTTTGAAGAAAGGTCTGTTGGTAAAGCTTTGGACAAAGTTTGTGAAAAAGTTACACACAGGCAGAGGAATTGGGATTTCTACCCATTCCCAAAATTTACACCATTTCTTCCATCCAAATCTTTGCCCATTCAAGAATTCGTTGTGTCACAACTAGGGACTCGCCAACATTTGCATTTTGGTTTCTTTATTTTCTCATAGTTTCCATTTTAAGTTCAGTTTCCTACATTTTTTGTATCAGTGTGCATTTAAAAAAAAAACCAACTCACCTTTTCCTAATACATGCATGCATGAATGAAGTTTTGTCTAGTATGCACATTTTTGCAAACAACTTTCCCTAAAACACCACTTTTTTTAAATGTCATTTTCCTCAATGACCAGGGTTAATGGGAATTCTAGTTGAATACATCTGGAGGGCTACAGGTTCCCCACACCTGATTTTTATGAATGTATTATGTCTTTTTGGGTGGGGGGGGGAAGAATAATATGAATGAAAGTGTTCTGATCTATTGTAATTACGAAGCATTTTGATGTATGTTGATATATTTTCATGTTTTGCCCCTGATTTGTTTTTCTGATTTAGTTGTTTTGCCAACGTAAACTGCTTAGAGAGATTTATTTAATTACCCAAAATGTGGATTAGCAGCAGTAGTAGTAGTAGTAGTGCTTTGGTATGGTTTCAAATGCAGAGTTTGTGATGTACCCTGTTTCCTCTTTTTTAATACGTAGTCATAAAGTAAGCCATGGCAGGGGGTTTTTACCTTTGTGAGAAGTAAGACGTACCCCAAAAGTAAGCCGTGGTGCCGCCACAGGGGGAGGCTGTACCATACCATACTGACGTAATAAAAATAAGACATCCCCCGAAAATAAACCACCCTGTGTTTTTTTGAGGGGAAAAAATATAAGACGGTGTCTTAAAAAGGGGAAAGACGGTATTTCTTTTGCCGATGTTAAATGAATGAACGTATGAAATCTCTGCTCAGTGATGAAATTCCCTGGGTAACCTTTGACCAGTCATAATCTGGGCCACACATATACCACCCCTGATGCTGTTGGCAAATTTCAATTTTCCTTTGAATATGGCTGCTGATAATCATGAAATACGCCCTTCTCTAGCGCCCTGCAAGGAGTAGCCTAGAGTTCTTTTGCTGTGTCCTTTTATAGGATCTTGGATGCAAGTGGCGCTGTGGTCTAAACCACAGAGCCTAGGGCTTGCCGATCAGAAGGTCGGTGGTTCGAATCCCCGCTACGGGGTGAGCTCCCGTTGCTCGGTCCCTGCTCTTGCCAACCTAGCAGTTCGAAAGCACTTCTTTTTTTTTATTATCTATTTATTGAATTTCCCAATACAAATCACAGCAAATCACATTGAAATTATTCCCAATTACATTTCAAATTACAATCCAAATTAATTATACAAATCCCAATTAAAAGAAACATTCCAATTATGCCTAATTATTATAATAAAAATTTTATATATATGAACTTCCCATGCCTCGGACACTGGAGCTTCCCTGATCACCTCCATCAATTGCTTTTCAAAATTCTTTCCAATATTTCCACAGCCCAGTTCGAAAGCACGTCAAAGTGCAAGTAGATAAATAGGTACCACTCCGGCGGGAAGGTAAACGGCATTTCCGTGTGCTGCTCTGGTTCGCCAGAAGCGGCTTAGTCATGCTGGTCACATGACCCGGAAGCTGTACGCCGGCTCTTGGCCAGTAAAGCGAGATGAGCGCCGCAACCCCAGAGTCATCCGCGACTGGACCTAACAGTCAGGGGTCCCTTTACCTTTACCTTTATAGGATCAGATCTCTTTGAAGGAGCTAATACCAGAGCCCTAAGATTCTGGGCTCAAGACAGTTTCAACTTCAGACTGCCTTTTCCATCCTGGTTCTCTCCAGATGTTGTTGGATTCCAATTCCAGCATATGGAGGGCATCAGCTTGCGAAGAGGCATCCCAGCTTGCAAGGCACACAATAGCAACTTCCTTGGTCCACATCTTTGCATTTCTGTAACCAATTAATTCCCGCCACCCAGAAGGAAAGCACCATCTCATCGCACAAAGCAAAAAGATTTATTTTTGAAACATAAGTGGCCTGCACCTGGTGAGAAATGCAAGTCTTTGCAATTTCCATTTCTATCCCAGACTTCTCTTTATTTCTTCTTTTCTTTATTTATTTCTTCCATTCTGCTGTTGTGCAGGGAAAAAGGAAAGCAGCCCACTTATCGGGAACATCCAAAGAGAGAAACCGTTTGCATCTTTGAAAGCATTGTCTGGTAAGGTAAACAGGAATTTTGCCATATGCAAAATCTATTCAAGAGGCAGTTTTATACAGCTCTACTGGCAGCGGGATGGAAACCGTACAATAATGTTCTCCTGGGGGTATTTGGGTTCTAAAGGGTAAAGGGACCCCTGACCATCAGGTCCAGTCGTGTCCGACTCTGGGGTTGCGCGCTCATCTCGCTCTATAGGCCGAGGGAGCCGGCGTTTGTCCGCAGAAACCTTCCGGGTCATGTGGCCAGCATGACAAAGCTGCTTCTGGCGAACCAGAGCAGCGCATGGAAACGCCGTTTACCTTCCCACCGGAGCGGTACCTATTTATCTACTTGCACTGCGTGCTTCCGAACTGCTAGGTTGGCAGGAGCTGGGACCGAGCAACGGGAGCTCACCCCGTCGCAGGGATTCGAACCGCCAACCTTCTGATCAGCAAGCCCTAGACTCTGCGGTTTAACCCACAGCACCACCTGGGACCCTATTTGGGTTCTACGCAGTTATAATAATAATAATAATTTATTATTTGTACCCCGCCCATCTGGCTGGGTCCCCCCAGCCACTCTGGGTGGCCTCCAACAGATATTAAACTACATTAAAATATCACAGGTTAAAAACTTCCCTAAACAGGGGCTGCCTTCAGGTATTTTCTGAATGTCAGATAGTTGTTTATCTCTTTGACCTCTGCTGGGTTACAGACCCGGCCTTCCTCAAAGATTGCTAGAGGTGAGGACAGGAGAAAGGAAGAAAACTCAGGAGTAGGTTCTTTATCAGGGATGAAGAAGAGAGAAAGAAAACATCATATACACACCTGTGGAAGGCAGAAAAGGAAGCTAGCCGGGTTCCCAAGCGTCTACTTTCACTGTGCAAAGCACCAGAAATAAATTCTTTATCACTTTCCCCACAGCAGAAGTGGGAATTTGGGAACCCAGTGCCTGAAACCAGTCTTTTCATATCCAGGTGGGAATCTTCTTTATTTCCATTTTTGTGCAACATTTAGCGGGGAAGAACACCCCACTTCAGAGTGTATGCACTGCTGAAGAAAGAAGCAGGGGTCCAAGGGCAGATGGAGGGTTGGAGGGGAAGGAAAAAAACTGAGTGGAGAGAACAACACCTGTGGTGCTGGAAGCCCTAACTCCAGGTTTCGAATATTTTGCAATTCATGTAGCAAAGCAGTCAGGTACGGACCTGCGGAGGTCGGCTGAGGACAAATGGAAAACAGAGAACATGGGTTTTCAGGTGTGGCATGGGTGAGCCATCACCTGCTTGCAGGTGAGGACCAGCTGGATAGTTCAGTTGGTTGGAGCATTGTGCTGATAATGCCAAGGTTGCAGGTTCGATCCCCCATATGGAAGTGGTTTTCAAGCAATGGCTTAAGTGGCATCGATTTCAGTGGGATCACGGTGCAATTTTAACTTAAGTCTGGATCCAGCCCATGGGGTGCACAGGCAGGTTTCGATGCATGCCTACGGTTGGTCTTTGTTTATACCTGCCTGGGTTTCTGAGCTTGCCTGTAGCTCTGGGCTAGAAGGCTTCCCCAAATCCAGAGACTGAAGTATCCACACAGAAGGAAGACTAATAAGAATTGTGCTCCTTGCATAAACTCAGGAGGAAGCCGTTGAAATTCAGCCGGGCCTCCTCTGCCTCTCGCTTAACACCATTGTTTCTGGCTCTGGGTGAAATTACTCATCTCCACTCTGTAAGCAGATACTCAGCAACTTGCGGTGGAACCATAATTCTCTTCTTTAAAAGGTTTCCATTTCAAACAGGGGCGTAGCGTGCCGCTTGGGTACCCGGGGCGGCAAGCCAAGCGGCACCCCTTGGGGCGGGGTGTCGCTCCGTGCGCATGACGTCACAACCTTTGCCCATGCTGCGGCAAAAAAAGCCGCTGAAAAAACCCCTTTCAGCGGGGTTTTTTCGCCGCTGCGCTCCCGGGCAGAGCTACGGCGTCAGCATGGAGGAGAGGGGCGGACCAGAGCCAGAAGGGGTGACACTCCTCCATGCTACTGGCCCGCCCCTCTCCTCCATGCCGGGGCGAAAAAAACAGCTGAAAGGGGGTGAAAGGAAGACAAAGCCCCCCTTTCAGCTGTTTTTTTCGCCACTGCGCTCCCTGGGCGGAGCCGTGGCATGGAGGAGGGGGGCGGACCAGCAGGAGGGGGTGACACCCCTCCTGGCTGCTGGCCCGCCCCTCTCCTCCATGCCACGGCACCGCAAGCCAGCCAGCGGCGGGGAGGAGGCTATTTTCAGCGCTGCCAGGGCGGAGCCACAGGGGCGGCCAGCAAGGGGGGTGTCACGTCAGCGACAAGCGTGACACCCCTCCTCGCTGGCCGCCCCTGCGGCTACGCCCAAGCAGCGCCGAAAATACGCCCCAGCAGCACACTCACACTCAGTGAGCCAGGCAGGGGCAGAGAGCTGCGAGTGCGAGCGCACCCCCCCCCAGATGTTGCGCCCGGTGCGGCTGGCCCCCCCTGCACCCCCCACGCTACGCCACTGATTTCAAAGGATTCCAGGTGGCGGAGAATTTGCAGTGTCCTGAGAACACAGGAAGCTGCCTTATAATACTAAGACAGGGCCTCTCTATTCCTCCCAATTTGCTCACAAAAAAACTTAGGGATTAGACTATAACCAGATTTTGCTATTTGTTGGTGGGACGGTTTTGTGACAATGAGGACTCATCCTGATTGGCTTGCTGGGTGTTTCCACATCTTCCCAGGAGTCATTCATTCATCCTGCACTTTCCAAGGCATTTCCCCATCACTTTCCAAACAGCAACAAGTCATTTATTTAATTTTTAAAGAAGATTTGTTGCCCTGGAGCAGGAGTGCGGAACCTTTGACTCTCTAGATGTTGCTGAACTAGAACGGTTAAACGACGTCCTGTCTTTTTGAAGCATTTGTCTGGTTGTCGTTGTTTTCATTTTTAAAAAAATAGTTTTTCTTAATTAAAAAAAAAAGTTATACAATATGCTGCAAAATACAATGTTATCAAACAGGATATGGTGACAGAGAGCAGAGGGAAGAAACGTCATGGTGCATCTGTAACAGTGAAACTAGACGCCTTCATCTGCCCCAGCTGCAACAAAACATGTCTCTCCCGTATTGGTCTCTACAGCCACAGCAGGCGCTGTAACTCTCCAACAATTCGACTTTACCCACAAAGGCTCACTCCTCCATTGTCTCCTGAGACAGACAAATGCCAACATATACAACTGACATTTGTTCTGATTTGTTAGCAGGGTGGAGCAATGATCCTGACTCGCTTGCAGGGTGCATACACATCTTCCTGTTAATTATTTGTGAATTCCAAACTGCAGTGCATTTTCCTATCACATTCCTAATTGCAAAATGTCTGCTCAGTGTGGCCAAATGCTGTCCTGCAGGGAGCAAAACTCACCAGGCCCTGATCCCACGCACTCAGTCCTGTTTTCCCTTTAGAGTTTGTGGCAGGATTGCATCCTTTGACTTGCCTTATTTTACTCCACGCTGCATTGTATCTAACTTATTTTATTCTCTTTAGCTCTATTATAATGTGTTTTATGAGCTTCCTATTGTATCATGGACTATAACAAGAAAGATTTGGTTTGAAGTGAATTCGCTGCATGAGAGTAACACTCAATCCACTCTAATTGTGGAAACCTAAATTTCCAAGGATGGGCTTGGAACCGCCTGCAAAATGCCGACAGGCTGGAGGTGCCTGGAGGCTGCCTTTTTAATAATAATAATAAAAAATTGTGTATATGCAACTGTTCAGTTAACTAATCCCCAGGATGACTCATGGCAATTCAGAAGGGAGGAAAATTATTAGAAATCTCCATGGATGAGCAACAGACGTGAACTTCCAGGTTCAAAGGCAGCCTCCCTCCAAATACATGAGGGTGTCTTATAGACCAGGGGTCGGCAAGGTTTACCGGAAATGGGCCGGATCCCTCCCACGGAGATCGTCCGTGGGCTGGACTGGCGCAGCCGAAAATCGCGTCTGCGCATGTCCACGGTGCCAGAAATTGCTTCTGCACATGCCCAGATGCCGAAAATCGTGCCTGAGCAGAAGCGATTTTCGGCGCCTGGACATGCGCAGATGCAATTTCCGGTATCTGCGCGTGCGCAGACGCAATTTCCGGCGCTGCTTGGCGAGTCCCCGCACCGTGCTGCACCGGTTTAGCGCAGCGTGCGGGGGACTCGCCAAGTGGGTGGCTCAGTTCAGGGGCGGTAAAACAGTCTCCGTGGACCAAATCCAGCCCATGGGACGGAGGTTGCCGACCTGTTATAGATGGAAAAATACGGTATTGTGGGGGCCCATGTAAGCCCCCATAGAATTGACCACATGATGCAGTGCACACACACCATTTGAATGGCAATGCCCATCAACTTTGTGGGAGCCCGGGCCCCTCAAATATGTTATTGGGGGGGGCGAAGTCCCCCATGGTCCCTAGGAGTTGGCTCCTATGGAAGGGAGGGGTGTGGTGGGTATACGGAGATTGCCGATTGGCTCCAACTCTCGTCTGTCCCAGCCAGCGTGGCCAATGGTCAGAGGTGATGATGGGAGTTGTAGTTCAGCAGCCTCATTCTCGGCCAATCCCGCTCTCTCTGCCTAGCTTACCTCACAAGGTTAAGGTGTTCCAGTTACAGGTAGGTAGCTGTGTTGGTCTGTCATAGTCAAAACAAAATAAAAAATAAAAAAATTCCTTCCAGTAGCACCTTAGAGACCAAATAAGTTTGTTCTTGGTATGAGCTTTCGTGTGCATGCACACTTCTTCAGATAGCACATGAAAGCTCATACCAAGAACAAACTTAGTTGGTCTCTAAGGTGCTACTGGAAGGAATTTTTTTATTTTTTATTTTGTTAAGGTTAAGGTGTGTTGTGGGAGTGGGGAAAACCTGAGAGACTTGGCAATTTGAAAACCCTGTGGGTGCCATCACTTTTTCTAGCACAGAGGAGATGATGAGACATAGCAAAATCTGGATTTTCAGAGACAGAGACTCCGTCAGCAGTGGAAAGAGGCTTATTTGCCTTCCCCGCTGTCATTGCAGGAAGAGCAAGCGCATTTCTCCCACCAAGCCGGAGATATTAAAAGGTCTTTATGAACCTGTCACAGTTTGTTACCGGGGAGATGCTGTTTTGTGACACAAAGTTCCCTTGCCTGCTTATCGCCCGGAGGCTCAAGGGGAGAAGATCTCTCTGTACTTCACAGCTCTCTGGAGTGATGGGGGAGAGCACCTGCATTATTACCGGGGGGTGGGTGCTTTGAATCTAGGAATCGCCCTCAACATTTTTTTTAATAAAATACCTGGACAAATTTTGCAGCGGCCTCTGCCTTGAATTTTCTCCTACACAACCTGAACAGGAGATTCTAAGGCAGGCATAGGCAACCTCAGCCCTCCAGATGTTTTGGGACTACAATTCCCATCATCCCTGACCACTGGCCCTGTTAGCTAGGGATCATGGGAGTTGTAGTCTCAAAACATCTGGAGGGCCGAGGTTGCCTATGCCTGCTCTAAGGGTCTCAGCAGGATCTAGGGGTTCTTAGTGGACCAAAACCTTAAAATGAGTCAACAATGTGACACAGCTGCAACAAAAGAATGCTACTCTAGGTTGCATCAACAGAAATTTAGGACTCAGCTGCAAATAAAACGTTTTAAGTGTGTTGTAAAGTGCATTATACAAATGTGACACTGGATGGTGATGGCGAGCTATGGCAAATTCAATATATTTTTCAAAACTTTTTTTTTTAAAAAAAAAGCATTTTCACAATGTTTTTTTATGTGTGTCTAGATTCCACCATAGTAGTAGTACCACTCTCTTTGGGCTTTCCTAGCATGTCTGCACCTGTTGAGCTTCCTCCCTCTCCTCATTAGCTGTAATAAAGAGGCCCCTCCCCAGTGGAGGCCGGTCAATTAGGCCAAATGAGGCACTGCCCCACCAACCTCGGCCAGCCCTCACCTTCCTGCTGCCTTACTTCCAACCAGTTGAGGGGGTTGCCATGCCTTATCAAATATATTAATATTGCACAGCTTGAAGTGATTGGATGCTGAAAAACTGACTCCTTTTGGAATGAAACATTGTCCAGAACCATTGGATATCATTCAAAACTTTACTTGCAGAGCTTTCCTCAAAACAGAACAAAAAACATAAAAAATACATCCAAATAATTCCATATAATATCTTGTGCAATTCCAGCACAGGTTCATATTCTTCGAAATAAAAGATAATTCCAAACTGACCTATAAGCAAAGGGCCCCTCTCCTTATAGCATCCTTTTTCTTCCCTGAAACTGTTTTCTCTCTCTTGAGGAGACTCATTTACACATCCGTACTTCCACAGTGCCTGGGAACATAGTCTGCAGCCACCACCCTTCCAAGATGGCGCATTTGCAATTCAATACCTTTCATGTGATCTAAGGTTAAAGCACCACATCAGAGCTTCCAGACAACAATAACAGCTAATTATTGATGGTTCCACTCATCAAGGAGCTCAGAGAGCTCTTCTTGCTTCTCTTTTTAGCTTCAGTGGAATCCTCCTGTTAAACCCTTTCAGCAACACACACAGGCATTCTCCATTTCAGTGTGAATTAAACAATTGCACTTAACATGCCTGCCAGCTTCCTCCTCAATCTCAGTGTTGCCCTTGTAGAACTCAGCAGGGTGGAAGAAAAGGGAGACAAAGAAAGCCAGAATTAGTTCACTCTGCCTGCCATGGGCTCTGGCGCCACCTACTGTCGGGCTCCCTGGCTTCTGCCCTACCGGGACTAGCCACCCCTGCTCTTCTCGTATTCATCACCTTTCAAATCCAGCCCCACTCTTTCAAAATGCATTGCAACCCTTTTTAATTTGGACCTGATTTTCGTACCTTAAAAGGAGGCCAGTTGGAAGGGGGGTGGTCAACACCTGTTGCAATTTAGCTCTTTTTGCATTGCCTGTTGCATCGGGGTCTATTGTTAACCACCTGAGTAAGGTAAAGGTAAAGGACCCCTGACAGTTAAGTCCAGTCGCGAACGACTCTGGGGTTGCGGTGCTCATCTCGCTTTACAGGCTGCGGGAGCCGACGTTTGTCCGCAGACAGTTTTTCCGGATCATGTGGCAAGCATGACTAAGCCACTTCTGGCGAACCAGAGCAGCGCACGGAAACACCGTTTACCTTCCCGCCGGAGCGGTACCTATTTACCTACTTGCACTTTTTGGCGTGCTTTCAAACTGCTAGGTTGGCAGGAGCTGGAACAGAGCAACAGGAGCTCACCCCGTCGCGGGGATTCGAACCGCCGACCTTCTGATCGGGAAGCCCAAGAGGCTCAGTGGTTTAGACCACAGCGCCACCCGCGTCCCCTAACCACCTGAGTAGGTGGTTCTTGTTTAAAAATGCAAATGCAAATTTGCATAGAAACAAACCAACCCTCCATAAACGTTCAGCTGTGTGGTTACTGGTCAAGGGCTGTTTTGGAGGAGAGCGAATAAATCTGCCTTTCTTTGCTTATGGATTGTGGGCACGGACTCCGTTTCCTCCGGCATCTGTTCCTGGGGGCAATGCAAGCACCAGCCGGCTAATTACCCTTGTTAAGTACAATTTTGTCCCTGATTTGTTATTGTGCCGGCCTCTCCTTTATGCAGAAGCAATCAAGGATCTGTGTGATGATCATGTTTGGAGCTAAGTCTCCCATAATTGGTTTCCTGAAAATATATTAACTTGTTGCCTTTTGATGTGAAAGGAGAAATGGGGGGGGGGGGGTTATTTCCCTCTCTTTAAGGCACTTTATATCTAAAGCAGTATTTAGACAGCCATACCATTATATTATATTGTATTGTATTGTATTGTATTGTATTGTAGATATTATATTATATTATATTATATTATATTATATTATATTATATTATATTATATTATATTATATTATATTATATTATATTATATTATATTATATTATATTATATTATATTATATTATATTATATTATATTAGACAGCCATGGCTTTCCCCAAAGAATCCTGGGAACTGTAGTTTGTTAAAGGTACAAAATTAACATTCCTTATATACCAGGGGTCAGCAAACTTTTTCAGTGGGGGCTGGTCCACTATCCCTCTGACCTTGTGGGGGGGGGGCCGGACTATATGGGGGGGGGAGAACCTATTCCTATGCCCCACAAATAACCCAGAGATGCATTTTAAATAAAAGGACACATTCTACTCATGTGGTCAGGGATGATGGGAGTTGTAGTCCCAAAACATCTGGAGAGTCGAGTTTGCCTATGCCTGATTCAAAGCTTCAGGCAGCGGCTGGGATACACCCTGAGGCTCTCCTGAAATAAGAAATGAAAAAGTAGAAATAGACAATGAAGTTAAAACTGAGTCACATTCGGTAAGTGAAAAAGTGAATTGGACTTTTTTTAAAAAACTTCAAGAATAGCTTGGTGAACTTGGTGGGAGAGCCACGTGGGCTTGCCTGTAATTGTTGCTATCTACCTGTTAATCTGAATGACACGATGCAATTTCCCTCCCCTGAATGAACCAAAATCTCCAGGTCCCCAGTTTTCAATTTTGAAAAAGAGAGCAAGGCCCCATTAGCACTGTCCTTTTAAAGCAGTGACATGCCACTTTAAAGAGTCATGGTTTCCCCCAAAGAATCTTGGGAAATGCAGTTTGTTAAGGGTGCTGAGACCCCAATTCTCCCCCCTCTGGAACTACAACTCCCAGGGTTCCCTGGGGAAACAGATTGTTTGTCAAACCACTCTGGGACTTCTGTGAGGGGAATAGGAGCTTCCTAACAAATCTTAGCACCTGCAACAAACTACAGTTCCGACGATTCTTTTGGGTGAAGCTCACACCTGGTTGCACTGCACCATGGGCTTTGTAGTCTTCTAGACATGGTTGCTTCGCTGTCCACATATCGGAACCGTACAGAGGTGCATATTTGCATATTGCAGAGATGGCGTGGCACAATGCAGTTGAAACACAGGGACACAGGAACTGTCAACTGTACTTGGTGTTCTTAGAAACCAGCTCCGCCTGTCTCGTCAGATCACTGTCGTGCATAACCAGCTGCTGGAGAAGCATCTCAAGGATGACGTGACATGGACTGACGCATCTCCTTTGCTCTCCTGAATCTGGCAACCAAGCCTTATGAGGAAAGGTTGAAGGAGCTGGGTAAGTTTAGCTTGGAAAGCAGGAGACTGAGAGGAGATATGAGAGACATATTCAGATATCTGAAGGACTGTCACGTGGAAAAAGGAACGAGGTTGTTTCCTCCTGCCCTGGAGGGTAGGACTTGAACCCATGGCTTCAAGTTACAAGAAAGAAGATTCTGACAAAGAACTTTCTGGCAGTAATAATAATAATAATAGTAATAATAATAATAGTAATAATAGTAATAATTTATTATTTGTACCCCGCCCATCTGGCCAGGTCTCCCCAGCCACTCTGGGCGGCTTCCAACAAATATCAAAATACATTAAAATATCACAGATTAAAAACTTCCCTAAACAGGGCTGCCTTCAAGTATTTTCTAAAGGTCATGTAGTTGTTTATCACTTTGACCTCTGATGGGAGGGCGTTCCACAGGGCGGGCGCCACTACCGAGAAGGCCCTCTGCCTGGTTCCCTGTAACAGTAAGAGCTGTTTGACAGGGGAATTGACTCCCTCGGGAGGTGGTGGACTCTCCTTCCTTGGAGGTTTTTAAGCAGAGGTTGGATGGCCACCTGTCACGGATGCTTTAGCTGAGATTCCTGCATTGCAGGGGGGTGGACTAGACTAGAGGACCCTTGGGGTCCCTTCCAGCTCTACAGTTCTAAAATTCTATAATGCCTCTTTATCTCGGAGCTACAACAGAGATATGGAGGAGGGTGACCTGCAACACAGAAGTTGGCTGAGCAATAATGACACACGTCCTATGCACAGTTTGCCCGAAGCTCGTTCAAGGCTGATGCCACTCTGGCTCCTGACTCCTTGGGCAGTGAACCATGTTGATCTACTTAGTCAGCGGAGCCTGTTCTCAGAAGGCTAAATGGAGTCTGGCAGTGTGACGACGGCGATGATGTTAAACTTGTTCAGCCGCTGGGAAAGGGAAAGAACTTGCCGGCCGACCCAAAGGAGGTGTGCTCAGCTGGCTTTTGTGTTTCTTCTTAAAAAATGCAATGCAACAACTCTCTCTTCTGTTGTAAAGGTAAAGGTAAAGGTACCCCTGACTGTTAGGTCCAGTCGTGAACGACTCTGGGGTTGCGCGCTCATCTCGCTTTATAGGCAGGCGTTTGTCCGCAGACAGCTTCCGGGTCATGTGGCCAGCATGACTAATCCGCTTCTGGCGAACCAGAGCAACGCACGGAAACGCCGTTTACCTTCCTGCCGGAGCGGTACCTATTTATCTACTTGCACTTTGACGTGCTTTCGAACTGCTAGGTTGGCAGGAGCTGGGACCGAGCAACGGGAGCTCACCCCGTCGCAGGGATTTGAACCACCGACCTTCTGATCAGCAAGCCCTAGGCTCTGTGGTTTAACCCACAGCGCCACCTGGGTCCCTATTCCCTCTTAGGTACCCTGTTTTAACCATAACATCGTGCAGTAAAGAGGAAGAAGTAATTAAAGAATGCAACAAAGGAGAAGGGGCGAAAAGTATTTGTAGGCAACTGTCTGCCAGTAAACAGGGACTGGAGGGGATGAGAATGGGCTTCAAGAGGCTAAATTTGTGAACGGTGAACCAAGTCTCCTTCCTTTTTCTTATTTAAAAGTATCCCACTGTTTTTATTCATATCACACAATGCATGGTGCCTTAACAAGGTTACATAAGCAACGTAAAACACAGACAAATCTTCTACCCACCTCATAACTTATTATTGTTATTATTATTTATTAAATTTCTATGCCACCCTTCATCTGAAGATCATATGGCACTTAAGAGTCTAAAAACACAAAGCACAATAACAAGCAAAAATAATACTTATTTCAAACAAAACAATACTGCTTTCGAACTGCTAGGTTGGCAGGAGCAGGGACCAAGCAACGGGAGCTCACCCCGTCGCGGGGATTCGAACCGCCAACCTTCTGATCGGCAAGCCCTAGGCTCTGTGGTTTAGACCACTGCACCACCCACGTCCCATCTCTTCTGTTGTAGAGAAGGTTAAAAGGCCTGGAAAACCTAAAGAAGAGCACTTACCAAATTATCACTTAATTGAAAGAGTGAGCTGCGTTGCTGCACAGCAACGAAGCCCGCCAAAATGGGGAATGAAAAGCTGTAAAATCTCATTCACCTGCAGCAATTTGTCAGGCGAGCTGCTTTAATCAAAGGATACATGTCTCAAAGCCTTATAGCAGGGTGGGGAAACCCACCAGCTGCATAAGATATGGGATACGGCCCTGCCAGAGTGCCGGGCATCCCATAATAGTGTGGCAGATCTGCAAAAGAGGACAACATTTGAATGCCCCTTTAAACTGTGAGCTGGGGTGGTTATTCCACTAGTTTGAATCAATCTACTGAGAGGATCTGGTCAGGCTTGAGCAACACCCTCAGGTACCCGGTGGCAGATCACAAACACAACACACAATTATA
Organism: Darevskia armeniaca; assembly: GCA_034641395.1. Lineage (NCBI taxonomy): Eukaryota > Metazoa > Chordata > Lepidosauria > Squamata > Lacertidae > Darevskia > Darevskia armeniaca. Next base: position 171,642 of record JAWWNF010000855.1, on the reverse strand, counting down.
CAATCCTGGGAACTTTGGTTTGTTAAGCGTGCCAGGAACTGTAGCTCTGTGAGGTCAGCATCCTTAACAAAATACAGTGGTACCTTGGTTCTCAAACGCCGGAAACCCGGAACATTTCGGAAGTTAAAATGGACTTCTGGAATGGATTAAGTTTGGCCCTTTTGTTTTTGCTATTTATTTTGCATTTTTGTTTTTGAGACTTTTTCGGTCAATTTGTTTTTGTGACTGTGTGGAACCCAGTTCAGCTTCTGATTGATTGATTGATTGTGTGACTGCGGAAATGGATAAAAGCCCCCCATCCATACAATAACTATCATCAGTGCAGGTAAGAATTTTTTTTCCTTCATTTTTATCATCTACAATACTGTCTTTTTTATTTTATAGTACAGTACATTGATTATTGCTTTCATTTTATGGATCAATTTAAAATTGATGTTAAATTGCTGTTTTAGGGGTTGTTTTTAAAAGTCTGGAACGGATTAATCCGTTTTGCATTAATTTCTATGGGAAAGTGCGCCTTGGTTTTGGAACGCTTTGGTTTTGGAACAGACTTCCGGAACGGGTTAAGTTTGAGAACCAAGATACCACTGTATATTGTTTTAATACTATTAAGGCTTCATTGCTTTTTAACTATTATCGTTTATATACTGTATATTTTTAGCTTCCTGTGTCTCAGTTGCTTTAATTTGCATGAGAAAAGCCAGGATATAAATAATGAGAGTTAATAATATCAGGGGAAATTGCTTAAGGTGGCTAGCAATACCGCCTGCCAAAAGAATAGAAACAAATTTAATGCTTTGCATTAAGTGAAATTCCCACTGAGACGCTGATTTATTTTTTCTGGGGGCTTTAAAAAGAGTGATAACCGGCAAACCGATCAGGAAATGTGGAGAACTGGGGGTGGGAAGGAGGAACCCAAAGAGTATATTTCTGCATCCTTAACGCCAAAGACCTGGCTGGGGAGGCGCTGGGGGCGGGGCAGGCAGGTGGGGGCTGTAAGTGGGTGTGGCCTGCTCCGCCCCCGCCCCTCGGCCGTCAGCTGTTGCTAAGCGGGCAGCAGCTCTGCCCGCGGATTGGCCGCTGCGCCGCGGTATATAAAGCGGGCGCCGGCGCGGGTGGCAGCAGTTCGGGGCGCTCGGCGGCTCCGGGATGGTGGCTGCACTGGCGGGGGGGCTGCAGCAGCAACAACAACAACGCCAGCGAGCGAGGGGCAGCGCCAGGCGGGCGTCGCGGGGCGCCTTCCCGGTGAGCTTCCCCCGGTGGGAGGCGGGCGCTTGCAGAGAACCGCTGGGGGGTGGGGCAATGCATGGGTGCTTGCATCTATGGGTGCGTGCATGCTTGCATACGGGGGGGTGCGTGATAGGGGCCTCGGCGGGGAGCCAGATCCGCACCCCGGGTCCTTTTGCAAAAAAGGGGGGGCTCAATTCAAAGGAGGGGCGCGCGTGGGAAGCCCCTGCCTCGGGGGCTGTCTGGGTCTCCTGCCTCACCAACAAACCCGGGAAGATGGAGTTGGGGATCTCCTATCGTGTCTCTCTGTCTCCCCCGCCCCCCCGCCCCCTCTCTCTAGGTTGCAGAAAAGTTGCAGAGGGGGAAAGTGCGGCGCCAAGACGCCCCCCACCCCTCGATCCGGCGGGGGCGGTTGCCCGTTTTTTCCTTTCCCCCTTCCCCCCCCACCCGCGCCCCTCCTCCGCCTCCGCCGCGAACAAAGGAAGAGGCCGGCTCTGCGCACAGCCGAGCTGCTGCGGCTGCAGCCTGGTTGGTGCAGGGAGAAAAAGAGGGGCTGGAGGTGGCTGCTGAGGTTGCAAAAGCCTCGGCTGCGTTGCATGCATGCGTAGCAAACTCGACCCCCCCCCCAAATGCACGCAAAATTCCAGTGCATGGGGCGCGGTTCGGGCAGCCTCGAGAGGAGGGGGAAGGGTCCTCGTCTTCTGTGTGTGTCCCCCCACCCAATTGAGAGGCCTGGTATAGTTTGCTGATGTTGAATTGCAACCCCCCCTCCCCCACCCTCGATCCCTGCCCTCCAGACTTGCGTGTTTCACGCATCCTTCTATCTTCTCCCTCCTCGTAAAATCTTGTCGTTCAGCCGAAGATTTGGGGGGGGGAGGTCTCTGCCCATGGCAGTGCATGTATGCACGGACGCACACCCCCACCACCACATCCTGCGCCATGTGCCTCCGAACGCAGAGCCCACCCCCTACTCACGTCGCCATCCCAGCGCATGCAAAGACATGCTGGGCGAGGGCAGCGCACTCTCCTCGCGTCTCTTACTCAGTTCCGTGCAGCTCCCCCCGGGGGGGGGTATAAATATAATTGCGCCCAGAATATTTCCTTTTCCTTCTCCTCCAACAGCCCTGCTCCCATCGTCCCAAACCGAAACAGACCCTCTGTTTCTGCAGAGATGAGGAACCTGTCCGGCTCGCTGCCTGTGGACGTCTTGCCCCCCCCCCCCAAAAAATGTGGCGTCACGCACTGAAGGTTTACATTGCCCCACAGCTGTGGTTGCATTTGTGCAGGGAGTGGGGTGGACAGGAAGGGGGGGGAGCAGGATGCCTTCGGCAGACAACTGCGGACACTCCGGCGGCCGCTGGGAGTTGGGGGCAGCTGGCTGTGTTTATTTCTGGCCAAGTGTTGCATTTCCTGGGGGGGTCTAGAGAATTTGCAGAATCTGAAGGAGGCAGTGGGGGAACTGAATTGGATACCCCAGGGCTTACATCCCAGGGGGAGGGGGGAGAGCTTTGATGCCTCCAGCCAGCTGAACATCATTGGCTGGGGAGAGATGCTCATTTTTTTTTGCAGCCTTGGTTAACTGTCGGTTGGCGAACATAATGAGCCATTGATCACTTGCCTTGGCAGCAGGGGGGGCGGTCTGTGTGTTGCTTGGTGCTACCCGTGGCTGTTGGTGTGTCGGACGCTTCCGTTGGCGTCGATGTGCAAATGACCTGCCCTCTTGATTTCGTTCTAGCCAATGGGGGTTTGCGTGAATTGTTTATGGTGGCGGCTTTTCGGACGCCGGGGACTGCTTTGCCGCAGAGCTGCCCAGTGGCTCGAGGTAGCCAGGTTTCTTCTCCACCATCAAGGGCTTTTGGCGCAAATGGGATTATGTAATCCTCTTTGCCCGGAGACTGGAATGGGCACTGGATTATAAACGCAGCGGGGACCCTTCTGGGAAGAGTTGTGGCTGAGCGGTGGCGCAACTGTTCTGTATGTAGAAGCTCCCACATTCAGTCCCAGGCGTCTCCAGGCACAGCTGGGAAAGATTCCCTGCCAGAGAATCCTTGGCACTGAGTATTGGCAGCACGGCCCAATGCATAGAGCAGCTTCCTATGAACATGGTGACAAGCCGAGCTGAGTTGTAGACCAGGAGACTTCCAGAGCAGTCCCTCAAGCTTCTACTGCCTTGGAGGCGAAATGCTGTGATGTAAAAACGGGCCTTTTAAAGTGAGCGTGGTTCTCTTTCTGCCCGTAGTAGCGGCCAGGGAACTTATCGTGGAACTAGATCCATGCTCATAAGTGATAAAGCAACCTCAAAGAAGAAGAAGAAGAGTTTGGATTTGATATCCTGCTTTATCACTACCCAAAGGAGTCTCAAAGCGGCTAACAATCTCCTTTCCCTTCCTCCTCCACAACAAACACTCTGTGAGGTGAGTGGGGCTGAGAGACTTCAAAGAAGTGTGACTAGCCCAAGGTCACCCAGCAGCTGCATGTGGAGGAGCGGAGACGCGAACCCGGTTCACCAGATTATGAGTCTACCGCTCTTAACCACTGCACCACGCTGGTCCTGTAGTCCAACCCATTTGCGATGCTGAAGATTCCCACTGCTACAGCATCCCTGATGGGTTGGCATCCAGCACCGCTGCAGAATTGTCTCGATGAACGAGAGACTGCCGCTTTCCGAGATGGCCTGTTCCGTTCTCGAACAGCTCATGGGGCTGTTTAGGGACAGTGCGCCTCCAAATACCAGTTGTCTGGGACAGAGTTGCGGCATCCCTGTGTTCTTAATCTAGAGGAAAGGTTGCGCAGTGATTTAAACTGTGGTTGTCCCTCCACCTGATAGAAGACTTCTAATGAACTGGCCAGCCTCCGACTGCGAGTAAGGGCGTCCTGTGGCCTCTTATCATCTTTTCCATCTCTTAAAAAACAGCAACATGCTTGCAGAAGCCTTGTGACTTTGTGTCACCGTTGCCTGGGCTGATGACTAGCTCTGTGATTTGTGTGAGTTGTTCTCCTGCCCTGACTTGGTGAGGTTCTGAGAGATTTATGCGCAGTGTCAGGAGAGATGGAGCAAATCCAGCTACCTGGCTTTTATGGGTTGGGGGGGGGACCGCTTTTCCCCTGGGAGAGGCTGGTGTTCAAAACATGCTTGGGATAAAAAGTGCTTCGTCTAGGTACAGGGTTCTTTCCCTCTCTTTTTGCAGTGATTTCTTCAGAGTACGGCAAAATCTACTTCGACATTGCAGAGAGAGAAAGACGGATGACTTTGATACTAGCTGCATTCACATGGCGTTTCGTTTCCCCAACTGTTTATTTCCTCGTTATATCTGAGCTGCCTTCACATGGCTTTGGAAATAAAGCGGAATATGGCACTCATTTCTGTGTCGTTTGCTTATTTTTTTTCTGGAAGCAAGTAACACGGAAATGAGCTCTGCACTTGTGCTATATTTCACTGTATATCTGGAAGTGGGGTTTGTTTTTTGTTTTTTTTTTGTTTTTTTGCTTGTGTTGCCCAAGCTCAGATATAATGCCGCAATTAGCAGGTAGGGAAACATCAGGAAAATGGAGTTAATGGTTGTGTGAGTCCAGCCGCCATTGTGTCGTGGTTCTTAGTCTCTGGGGAACAACAGCAGGAGAGATGTTCTTGCACTCAAGCCCTGCTAGTGAGCTTCTTGAACCCACCTGGCCGCAGTGTGAGAAACTCAGATTTATAAGCTAATCGCCAAATGGCACCATAAACCTAGGTTACGGTCACCACAACAGAATGTCTAGGCACCTTTCAAACTTTATTGCTGCCGCCATTAATTTCATTTCTATATTGCTTTATATTTTAAAGAAAAAAAAACCCCAAAGCGGTTTACAACACGTTAAAACATCAAAGGAAACGATCTGGAATAAAACACATTCTAGCTTCTGGGAAAATACTTTAGATCCTTCTCTATGTGACATTTTGTTTTCCCCATATTTATTTACTTACCGGTAATTTATAGAGCTGCCCCATAGCAGAAGAGCAATCTCTAGTGTCGGACTAGGACCTGGGAGATCAGGGTTCAAGTCCTGAAGTTCACCTTGGGGCCAGTCACAGCCTCTTAACCTCCCTCACAGGGCTGTTGATAGACCACCATCTTCTATTGGTGAACCCCACCAATTACGTGCTGCACACTGTTTGAATTTCACCATGTGCCTTTTTGCTGCTGGCGTGGTTCCCATTGCAACTCCGTGGGGATTTCTGGGCACCAGGTGTTAACATATACCCCGCTTGGGGCAGTGTGTGAGACTGCCCCAAAGCCAGAGCAAAGCCGTGTGCGCACATCCCCGGCTACTGAGAGTCCGGTGGCGCGGTAATATGTGATTGTTTCCAGATTGAAGAACAACACACACAAGCCATTAATAAAGCTAAAACTATTTATTGTAATAGTGCAGAGAGATTCTCTGCTGCCAGCCCGTTAAGACAGAGCTGCCATAAAGCCATCCTTCCAGCTTGAGAACTAGCCAAAAGTGAAATCAGTCCTCGCAGCTGTTGCCGCTCGGCTTGGACAAAAATCACAACACCAGGTTGGCAAACACAGTTTAAAAAACTCTGCCTTAGCCCATAGTTAATTCCATTTCCATGGTGTGTGTTTCTCCTTGCAAACTGGGACAAGCGAATTGTTTTAAGAGCAATCTACAGTCAAGCAGTGCAGTTGAGATCATAAAGGGAAAGGACCCCTGACAGTTAAGTCCAGTTGCGGACAACTCTGGTTGCGGCGCTCATCTCGCTTTACTGGTCGAGGGAGCCAGCGTACAGCTTCCGGGTCATGTGGCCAGCATGACTAAGCCGCTTCTGGCGAACCAGAGCAGCGCATGGAAACGCTGTTCACCTTCCCGCTGCGTCGGTACCTATTTATCTACTTGCACTTTGACGTGCTTTTGAACTGCTAGGTTGGCAGGAGCAGGGACTGAGCAACAGGAGCTCACCCCGGCATGGGGATTCGAACCGCCAACCTTCTGATCAGCAAGCACTAGGCTCTGTGGTTTAACCCACAGCACCACCCGCGGCCTTAGATATAAGGTGTCATTTGGCACCTAGCTTATATATCTTGTGTGTCTTAATGGCTCTGAGTTCTAGTCCTCTACAGGATGATGACATCACCTTTTAGCTGTGCTTACCTTCAAGTTCAGAAACTGCACTGTGGGTCAGAGAGGGCTCCCCCCCCCCCCAGTGGCACCCAGCGGCTGTGAAGCGCAACAGCCATTCTCGAAACGTTAAAACGGAGTACCGGAAAATAGAGCTGGCAAGCAGCTAGCATCGATAATGACAAATCTGATTAAGGCATCCCACATTAAAAGCCTGTCAAAACCACAATGGTCTTAAAAAATGTATAAACCTCTGGCATTTCCCTCACTTTAGTCACCTTATATTTTTTTCAAGATCAAAAAGCCCAAATGTTGCAAGTTTCATAGGGGACTTGCCAGATTCCCCCCCCTCCCCTTTTAGATAGGGCTACTATTAATGCCATCTTCAATGTCGCCATGCCATAGATTTCTCCTAACTTGGGTCTCACTGCTGTGGAATGAAGCCCGCAGGGTGGATTTGATTTAAATCAAATTGATTTAAATCATGATTTAAATCACGATTTAAATCACAAGTTAGTAAGGCTTGATTTAAATATTTTTTTTACAGAAAGACTCATTCTTGCTGGTATAATCTTAATATTTCCAACGATATGAGGGTTTCATTTTTGGAATAATAAATTTTCAGAGTAGTTTTTACAGTTATATCAAAAATTACTGATTTGGTTATACTACTAGAAATACATAGACAGATAATTATGAAATTATGGTGAGGTTTAATAAGTTAACTGTTTATATTTGGACAACTTTTTTTGCTGTACTTTATTGGAAGGAGAAAAATAATCATTTCCTTAATAACCATTTAAACAATTTATTTAACTAAAACAATAACATGATAGCATATGTATCCATGTTTGGTAACTGATGTGGTTAAACATTTTTAAAAAAAAACTTAGACTGAGTTTTAGCACACTTGATAAACTTAAAACAAATCCTTATTTCCTGATGAATAGCCTTTGGACTACAATGTAACTTAAATAGAAGACTATATTTAGAAAGATTTTTCCTCCAAAAGCATTTTATTTTAAAAATCCGATTTAAATCAAAAAAATCTGATTTTATAAAAAAAAAATTCGTTGATTTTTATCCACCCTGGAAGCCCGGAATGGTTAATCCGCAATGTTTGCTATCCTTTCTCTCCCACCTGTTATCTACCACTGCCCTGCTGCCTCCAGCATTTGTTGGGATCTCGTGCCAAGCCCCCCACCCCAGGTCCCAGCTGTTATTCCATCTAAGCAGCTGAGAACTCTCATCTAAACAACCTTATTTAGCTAGTAAAGACACAATAGGCGCCCAACTGACTCAGGCCAAAGGCAGTGTTAGAAGCTCAGATATATAAGCTAGGTGCCAAACGGCTCCTTAAACCAGGCACCCCCAAACTCCAGATGTTTTCGGACTACAACTCCCATCATCCCTAGCTAACAGGACCAGTGGTCAGGGATGATGGGAGTTGTAGTCCCAAAACAGCTGGAGGGCCGAGTTTGGGGATGCTTGCCTTAAACCAAGGTTTCAGTCGCCAAAACGGAATGTCCGGTTGCCTTTTGGGGGCAGTCTTATTTTTCAAATGATGGACTGACTGTGATTGATTCTCAGTTAAATATTTAGCTAGTTCAGAGGACAGCCTTGAGCGTTGAGAACTTAAAAGGGTAAAAGTCCCTTGATCCAGGGACAGTCCACGTATATATTGGCCTATTCCTCTTTTTCTGAATGATGACAAGGACCATTCATAACATAAGAGTATTCTTCACAACTGCAAAGAATACTGTGAGACAAGCGCCGACAGCAAGGAGCTGTAACGTTGCTCATTGCTCCTGCTAAGGCTGCGCAGAAAAAAAGCATTTTGGTTGCTGAAATTCATTCTGATTGCCCAGATAAAATATAGCTGATAGAATTCTACCGGTTGGGGGATTAGTGCGTGATAACAGTCCAGATCCAATGATCTGGTTGAGATGTCGGGAACCATCCTGGCACCCAGACATCTTCACTTGGTCGCAAGCGGCCGATAGCCAGGTGCAAAATGTGCCTGGCTAATTTTGATCACTGGCCAAAGGGAACTTGCAGTCCCCCCCCAATGCCCCAAGGGGTACCAGGTTGACAGAGGCTGATATAAGAAGCTCCTTAAAGCAAAGCTGAGGTTGTCGGTGGCTTAAAATACTTTGATGCTGCTTTTCAGGGCAGAATTGGAGCTGCAAACACTGGAAGCATGTTTTAAAGTTACGTGTCTGCACAAAATTGTAAATGGGGAGAGCGCCGTTGCCCACCGGTCCTGATTTCTAGCTTCCTGCGGGCACCTGGCTGGCCACTGTGAGAAGACGGTGATGGAGTGGGGCTCTTTGGGCCTCATCCAGCAGCCTCTGCACCCTCAGGCGATTGCACCCTGCAGGCCAGTGGTACCATCTCCCCTTGTATGGCAAGAGCAGGTGATGCTTTCAAGGGCTCCCTTCCCTTTGTTGGGAAGTGGTTGGCCATGCGCTTGTGGAGCATAGCTGTCAACTTTCGGATTTGAAAATAAGGGATGCCGCGAGGGCGGTGCAATGGCACCAAGTAGCCTCGCCACCCTGCGCTCCAGAGGCTGCGCGCGAACGGGTGAGCGAAAGAGCAAGCGCGTAGACGGCAGGCAGGCTGTCTGTCTGGTTGGGCGTGAGGGTCTGGCTGCACAAGGCATGCAAGCTCCGCCCCCAGTCGGTCTCAGACTCCTTATTGGCAGCCGAGCAACGCAGCTGAGGAGCCTCCCTGGCCGGCAGGGAGGGAGAGGAGCTGCTTCCTTTGAAATCCAGGAAATTTAAGGGATATCAACTATCTGGTATAGCAGCGGGAAACCGCATTGGAATAAGGGAGTTTCCCGCAAAAAAAGGGAGGGTTGACAGCTATGTTGTGGAGACTCCAAACCCGTTGCGCGAGCTTTGAGGGTTTTGCGTTCTTTGAAGCAGAAGATAACTACTACTCTTTCTCCCTGGCTGTGGTGTGAGGAAGAGAACCTCCAGAGTCCTGTGAGTCAGGATGGGTATGGAATTGGGCTCGGTTTGCATTTAATGTGCCTCTTCCTTGTTCATAAGGTCATAGACTTGCTGGATCAGTGACCCACATCCTGTCCAGCATCCTGTTCTCGCAGTGGCCAACCAGCTGCCTGCGGGGAGACCAGCTGATAACTCAAATGCATTGCTAACTGTGGAGCAAAGCCAAGATGGATTACAGCCTTTTCTCCATGACTTTTTCCAATCCTCTTTTAAAGTCATTTTAAAGTATTGCAGGGGGTTGGGCTAGATGACCCTTGTGGGTCCCTTCCAGCGCTACGATTCTATGATTTTAGGTTGGTGGTCTTCCCCAAGTGGGAGTGAGTTGCATAGTTTAACTATGTGCTGTGTGAAGAAGAACTTTCTTTATCTGTCCTGAATGCATCCAGTTTCCTCTTACTCGCTTTCTCAATTTCAGGGTGGATAAAAATCAATGATTTTAAAAAAAAAATAAAAAAAATCGGATTTTTTTTATTTAAATCGGATTTTTTTTATTTAAATTGGATTTTTAAAATAAAATGCTTTTGGAGGAAAAATATTTCTAAATATAGTCTTCTATTTAAGTTACATTGTATTCCAAAGGCTATTCATCAGGAAATAAGGATTTGTTTTAAGTTTATCAAGTGTGCTAAAACTCAGTCTAAGTTTTTTTTAATGTTTAACCACATCAGTTAACAAACATGGATACATATGCTATCATGTTATTGTTTTAGTTAAATAAATTGTTTAAATGGTTATTAAGGAAATGATTATTTTTCTCCTTCCAATAAAGTACTGCAGAAAAGTTGTCCAAATATAAACAGTTAGCTTATTAAACCTCACCATAACTTCATAATTATCTGTCTATGTATTTTTAGTAGTATAACCAAATCAGTAATTTTGGATATAACTGTAAAAACTGCTCTGAAAATTTATTATTCCAAAAATGAAACCTTCATATGGTTGTAAATATTAAGATTATACCAGCAAGAATGAGTCTTTCTGTAAAAAAAAATTTAAATCAAGTCTTACTGACTAGTGATTTAAATCGTGATTTAAATCAATTTGATTTAAATCAAATCCACCCTGGAGTGAGTTGCATAGTTTAACTATGTGCTGTGTGAAGAAGAACTTTCTTTATCTGTCCTGAATGCATCCAGTTTCCTCTTACTCGCTTTCTCAATTTCATGCTTAATTTTATAACTTGAATTTTCTGAAACTCCACGGAAGCCCAAACACCCGCCATCCTTCCAGATTTGCGCTTCTCAGAGTTTTGCAATGCAGTTCTCTAGCCAAGTAACGTGCAAAGTGCGTAGATCACAGGAACATGTTGCTTTTTTTTTTTAATGTACGTAGTAGTGAAAATAAAATGCAGGAATGTATGCATAAGAAATTCGCACTCAAACGCTGGTGAATTTTCATAAGAACTTGGTATGTGGCCCTCGGGAGGCTGCCCAGATGGAATGTGGGAGGTAATAGTACCACTATATTCCGCTCTGGTCAGACCTCACCTGGAATACTGTGTCCAGTTCTGGGCACCACAGTTCAAGAAGGATACTGACAAGCTGGAACGTGTCCAGAGGAGGGCAACCAAAATGGTCAAAGGCCTGGAAACGATGCCTTATGAGGAACGGCTTAGGGAGCTGGGTATGTTTAGCCTGGAGAAGAGAAGGTTAAGGGGTGATATGATAGCCATGTTCAAATTTATAAAAGGGTGTCATATAGAGGAGGGAGAAAAGTTGTTTTCTGCTGCTCCAGAGAAGAGGACACGGAGCAATGGATTCAAACTACAAGAAAGAAGATTCCACCTAAACATTAGGAAGAACTTCCTGACAGTAAGAGCTGTTCGACTGTGGAATTTGCTGCCAAGGAGTGTGGTGGAGTCTCCTTCTTTGGAGGTCTTTAAGCAGAGGCTTGACAGCCACCTGTCAGGAATGCTTTAATGGTGTTTCCTGCTTGGCAGGGGGTTGGACTGGATGGCCCTTGTGGTCTCTTCCAACTCTATGATTCTATGTGGCCCTCGGGCTGAAAAAGGTTTTCCCCAGCTGTGAGAGAGGCAGGGCGCTTCGGACACAAGCGAGTGCTTGCATGGAGTTTGGTTTATGCCTCCGGAAACTCACTGGTCTCCCTGGTGCCTTGAGCATCTTCACTCCACAGTTTTGACACCCGATGCTCTGAGAGCGTGGAGGATGCTGGCAAGGTTTCAAGCATCCTCTGGTAATTGCTTGGAACAGCTATAAAAAGCAAACCCGAGATCTTGGAACGACTGACAAAGACCAGCAGGAACGGGGCTGGGTGGTGAGCTGACAGCGATATTGCGGTTGAGTCAGGATAAGCCCCTCGGGAGCCACCTGCACCTTAGCAAATGAATGGGCAGCATCTTAGCTCCACTAAGGTCTACATCTCCTTGTAGAGACTTTTAGGTTGGATGGCTCCCCCCCCCCCCCGTAGGGCAGTGATGGACCAAATTCAGGCCCTGCCCCTAGGCCCTCTGCTGAGCTGACAGCACTCTTCCCAGGCTGCACCCTTTCTTGGCCACACCCCCTCGTCCTCCCTGCTTTGCATCCTTGAACGTTTCTGCCTGGCTGGAATTTGTCCTTCAGCTGTGATGATGCCTCCGGCTTGCCTGGACAGAGGGGACGTGGGTGGCGCTGTGGTCTAAACCACTGAGCCTCTTGGGCTTGCTGATCGGAAGGTCGGTGGTTCGAATCCCCGCGACGGGGTGAGCTCCCGTTGCTCTGTCCCAGCTCCTGCCAACCTTGCAGTTCGAAAGCACGCCAGTGCAAGTAGATAAATAGGTACCACTGCGGCGGGAAGGTAAACGCCATTTCTGTGTGCTCTGGCACTCGTCACGGTCCTCCGTGTGCCAGTAGCGGCTTAGTCCTGCTGACCACATGACCCGGAAAGCTGTCTGTAGACAAACGCCGGCTCCCTTGGCCTGAAAGCAAGATGAGCGCCGCAACCCCATAGTTGCCTTTGACTGGACTTAACTGTCCAGGGGTCCTTTACCTTTTACTTTGGACAACAACTCCCATCATCCCTCATGATAGCCATTCTGTTGGGGGCTGATGGGGCTTGGATTCCAAAACGTCAGCCCATAAAGCACGAGACTCTTAGGGTCGTGGGTTCAAGCCTCACATTGGGTGAAAGAGTCCTGCATTGCCGGGGGTTGAACGCAGTGGTAGAAACTAGTCCGCCAAATGCTAGGCTCCAAATACCTCCTTCCCAGCCCTGCCAGGAGATATTGGGGAATTATAGCTGTCACTTTCTGCCAGAAAAGCAGCAGCACTTATCACCAAGCTGCAGCCCTTAGCCCAAGGCCTCCCGTGCCAGGACCCCAATTATAGTGTGTTTTAACATCTCCAATTTAATTAGTGCCTAGCTTATATATCTTGAGTTTCTAACACTGCTTGGGACCCTCTTGTGTGTAGCAAGTAAGTAAATAATAATAATAATAATAATAAATAACAAATTTATTACGGTCAAAGACCAGCTCGCATAACACAATAGTGACAGCATTCATAAAGATAAAATATACAATTAGAATAGATTGCAGCAATAGCCCATGAGTTAAAATTGAAATATATACATACCGGTACATCTGAACGACTTGGGCTACCATAAAAATTGACCCTAAGGCGCCCCAAAAAGGGACTTCAGCTTTTCCCTAGTAAGCTATTTTATTCTGGAGGATGGTAAGGACCCCTGACCATTTGGTCCAGTCGTGTCCGACTCTGGGGTTGCGGCGCTCATCTCGCTTTATTGGCCAAGAGCCGGCGTACAGCTTCCAGGTCATGTGGCCAGCATGACAAAGCTTCTGGCAAACCAGAGCAGCACACGGAAACGCCATTTACCTTCCCGCCAGAGTGGTACCTATTTATCTACTTGCACTTTGACGTGCTTTCGAACTGCTAGGTGGGCAGGAGCTGGGACCGAGTAACAGGAGCTCACCCCGTCGCAGGGATTCGAACTGCTGACCTTCTGATCAGCAAGCCCTAGGCTCTGTGGTTTAACCCACAGCGCCACCTGGGTCCCAGCCAGGTCACCTTGTGATCTTTGCCCAAGAGGAGACAATTTAGTTTAAACTTTTCTGTAAGATTGGCAAGCCTCTTCAGCAAAGGGTTGATGGTTTCTCTACGAATCTCAACATAAAAAGGACATCTAAAAAATATGTGTTCGGGACTCTCCTAATGGGCAGGCGCAAAGTCTCTGTGCGTACGGGACTCCTCTAAGTAATCAATCAATCAATTGGAAAACAAGAATTGAAATCTGTTCTTCTTATATTCCAGGAGCTAAGGAGCAGCTGAACGCCTCTTCCGACTGACCGGCTCCAAACGGATAAAACGTCCGCCTGTGGCTGGTCTTCGCCAGGAGACAGCCATGTCGATCATGGACCACAGCCCGACCACCGGGGTGGTGACGGTCATCGTCATCCTGATCGCTATTGCTGCTCTGGGCGCCCTGATCCTGGGCTGCTGGTGTTACCTGCGCCTGCAGAGGATCAGCCAGTCGGAGGACGAGGAGAGCATCGTTGGCGAGGGAGAGACCAAAGAGCCCTTCCTCCTGGTGCAGTACTCCGCCCGCGGGCCAGGCATGGAGAGGAAAGCCAAGCTGACCCCGAACGGCACCGAGGCTCACAGCTAACTGGCTGTCTGGGGGAAGAGGGGGTCCGCGTGGCCGGGGCCTGGGAACCGGTACTGTGAAGCAAACCTCGCCCCGGAACGAGGGGTTTGTCCCGTGGCTGTGTCCTGTGGCTGTGTATGCACTGGGGACGATTTCCTCTCCGGCCCTTGCCGCATCGCCTCCTTTTTTTTTTGGCACAAGGTCCATTGCCGGCAATGGACAGTTGGGGGGCACGGGGGTGCGGGGGAACGGCAAGCACTCGGCCTGTTACTTGAATTATTCCACTGAGCCTCTTCGGAACAGAGCTACTGACATAATGTGAACTTCAACTGTGAACTGGGCGTGTACATAGGCAGCCTCCAGATGGATGCGCTTTTGCCGGGGGGGCGGGGAGAGCAGCACTCCTGGATTTCGGGAAGACACATGGCCGCCGATGGGATTTTTCCCCAAGCCAAACTGGGCGGGTTCTTTTACACTTGCTTCGTTTTTTGGGGAGGGTGTGTGTTGCAGCTGTGTTTTTAGTTTCCTTTATAATGCTTCAATTTCCTTCATTCCAAAAAAAAAAAAACAATCTATATGCTAGAAAAATCAATCTATTAAGGCCCAAGGTTTCCTTTCCAAGCCTGCTTCCCGCCCCCAATCCCACCCCACCCTCGGCTCTCAACAGTCTTCCTTGATCGGAAGCTGCTCCTGGTGACGCAGAGATGCTTCACCCCCTCCTTCATGGCTCCTGGTGGGATCTTGCTAGGATTCCGTGTTTCCCAACGGAAATAAGGAAGTGTTGTTCTCTTTCGCAGGCTCAATTATTTCCTTCAAGGCCTTTTTAGGTAGGTGGTGATAGGAAGGAGGTGTCTCCTTTAGTGGGACCTCCAGGGTCGAAAGAGGCTGTCCTTGGAATCGCCCGCTTTTTCATTGGCGAGCAACCCTCCTTCCTAGTCAATAGTGCTTGTTCTAGCTGTGTTGAAGTGGGAAGCGGATTTTCTCTGGACTTGGGGGCTGCTCAAAAACTCCTGGAATGCAGGTTGTTGTTTTTTTTAAAAAAATGTGTTTTTAAGTAGGGGGCCAAAGCGAAAAAAGGCGCAAGGAAAGAAATGCGCTTTTTGGTGACGCTGTGACCGATCGTAGTGATGTCGGAGTGCTCTGCAAGCGTAGTGGCTGTGAGGAAGCTGCCAACATCCAGCCAAGTCCAAAGCAAGCAGCTAATGACAGCTGTGCTTTCTCTTCTCTCCCCCCCCCTCAAAATGTGTACATAGTTGGAAGGCTGCTGGTGGACTTGGTGGTTGGTGGCCGAGCTGGCCTGCTTTGGTAGTAAGCATGTGAGTAAAGAAATGCTCCCCCCCGCCCCGCTGAGGCTCCCACTTTTAAAAGCTGTGCTCATGTAACTAGTCCCTAATTTATCTCCTGGTGCACTGATGGTTTTACATGCACTCCTGGATGCCAGGACACTTGTAGACAACCTCTTGTTTTATCAAGATCCACATGACTTTTCGCTCAGCTGTATAGATCTCGGGATCTTGTGTATTTTGTAAATAAAATGCCATTTGCTTTCTTAAAATGACAGGGCTCCTGTAAATAACTTGACAGAGCAGAGGAATGGGACGTTCCTTCCTTTGTTAATGTTTCTTTCATCTTTGCCAGTTTCCATAATACTCCAGTTGTGTTTCTTTGGTAAGGTTTCGTGGTGGAAGACGGTCTCTTTCTCCCCTCCCCCCCCTTATTTTATTTTTTCAAGCAAGATGGGAGCGGGGGTGGAACATTTCCCTGTAAACTATCCGGGGTATTTTTCTTCAAAAGCTCATTAAGTAATACTTAAAATATGGGTGCCAACAGCAAAGACAACATCAGGCAAGGGTGGCACTTTCGAAGTGCTTAGTTAGCTTTGTTTGCTAATCAGCAGTAAAATAAAAGTCGCTATATTAGATCGCTCTCCAAGGCAGAGATAGGCAAAGTGGTTCCCCCGAGGACTTTGGCTCCAACCATCCCTAGCCCCCATGGTTAGTCGGCTGGGGCGAAGGGAGCTGGAGTCTAGCAACATATTAAGGGCACCATGTTGGCTACCCTTCTTCGAGGGCACCAGATACTTCTCTGAATTTTCAAAATGCAAATGAATGTGTGTAAATTTAGACTAATTTGCACAGAAAAATTGAACTGATTTATTTATTTTTTCTGGGAAAGCCCCCTCATCACCAATGAGGCTCTCTGCAAAAATCAGCTCACCCCCTACTTTTCGGAAACTTCCCCTCTCAAGCCATTTTGCTGTAACTCGAATCGCCTAGCCAGGCCGAAAGAGGAACAGAGAGGGGCATGGCCCATTAACCTCGCTCTTGCCAGGGCGCTGCTGTTCCCCTGTCTCTAATTCTTGGAAGCTGAGGAGGGCGAGCGATATTGCACAACGCCCAAGGTGGCAGATGAAGGCCCCATGGGGTTAGGAGGAGCCGTTTCTGAGAACCCAGCACAGAGCAAACTACAAAGGCCTGTTGCGGTGTTCGCTACAAATAGGGTCTTTTGACTGCTGCTGCTGCACCCAAATAATCACACTATCCAACTTCCAGCTAATAGTGCCACCCTTTTCCCCATGGGGCTTCTGGTTTCTGGTCTGCAGAGACTGGCAGTGGCTCTCCACTCTTATCAGCCCTTCCTGGAGCTCCCAGGCTGCCATCTGAGTTATATAGTCCTCTATCCCTTTGGTCCAGTCGACTCCACCTGCATTTGTTCCCCTTCTAGAATTTGTTGCCATGTACCGTGTCAGCTATTGGGACGCGGGTGGCGCTGTGGTCTAAACCACAGAGCCCTAGGGCTTGCCGATCAAAAGGTCGGCAGTTCGAATCCCCGCAACGGGGTGAGCTCCCGTTGCTCGGTCCCTGCTCCTGCCAACCTAGCAGTTCAAAAGCACGTCAAAGTGCAAGTAGATAAATAGGTACTGCTCCGGCGGGAAGGTGAACAGCGTTTCCATGTGCTGCTCTTGTTTGCCAGAAGCGGCTTAGTCATGCTGGCCACATGACCCGGAAGCTGTACGCCAACTCCCTCGGCCAGTAAAGCGAGATGAGCGCCACAACCCCAGAGTCGTCCGCGACTGGACCTAACGGTCAGGGGTCCCTTTACCTTTACCGTGTCAGCTGCATTGCTTAGCAGTAGGAAAGGGCTGCCACAGGCATGTTGGGGAGAAGGAAAACAGGCAAACAAGGGTGGGGGGCGGCCCTTCCTGGACCAGCAGCTCTGATTTTAGGCAACAGGTGCTTGGGCAGCCCAGGGTGTGCTCAAAAGTGGCTCGAGCAGAGACCAAGTCTCATTTTCAGCAGACCTGCACTATTCCCTCAATCATAGGACTCTCTTAGCTGCTTCTCGCCTGGGACAAGGTAACCGAGAGTGTAGTAATGCTTCAGAATACCAGCTGCTAGGAACCGCAGGAGAAAACAGTGCCCTTGCGCTCGGATCCTCCTTGCGCGCATCTGATTGGCCACTGTGAGAACAGGATGCTGGACTTTCAGGCTGATCCAGCAGGCTCTTCTTGTGTTCTTAACCTCTCTAGTGCTTCCATTGCCAGATCCCCTCTCAGTTTCTGCTAAGTGTGCCAGCTGCCTTTCTGAACATTTCGAGCAAATGTGTAGAATCGGGGCGCTGTTCTTGAACGCGGCTCTCCCTTGTCCTTCCTGCCCAGATCAATGATTGCTCGACAGGTGTGTATTCTGTGAATCGAATGCACAGCTGATGCCACACTGGAGGATTAGTGGAAGCGAGCGCTGCTCAGCTGACACTGCAAAGGTGGTAGAACATGACACTCTTAATATCTGGGTTGTGGGTTCGAGCTCCACATTGGGCAAAAGATTCCTGCATTGCAGGGGGGTTGGACTGGATGACCCTTGGGTCCCTTCAAATGCCACAATTCTATGTAGAAGTGGAACAATGCAGGACCCAGCTCTGGTGACATTTTGTGCTCACTAGTACAGGGTTTCCATAACCACACACACACACCGGACCACTTGAAAATTGCTGGTTTTGGTGGACCACTTAATGATTTTCTTGCCTGTTGCAGCAATTGCAGTGCGCTGCACTAGAGGTTTTCCTAATTGTATTAGTGCTTTTATTTCTTGCACCGTATTTTATTGCTTTACAATTGACGTTCCATTGAATTAAAACTGCGGTGCAATAAAATACAATGCGAGAAATTTTTAAAAAATGCAACAGAAATTCAGTTTTGACTATTTAATGCAGACCTGGAGCAGGTCGCTAGTGGGTCTGTGGGAAGCCTCGCAGGGAGAGTTACTGATTCACACACCTCTGCTTTTAATAAAGGAGGATCTTGCGTAAGGGAGTTGGGACTTTCTCCACCCGAGGCCTTGGGAAGTTGAGCTAGATAGACCAGTAGAACATGGGAAGGGCTGCTGGAAGATGCTTTCGACTGTGTCTTTTTCCTAAGTCATCTTGGAGCCATGGGGCAGTCACACGCATTGAGATTGGCAGCAGAGGCCCTAAAATGCAGGTCCCTCTGTCAACTGGGGGCATGGCTGGGCATTTCTGTTTTAGTTCTTATTTGTTGCATTTATATCCCTTTTTCTCCACGGAGCTTAGGGCGGTCCTCCATAGCCCTTCTGCTCATTTAATTCCCCACAACAACCCTGTGAGGTGGGTTAGGCTGAGAGGGAGTGGCCCAAGGTTTCACCCAGCGAGGTTCATGGCCTAGTGGAGATTCGAACCCTGGTCTCCCAGGTCACAGTCCAACACTCTTAACCACTGTTCCACCAGTGGCTTCCCACCCTCTTCAGTCCTGTACCAATAACTTCTCAGAATTATTTGCCCAGATGTTTTAGGTATGTGTTTGTCCTGGGCTGGTGATTTTAAGCTGGCTTTTGGTCCTGGCTGCTGGCATCTCATCTGCTTTGGTGCCTCTTTTAATTCATACTTTTACTTTAACATTTTTGAGAACAGCCGGAGGAAGTTAATACCCCCAAAATATAGGAAAATGCCAAAGAAAGTGCAAGGGCAGCCCTGCTTCAAGACACTAAAGGTCAATTTAATCCAGCTTCCTGTCCCCAAGAATGACCCCACCGGGTGTCTGCAGGAAATCTCACAAGCGGAGCGCAGACACCCCTTTCCCCTCGTCGTTCCCTAACAACTGGTCACTGCTGGTGCCATTTAGCAGCCATGACTAATAGTCACTGCCTTCTCTCCATGAATTCGTCTTGTTCCCCTTTTAAAGGTATAGTCGTACCTTGGAAGTCGAACAGGTTAGTTCCCAAACGTTTTGGCTCCCAAGCGTCGCAAACCCGGAAGTGACACTTCCGGTTTATGAACTACCGTATTTTTGGAAGCCGAATGTCTGATGGGGTTTCTGATTGGCTGCAGGAGCTTCCTGCAGCCAATCATAAGCTGCGCTTTGGTTTTTGAACGTTCTTGAAGTTGAACGGCCTTCCGGAACAGATTCCGTTCGACTTCCAAGGTACGACTGTATAATAAGGCTGTGGCCATCACCACTCCTTGAGCCTGCAAATGTGACTTAGGGCCTTCTGCAAGGGAGCATTAACATATATGCACAGGTCCTGGTAAGCAGGGAGAAAGAAGACTCCATCAATTTTGGGATCATATGTATGCTTGGAGCTTTGCAGACTCCGTTCCCAAAACCCAGGGTTGCCAAGAAAGCCACTGCTTTTATATCGAGTCTGTTTGTGAGTCAAGCAACAGGAAATTTAGAGCAGCACAAAGTTGTAAGAACCCTCCTCCCCAAATGATATGGAAGTTGCTAACATCTCCAAACTAGAAAACAAGTTTCGAGGAGGAGGTTGTGCTAGTTTTCTTATCTGCCTTTTATTTTTCAAGATCTCAATGGACTGTGTATTAAGGGCAATTGTGTTTTGGTTTTAAACATCAGTAAAATTATCAAATCCAAAAGCTCAGAAAAGGGACTGGGAGATGCCCCCCCTTTTTTTTGTAAAGTTGAATTTGCAGGGGATGGGGGAATTGCATGCACTTTTTTAATCCCGTCGATTACCCAGGAAGCATAAATCAAAATTAATTTGAACTGTGGAGGTAAACCTGATGCAGCCAAAAGGGGTTCTGGCGTGTAACGTAAGGACAGCAGGGAGAAGAAGAGGAGCTTTTACACTGCCATCCTCCAACCAAATCGTTTTAATTTAGATTAAATTGATACAAAAGCTATCAAATTAGTGCAATTGTAAAGTGCAAAGAGTCAGTCCCCAGACGGTTGTCAACATTGCAGGCTTTTGTCTATCTGGCTCAGTGACTCGTTATAAAAATATTCTTTGATTTTTATTTTCTAGTCCAGCCCCCCCCCCAAAAAAAACCTCCCACAAAAGTCATTTTACAATGAAATTTCAATAAAGTTTCCATAAAGATGTTCTCGGTTGAGACTAAACTTGATTTGCGTGGGGTTCCCTCTGTGTGTGTCTTGCTTTACAAAAGCTATTCTGTCCAGTTTTCTTTGCTGTGCTCAGGAGCTATTCTGCCCTCGATCGTGTCGGCGGCCTGCTCTGCTTCGTGGAAAGTGTCCGTAGCTGGTTCAGCAGCCAAGCCGGCGGCTTCCACCTCCTCCTCCTCCTTGGGAAGGCTGAACTCCGGCTCCGTTTTGGTCCCCAGTTCTCTCTCCACCGAAGCCACCAGCACTTTGAGCAGCGTGTTCTCGGTGAGGAGGTTTTCGGAGGCGTCGGCCAGCTCTTGCAGCTTCTCGGCCATGTCTCCCAGCTCCCGGGTCTTCTGCTCGTACAGCCCCTGCAAATGTTCCCGCTGGCTCTGCAGGGCCCCGTGCTGCTTCCTCAGGACGCGGGTCTCCTGCTGGAGCCTCTGCCCCTCCCTCCTGGCTTCGGAGAGCTGGCCTTGGAGCTGGGCCTGAGCCCGGTGGAGGGCCTGGATCTCTGCTCTCAGCTTGTCCACCTCCCTCTGCAAGTGGGAGATGTGGCCTTGCTGCAGCATCGCCTCCCGCCGAAGGCAGCCTTTGAGGCAGGGCTCCGGGCCGGACGCAGGAGATGGCTGGCTGGAGTGGCAGAGGATGAATTTGAGGAGGTTGGGAAGGGTGACCGGGAATTCTGCAGGGAACTTCACACTTTGCTCCTTCCTAGGAAAAGTTTAAAGAAAAGAGAAATGGGTGAGGTCTGCTACGAGGAAAGGGGCACGTGGTTTGAACACCAGGTTCCATCTGGGGCGCTTCCAGTTTAAAAATTAGGCTCTGGGAACTCGTGTGTTGCTGTGGTTGGCTTTGGGGTGGTGGGGAGGAATTGATGGCAACAGTCCACCTCCCAAAGGGAGAGGTTGCAAAACAAGGGTTGCTTTAAAAAACCCACAAGCTTGATCCTACCCTTTGCCCTCGAAATGGTTCTTCCAGTGAAGAGGGGCCTTTTTAGTTCAGATGTAGCAGTGGCTAAGAGACATAAGTTACAAGTCTCTGAGATATCCACATACCGGGGAGGAGGGTGTAACCCTAACAGCAGAGTTGCTGGAGGGACTGCAACTAGATAAGAAGCTCACAGTGCTTCCAATCGGGCAGGAATGTGTTGGATGGAGAAACTGCCTGCCCTGCTATGGAAGCAGCACCCTAGGATACGATTTTGGAAGAGGTGGTCCTAGTGTGGTCTCGTGCATGTTTCTAAGCACTGGGATCCAGGAAGGGAGATAAAGGTGGTGTGGCTCAAACATGCCACAACTGAAGCCTCTGGAAAATAGAGCTGGCATCGCCTTACCAAGAAGTCCACATACACAAAAACATTTTTCCAGATGTCTCACTTATCCACAGACCCCTGATTCAGATGTGCTGAGAAGCCCCTGCTTGATTGCTTCGTGGTGTTTCACATGGCAGGCAACCTGACGCACTGTCTCTGGTGCAATCATGCCAACCTGGTTCCTCCGGGTGTTCTGGACTACAGTTCCCTTCAGCTGTGCTGGCTGGGCCCGAGGGGAACTGTAGTCCAAAGGGGGACGAGCTTGGCAGTGCAATAAACTGGTACAGTATTTCCTTTAGAACTCGGTGATAGATACTAAACTTAATCAAATTGCTTCCAGCATCTGCCCAGGCAGTTTCCATCCCAGAAGCAAGAAGGGCAAGAAATACTGGCTGTGCAGCAGCAGCAGCCTGGCTTGCGAAATCTTGCGAAAAAGCTGCTGCTCCCCTCCTGCCTTGCCCTGCCCTGCTCCCATGCAGTGAGAGGCTGGCAAGCTGAGGATCTTGGCCCTGGCAAGCCCAGCCAGCGGCTTTTGCCCTTGCTTGAAGACGTCCCAGTTGCAACTTTATGGGTCACCAACTGTGAGCTTTGTTTTTCCTACAGGATTGAACTTCCCCTGACTCTGCAACCAGAGCGGGAAGAGACAGAAAAACAATCCAGGGGCAAGAACATAAAACACGCTCGCAAAAGCAGCTGCGTGAACTTTGGACAAGCACAGTCCAAGCTACACATCTGCTGAATCCCACATATACATTATATATCCTCCCTCTGGCAACATCAAACTTCCCCCTGCAAATGAAATGAAATAAAATGTTCCTAATCTGCACAATGCTAGGTTTGCAGAAGTGCACACTGACTCCATTAGAAGAGAAGAAGAGTTTGGATTTGATATCCCACTTTATCACTACCCTAGGGAGTCTCAAAGCGGCTAACAATCTCCTTTCCCTTCCTCCCCCACAACAAACACTCTGTGAGGTGAGTGGGGCTGAGAGACTTCAGAGAAGTGGGACTAGCCCAAGGTCACCCAGCAGCTGCATGTGGAGGAGAGGAGACGCAAACCCGGTTCCCCAGATTACGAAGTCTACCGCTCTTAACCACTACACCACACTACAGACAACACAGAATGGACCTCTCGGGCTGTTATGAGCAATAGCAAATGACATTGTCAGCTGCACCTTAGATGCAAGACACGAACTACCACTAAGAATTTGGGGGTGGGGAAATCCAAAGCAACCGCAAGCACAGACATTCTTTCTCTTCCAAGGCAATAAAAGAAAAAAGATTAATTAACTTGTCATTGAACTAGAGTCAGCATTCCCCGCTCCCCTCGAGCACTCCAGATACGAGCAGCATGTCTATTTTTGCACGCGGAACAAGGAGATAGCAGTGGGTTTTTGATCCTGCCATTGAAACTCTGTGGCCTTTGCTCAGAATTTCTCCGGGGAAAATAAAAATAGCGGCTAAAATGCTGAGAGGTCCCTGCTTCAGACCTCCCCTCTGCTATGACAAGGTACCCTCGGGCAGCTGCTGAGTCTCTGGCTTGGCTCCACCCCCTGGGCAGAGCGAAGAGAAGAGAATACTGACCTACTTTGCAAGGGTGGTGTAAGGCTGTCTGGAATAAGGTCAACGGAGCTTTCTGAAATCTTTGTGGCTGAGCGCCAGGAGGAGAGCGGTGATGATGGAAATGGAGCCGCCTCGATTAGACTGAACAAAATAAAAAAATTCCTTCCAGTAGCACCTTAGAGACCAACTAAGTTTGTTCTTGGTATGAGCTTTCGTGTGCATGCACACGAAAGCTCATACCAAGAACAAACTTAGTTGGTCTCTAATGTGCTACTGGAAGGAATTTTTTTATTTTGTTTTGACTATGACAGACCAACACGGCTACCTACCTGTAACTCGATTAGACTGGTTCATTTCCCGTTTCAGGTTATGTATCTATCCAGGGTGGATAAAAATCAATGATTTTTTTAAAAAAATCAAAAAAATCGGATTTTTTTGATTTAAATAGATTTTTCCTCCAAAAGCATTTTATTTTAAAAATCCTTTCTAAATACAGTCTTCTATTTAAGTTACATTGTAGTCCAAAGGCTATTCATCAGGAAATAAGGATTTGTTTTAAGTTTATCAAGTGTGCTAAAACTCAGTCTAAGTTTTTTTTTAATGTTTAACCACATCAGTTAACAAACATGGATACATATGCTATCATGTTATTGTTTTAGTTAAATAAATTGTTTAAATGGTTATTAAGGAAATGGTTATTTTTCTCCTTCCAATAAAGTACAGCAGAAAAGTTGTCCAAATATAGTTAATTATGAAATTATGGTGAGGTTTAATAAGTTATCTGTCTATGTATTTCTAGTAGTATAACCAAATCAGTAATTTTTTATGTAACTGTAAAAACTACTCTGAAAATTTATTATTCCAAAAATGAAACCTTAATATGGCTGTAAATATTAAGATTATACCAGCAAGAATGAGTCTTTCTGTAAAAATAATATTTAAATCAAGTCTTACTGACTAGTGATTTAAATCAAGCCTTACTGACTAGTGATTTAAATCGTGATTTAAATCAAATCCACCCTGTATCTATCACAGGAATTTAAGCCCAGCCTTTGCAAATGATTACTTTCTTGTAGAGGCCTACATGGAGTGAGCTTGGTGTTTTGTTTTTCCATTGAGCAAGAACTTCTAAGCAGGATCTGCTGAGAATTGGCACGAGGCCTGAATGGAAAGTTAACACAGCGTGCCTGTGGAAAGCCTTGACCGCTCTATTCTTTTTACAGCCGGGGTGGTTTGGGGCGGGGGATGCAATCTGTGCCCCATGGGCTGCATGCGGGCCTAATTCCTGAAAGCCCTTTGCAAGTGATCAGTTCAGACCAGGGGTGGCTAGTGCCCGCTGGGTGGAAGGCAGAGACAATGAAAGGCAGAGTCAACCACCGTATTTTTCGCTCCATAAGATGCACCTGAACATAAGACGCACCTAGTTTTTAGAGGAGGAAAGGGGAAAGCCCTGTTTGTTTGAGGATCAGCTCAAAGTGGCGCAGCTTCTTTTTCAAAGAGGAAAAGCCCCGTTTTTATGGGGTTCAACTCACAGTTTGCAGCTTCTAGTCCTACAGGAAAGGGAGCCATTTCTACAGTTTCCAGACAGATAATCTAATCAGCCAGTCACATGTCGCTGGGGAAACAAACAGCCTCCCTCTGCATTCAACAAGGGAGGCCTGGGCAAGGGGGTGGGGCTGGAAAGGGAGCTTTATCTCTCTCCCCATCACTTGCTAAACAGCTGTTCAGCGGCTTCCTTTCAACACCCTCTTCTCTCTTTGTAAAAAAAAAGCACAATCTGCTTTTGGCCCCTAGGCAATTTGGCTCCAGGGACCATGCATTCGCTCCATAAGATGCACAGACATTTCCCCTTACTTTTTAGGAGGAAAAAAGTGCGTCTTATGGAGCGAAAAATACGGTAATTCTTGTTGTCCGCTCGGCTACCTCCCTGCTGCGTTCTCCAAGGGGAACTCCAAAGAGGAAGCTGGCAGGCAATGGCACCCCTAGGCAGCCTCCACTGGGAAGCCACTGGTCAGGGTGGAGGGAGGAGGAGGAGGAGGAGGAGGAGGAGAGAAGAGGGTGTCCCTGCTTTAAGGCAATTGTCAACATAGATGATCCATTCTAACCTCCAAACACAGAAGAAAGAACCAGAAAATGGGAAAGTTACCGATCATGAGGGAAAAACAGAATGCTGGGTAGGCGGTCGGTCATGAATTCCCAGGGAAGGTCGTTCTGAGAAACATCAATCCTGTTATGAGAGCAAAACAAATACAAACACACTGATTATAGAGGACCATAAACTCAGAGGCCGAGCACATACTTAAGCATGAGCATCATGTTTATCACATTGTCTTCCTGCATTACCATTTTAACGTCCAGCTCCTGCAAGGTCATCCAATTGCAAGTATTTCTGCAAGTTTGGATTTGATATCCTGCTTTATCACTACCTGAAGGAGTCTCAAAGCGGCTCACAATCTCCTTTCCCTTCCTCCCCCCCAACAAACACTCTGTGAGGTGAGTGGGGCTGAGAGACTTCAGAGAAGTGTGACTAGCCCAAGGTCACCCAGCAGCTGCATGTGGAGGAGCAGGGAAGCGAACCCGGTTCCCCAGATTACGAGTCTACCGCTCTTAACCACTACACCACACTGGCTTTCCCAGAGAAGGGGAAGACTAGAAGGAGGTGCTCTCAGAGCAGTGACTCGTACAGAGATGCAGCAGGTGCCGTCTCCTATGAGCGGGGGCTTCGGGGCTCACTGGAATCTCTTGTCATTGATTCTATTCTTGGAAACGGAGAAGTCTGACCATGGTACCTTTGTTTTGACAGGGGAAACCCCTCTCTATTGGCAAACTTCAAGGTGCCCTAAGGCATCTCCGTGTTAATTGATTCCAAATTTACTCACTTGCCAACTGGTTATTAAGGATAAACGGTGCTCCATGCACCCTGAGAAGCCTTTGAAGATCTTAGGCCAGCTGGTAAGTGCCTTAAGGTGATGGTATCTAAGGTGTATACACTTTTGCTGAATATTAAGTATGGGGGTGGCTGCTGGCATGGGAATCCGATCCTGGCCGCCCAATTCCAGAAACTCAATAGTCTGGCATGTGGTCTAGGGTTTATCTGTCAGCTACCTCAGCACTCAATAAAGAGGCTATGCTCAAACTGAGCCACCCCTGGCATTGGACACCAGGCAAGCTCATTTACATTAACTCTAACCTGTCCCCACTTCACTGGAGGGGATGAGAGACACATGGGTTTTATTGATGGTGGGTGTGTTTGGAAGTCGAAGAAGAAGAAGAGGAGGAGGAGGAGGAGGAGGAGTTTGGATTTGATATCCTGCTTTATCACTACCCAAAGGAGTCTCAAAGCGGCTAACATTCTCCTTTCCCTTCCTCCCCCACAACAAACACTCTGTGAGGTGAGTGGGGCTGAGAGACTTCAAAGAAGTGTGACTAGCCCAAGGTCACCCAGCAGCTGCATGTGGAGGAGCAGAGACGCGAACCCGGTTCACCAGATTACGAGTCCACCGCTCTTAACCACTACACCACTATTGGCTCTGCGTTTTTTTTCTATACTTAGCTAATTAGACAAACGATTCTGCCTTATGTTCCTCTCCACCTTTTCTCAGGAAACAGTATTCCCCAGATACTGCAAACCATTAGTAGTGGTCAGACTGGAAATTGGAAGGAAGTGGGCAATCTTTCTGTTAAAACTTGGTATGAGACAGTCTGGCAATTAGCACTTGATGATAAGCTTACTCAAGAATGCAGGGAAGCCAGGGGAGTGGCTCTGATGGATATTTTTGTTCAAACTTGGTACCTGCTCATCTGTTACACAACCCTGGTCACAATTTTCTGGAGGGGCATTCCTGCAACTTCATTGCCAGAATAGGGTGTAATACTACACTGCACTATGGTGACACTGAAGTTTCTCATTTTTGCTGTTTCTTTTCTTGTATAATTATGGGCTTTCTATAAGCAGTTAACAAGTTAATACAACGAACAAAACATGGATTCAGTTCTCATGGCATGCATTGCTAGTCTAAAATAATGAATATAGTACACACGGCCAACAATCATCACCAGAAGAGTCAAAGATATTCTTAAAGATACTGTGGAAACTACGGGAAGAGATTAAACTTCAAGCTACAAAAAGATGGAATATGCTTCCTTCAAGGGCAAGCAAGAGAGAGGCCCGGACGCAGATGGAAAGTTTGAGAAAGCAAAAATAAATGAATAAAATAAGAGAGAGATGGCCTTGTTATTTATCTTGGAAATAAGGTGGGTGAACAAGCAAAACTTGCTGGGTGGGGTGGGGGTTTGCAGATCGCGCATTTAATTAACTGTTGAGCAGTATCTTCAAAGGGCAGAGCTTAAAATATACATCTGTATAATCTGCGCAGCAATTGTCCTTGAGTCATGCTGATACACACACACACACACACACACACACACACACACAGTGTGTGTGTGTGTGTGTGTGTGTGTGTGTGTGTGTGTGTGTGTGTCAAGCCCTGAGAGCTACTCCAGAAGAATCCCAGGGCCATCCTAAATGCAAGCTCTCACACATGGAGA
The DNA here is from genome assembly GCA_034641395.1 of Darevskia armeniaca. NCBI lineage: Eukaryota > Metazoa > Chordata > Lepidosauria > Squamata > Lacertidae > Darevskia > Darevskia armeniaca. The sequence goes on along the minus strand of JAWWNF010000855.1, from coordinate 143,924 downwards.
AAATTGAACCAACTAAGAGTGAATTACCAACAACCTTTTTAATATCAGAGTGATTTCATAGGGCAGGTTGTATAGAAGGGAAGGAAATGTGTGCAGGCAACACAGGAAAGAAGCCGAGCTTCACAGTGGCTAGCAGAAACTGACAGACCACAGTTCAAGGTGCCCAGGCAGCCTGGACTTTTTTGCACCAGAAACTTCTTCCAACCCTCACCTGGAAAACAGACCAAGACCACCTGCTTGACCACACCATCTTCCACTTAGTGATTTGTTCAAGGCCTTGGGCACATTTCTCCAAAGCTTGGTTTGTTTTCCACTGCTCTTGGCTCAGCCATAGTTTCTAAGCCAACGAATCAAGGTTTGCTGACAAAAACAAGCCAGCCATGGTAGGTCTGGTGGGCTGCATTTGCATGTTCAAGTCTAAGCACATCATGACTTAGTATTATGTGTGAATCAATCCAAGCACCAGCTTTTCTCATTAAACTATCATTATTTGTGGGGCAGTTTCCTCTAGTTCGGCATCAGCATTTGAGCTTAAGCCTTTTGTCCCCACTTGCGTGTGCCTAGCAAAAATTGTTCAGTTCTTCCCTTTATCAAAAACTAGGGATGTTACTCAGCTTAACTGGGGTCTTGTGTTTTATGTTTGGCTTCTAGGTAAAAAGCTAGAGGAGGACAGCTGTAGAATTCTCTTTCTTCTCATGGATGTGTTATACTGTATTATGCAGTTTAGGTTTCGGTTTTTTTGTACAGGCAGTGGCTTGGTAAACCCCCAAAAGCAGACGGGGCTGATGGAGGACTTCCTGAAACCTGGAAATGGGGCTTTGTGTCTCTGCCTGGCTCCACATACCCACTAAAGACTCACAGAATAAAACACAATCCCCTAACTTGGACAGCTGATCAAGACATGGAAAGTCTGGGTTGCACTTTGACTAAGAGCACACACCAGCCTTTCCCAACCTTGTGCCCTCCAGATGTTTTGGACTAAAGCTCCCATCGTCCCCAGGCTGGAGCTGATGGGAATTGCAGCCTTAAACATCTGGAGGGCGCCAGGTTGGGGAAAGCTGGCATACATAGTCCCAAGAGTAAACTGAATGTAATGGAAAGAAGAGAGAAAAACTCACCTCGCCACAAGGAAGTTATCAGCAGGCAGGATCCGAGCGAGCTGGATGAAGATGTGATTGAGAGACATGCAGAAGCCGCACCAAGGAGCATAGTAGACCAGCAAAATGTCCTGAGTTTGATGAAGTGAAGATTAGGTGTTGTCGTTTTCTTTCACCGTGACACCAAACCGCCCCACATTTTTGTTAACGCCATTGAGCTATGTTGACAAGGGCCCCTTTCTGGTTTTCCACGTGTGGACACAAATGCAGGTGGGAACTCCCCACTCCAGCTCGCAGACAAAAGTTGTTAAGTTGGATGGGGGGGGGGAATTAACCTTTTAGGGCCTCTCAGGCTACCTCTGTTGTGGACCTAGAGCGGGGGGGGGGGTGTCTAGGGCAGCTAAGCTGTGCTAAGTAAGCCTTTCTTTGCACCATGCCTGGTCAGATGAGATTGGAGTCATTTTCCAAATGCGTTTTAGGACATCAGCCACGGAGGCAGGCGGAAGCAACTGACCGCTGGAGCCTAGAGAGCCTTACCTTTTCGCCCCTCAACGTGACCTCATGGAAAGTATCGGTGAAAATTTCTCTAATGACGTGTTGAGATCGAATGCGGCTGGGCCTCCTGTCGCCAACAAGGTGCCTTTTTAAAGGACTGTACACAACGCTGTAGTTCTGAATGAAGATTTCTAAAAAATAAAAGAGTCAACGCTCAGGAGGTTAGTTTTAGGTCTCAGAAGCATCCTGGCAGGATTATGTCTGCGGGCTGTTTCAGGAGGTTGCAGCAAAAAACAGAAATATCCCCCTCCACGGTTGTTAGGGTGGTGTTATATTTTGGGTTCCCACATGCGTGGAATGTGGCATTAGGGTGAGTACCCTCAGAATCTCAGTTTAACAACAACAAACCTAAGTGTCTAGTCCTTAGGTTGTAGAACAAAACATGTCCAACGCGTAGAAAAATCTTTTTAAAGAGGTTAGAAAGGTACTGAGCACTGCACAGCACCTCCTGAATCCATTTGCATGGATTGTTCAAATCAAGCTAGAATTCTGCTGAACTATCTTACTCAACTCGCAGGGTTGGGCTTCTTTTTGTCAAAATACCGCCGCTGCCTCAAAAAACAAACAAAAAAACCCAAACAAACCCCCAAGTGTCTCTTCTACTATTATCAAGCAGTTTCAAGGGGCTGGGAGGGTTAAGTGTGTGCGAGTCTCTAGGGCAGGCATAGAGGCAAACTCCGGCCCTCCAGATGTTTGGTACTACAATTCCCATCATCCCTGACCACTGGTCCTGTTAGCTAGGGATGATGGGAATTGTAGTCCCAAACATCTGGAGGGCCGGAGTTTGCCTATGCCTGCTCTAGGGTGAGCGGAGAACTGCATCTGATAGGGAAATCTCTGATAGGGAAACCAAGCCAGATGGGCGGGGTATAAATAATAAATTATTATTATTATTATTATTATTATTGTCGTGTCCGAGCATGCTCACGGATGTATTGCACAACACATGGTAACAGCAAGGGCTCCTAAAAGTCAAGCATACCGTTGGCAACGTAAGCTGTAATTTAGGAATAGATTTCTATCCCGCCTTCCCAGCCCAAGAGGCATCTAGTACAGGCATGTCCAACAGGTAGATCGTGATCTACTGGTAGATCACTGGACGTCTGCGGTAGATCACCGGTAGATCACTGGCTCCCCCTCCAAAAGAAGCTGAACAACTGTGGCTCCTCTAAAAAAAGCTCAACATTTTACCTCCTCCCTGAAAAAACTCAACAACTTTGACCTGAACCCCTCCCCAAAATGGCCTTCCTGCTTCCTAAAAAAAAGCTCAACAACTTTGACCCCAAAAGGGGGTAGATCACTGCTAGTTTTTAACTCTGTGAGTAGATCGCAGTCTCTTGGGAGTTGGCCACCCCTGATCTAGTACAATAAAAGGAAGTGGCGCAATGAAGCAGATTTTCCGAAAGGCAACATTTCATGCAATGTTAAGAAGGTCAGCCTAAACAGTGATGGCCAAACTTGGCCCTCCAGCTGTTTTGGGACTACAACTCCCATCACCCCTAGCTAACAGGACCAGTGGTCAGGGATAATGGGAATTGTAGTCCCAAAACAGCTGGCGGGCCAAGTTTGGCCATCACTGAGCCAAAATAAAAGCACAAGAGAGATGGACAGTAACTGCTGTGCATTGCACCAATGAGGAAAGAACTAAGTGGGCCCTCTTGAAGGAATGAGTTCCAGAGCCTCAGCACCACCGCCAGGAAGGGCCTCCCTTGTATGTCCACCCATCAGGAAGTGAGACTCAGAGTAGGGTGGACAACCTGTTGGCCTCCAGATGTTGCTAGACCCTCACGATCCCTTTCAACTCTATGATTCTATAACACCAGGAGTGGAGGGTGGACAGACAGGTTTCCCATCCTTGCCGCTGCCCTTTCCAGCCCTGGTTTAGCAGGCTGTATGCCTCTTTGGCTATTAAGGCAGCCTTCACGGGGTCTGCTTCACATGCCTGGCTGTTCTGAGAAATCAGAACAGCCTCGGTAGTGATGTTGGCCAAATAAAAGTTTGAAGAGCAAGAAAAGAATATCCTCCAGCAGGAAGGGAGGACCTCCACCTGTCGAGATTCCTGCATTGCAGGGGGTTGAACTAGATGTCAGGTGCCAATATTACCATATTTTTCCGTGTATAAGACACCCCCTTGAGAGGATTGCCCAGACTTGTTGAACTTTTTTTTGGGGGGGGGAGATTGCTGACAGTTGGGGGAAAGTCGCCAACTGCACGTCCAATTGCCGGAAGGGCAGCCAATCAGCAACAACCATTGCCGGGGCCACCGATCAAACGCCCAAGAGCTGCTGACAATCTCCTGCTCGCGGCTGCAACCAATCGCCCGTCCACCCTCTGCACTATCCGTGTATAAGACAACCCCCAATTTTTAACATACTTTTAAAACCTTGACTTACACACAGAAATATACGGTACTTGCTTTTCTGTGCTAGACCAAAAAACAAACAAACAAACAAACAAAAATAGGGGTCTTTTATAGTACTTTTAACATACTTCTAAGAATCACTGATTTCATCTTTTGCTTGTGGTTTTATATATCTGGTGCCTTTTAAAAACCGTTAAAAGCATCCTGGAATCAAATCTTGATGAGCAGTGGTGTTAAAACCGAAGTAGGAGAGGCCACGGGACACGGGTGGCGCTGTGGGTTAAACCACAGAGCCTAGGGCTTGCTGATCAGAAGGTCGGCTGTTCGAATCCCCGTGACGTGGTGAGCTCCTGTTGCTCAGTCCCTGCTCCTGCCAACCTAGCAGTTCGAAAGCACGTCAAAGTGCAAATAGATAAATAGGGACCGCTCCAGCAGGAAGGTAAACGGCGTTTCCGTGCGCTGCTCTGGTTCGCCAGAAGCAGCTTAGTCATGCTGGCCACATGACCCGGAAGCTGTACGCCAGCTCCCTCGGGCAATAATGCGAGATGAGCGCCGCAACCCCAGAGTCGATCACGACTGGACCTAATGGTCAGGGGTCCCTTTACCTTTACTTTAGGAGAGGCCAAACAGAAACCATTTTAAATCAGCAGTCTAATTTCCCTGCAAACTTGGGCCGTGCTTTTAGTAACAGTGAGATCTGCACCCAAACTTTGAACTAATGAGGCAGTCGTACTTTACCTAGGTTAGATTTCAGCAGGGCCTGGTCCTGATCCAGGATATAGTGTGTCTCTTCCTTGAGGTCCACAATGGCAGCAAACTCCTTCACCAGAGTAGACCTTGACGCTCCCAGCCTCTCCGCGTACAACCAGAAGAGATTTGAATCCAGCAGGTATAGGTTCAAGGTCTTGTTAGTCCTACAACTCAGGCCGGTCACGTAAGTGTTGCAGAGGGCATTTTCCGGGATAAGACCACTCCTGTCCTCAATGTGAGGAATAGAGCTTTGGGGGTCGTCTTTCCATCTCTTCCCATGGGAAGCAAGAGCCACTTCCTCGGAGCCGGCAAAGCCCAGCGGGGTCCCGCTCACTGTCCTGCAGCACGCGGTGTAGTAGCTGAAAGGGCTGTAAAAGCTGAGGAAGTTGCTGCACAGGGAAACCGTCTTGGACATCACTTGGAAAAAGGTCCGCTCCTTGAGGTAGAACGAGTCCAAGGCTGCTTCTATCTCCAAGAAGTTGCAGTGCAGGCCGCCCAGGCGGCTGGGCCTGACCCCGACCGTCTGGTTGATGCACAGCTCGCAGACGTTGTGGGTCCGGGTGATGGAGTGCCACTGGGGAGGAAGCACCACTGTGTTGCAGCAAGGGGACTTGGCGATGGAGATGGCTTCGGCCAAAGGGAGGCGGATGCCAGCCGCTGAGGATGCGCCTCCTTGCAAATGCCCAGCATCCGCTCCCCCTGCATGGCTTCTGTTGCAGCTCTTGTATTCCAAAGCCAATTCCGAGATCTAGGAGGGGAGAAGAAAGCCGTATGGACATTTCTCCTCATCTTACCAGGCCACTGACATCAGGAATCACAAGACAGAGGAACCAGTAGGAGAACACTTCAATCTCCCAGGACACTCTATACAAGATCTCAAAGTAGCTGTCTTATTGCAAAGGAATTTCAGAAATAGACTGGAAAGAGAAGTTGCTGAATTGCAACTCATTACCAAACTTAAAACCATGGAGAGATCTGGTCTGAATAGAGACATTGGATTCTTATCTCATTATACATGACAAACCTATTTTAAACCTTCTCATCCCTTGCTTTTTCCTGTTAGACCAATTGCAGTCATTAACAGTCGTCAACAGGTTTACCACAGCTATCAGTCTATCACCCATTCCCACCACCCTTCTGAGTAATACCCCTCCCCACCCTCTCACTATATAGAAGGGTCTGGTGACTTCTGTTTCAGTGTATCTGAAGAAGTGTGCATGCACACGAAAGCTCATACCAAGAACAAACTTAGTTGGTCTCTAAGGTGCTACTGGAAGGAATTTTTTTTATTTTTTATTTTGTTTTGACTACGGCAGACCAACACGGCTACCTTCCTGTTACCAGGCCACTGTTATAATATCAGGAGGAAGGAGGAAACCAAAGATAATTGGCAAAGTTATCACCCTTTCCCGCTCCAGTTTGTCCCTGGAAAAAACCCGGTGTGTATTCTAGGATACACTCAGACCTCCCCACGGCTTTATGTTATGAGCTTCGCAACCCAAAAACACCCCATTATTCTCCCCATGGCTGTGCCTTCAATATCAATATTTACAAATCCTTGGGAAGCTTCCAAGGAATCCCAGTATTTGAAAACCACCGACTTTGAGCAATCTCTGCAACAACGCAGTTATTCGCTCAAAGGCTGCTCTGCTTCAAATTTCGAGCGCCACCTCAGCCCAGAAGCGGAAGGCAGGACACACTTTGGGAAGAGTAAATAGCATCAGCTGACCCAGGCAAGTGAGCTAATGTGTATATTACAGGCAAAGTTCCAGTCTTGCCCGCTCCAAAAGTAGTTTTAGGGCTACTTAAATAATTAGCCACCTGCCCCATTTAAGTGTTTGTGTGTGGTTTTTTTTAAAGAAAGAAGGGAATATTGAATTCCAGGGCTGAGCTGAAGAATGGTCACACAGAGATCACAAAAATCTCTCTACCTTTAGGTTACAATGCATAGTGATTTCTGTTTATTTCTCTGAGCTTGTCGGTTTCAAAGCTGTTCGATCCTGCTTGTTTTTAATGGTCTGTTAAAAAAATAAAAAATACAGGCAAAGACTCCTTTAGGCATACCCAACGGTATGCCTAAACATCAGACCACCCTTTCCATCCTGAGCGGGTACTACCTGGGAGGAGGGCTGTTGGCGAAATGCAAGCCCCAACAAATGACGATGTGATGCCCGTCTCTTTGTTTGCTCTCAATCCCACGCAAGAGGTGCTGCCGCTGTGCCACGGGCTGGGTGATGCGCAAGCAGCATGTTGCCACATGCTGCTCGGTTTGAGAGCGAGAAAGCAAAAGGAAGATATGGGGTGGCGTCTCTTACAGCATTTAGTTTGGCCCAGATGAAGCCGGCGCTGTGAAACAAGGAGGGATGGCGGAGCAACAATTCCAAGACAGCCTGTGCCGAGGGATGTGCAGGACCTTCTGAGCTGTGCTGGCAGAGATGCTGGAACAGAGAGTTTCTTGCCATGCGGCCGCCCGGGAGGCGAAGCTCTCCCCAAGCGGGAAGGAAAATCACAAACCAACCCTTACTGTAAACAAATTACATAAGAGGCCTCCTGAAAGTGAAAGGAAGCTGTGCAAGGCAGCTGGAGTCATCTCTGGCCAGGAGAAGCACTTGGGCTTTTCAAGAACAGGATGAGGCCGGGGCAGGTTTTGTTTTTTAAAGTGGGTTTTTTTAGTTTGCAGATGCTTACGTTACTCCCCACACTTGCATGTGGCAGGGAAGAGGAACTTGTGGCCCTCCAGAAGCTGAGGGACTCCTGCTCCCATCAGTCAGCCTGGTCCAAGCTGAGGGATGATGGGAAATGTAGGTCAACAACTGTCGGGAGCAGGCATAGGCAACCTTGGCTCTCCAGATGTTTTGGAACTACAACTCCCATCATCTCTAGCTAACAGGGCCAGTGGTCAGGGATGATGGGAATTGTAGTCCCAAAACATCTGGAGAGCCAAGGTTGCCTATGCCTGGTCTGGAGGGTCACCATCCTGGGGATACAGGGCAAAACATCATCATAATGGATTTTGATCACACGAGTCCTGTGAAATTATGTAAGCTTGCTGTGCATCTGAGGCAGACAGGCAAAGATGCACATTTTCTGCTTGGCTTGTCAATAGCTTCTCACCTGGAGGGAGCTACGTCTGCCTCCAAGCAACCCAGGAAGGCAGTCTGTTCCTTTGCTTGTTCGTTCCAGGCTGTTGATGTGCCAGAATTGATTTCTGGAGGTGTCTGAGGGCAGGCTGGCTAATAACTATTCTGCTTACACCTCACCTTTCCTCCAAAGAGCTCAAGGTGCCTCAATTAAAAAGCACACACAGAAAGAAGAACACACAACTGCCCTCATTTTGCCCTGCTTATGCAGAGGCTGCATCAGGACGTCCAGAAGATAGGCAGGCCGTTATCTCTAACCTGCCCTGACAGCTTCATTCCTCTCTCCCTTAGTTCAGAAAGCCAATTAAACCAACTTCAGCATCAGCAACGCTTAAGGCAGCACAGGAGTGAGCAGAGGGTGGAGATGGAAGCAAGGAATTGTTCCGATTTCGAAGCTGACCTGCTGTGAGTTCTTTGCAAACCCGCTAACCTTTCCATCCCTGCCTCCCAAAACAACACGCTTATTGCTCTTCCTTTGCCCTGCAAGAGGGCAACGCGAAGGAATTTGCTTTGGGGACAGCCAACGTTATTAAATGTCTGTGGGCCAAAATCGCTCGACTCCTCTGAAGGTGATAAGCAGTGGCTTACCTTTGACCACAGTAAAGCAAAGAAAAACTTGTGTCTGTGTTGAGGGTCACCAATACCCTAAGTGTATTTGCTTTGGTTTCCTCCTACACCTGTTTCATAGGGATACCCTCCCCCAAACACACACCAATGCCTTCTTTTGCAGGTTGACCCCACTGAGAAAGACACAACTTTTCCTCCAGCTACATTTAGAAAGAGAGATCACCTATCAGAGCAAGGACTGGTTCAGAGCACCATCTGAGCTCCCTGGAACTAGGGGCCTGAAGTTCGCACCGAGTCCCACTTTCTGCCTGATCAAGCCTGTCTCCATATGAGCAAACGATGCCCCAGTGACTCTTTCATTGCACATGAACATTCAGAGCTGCCTTGTGCTGAGTCATCTCTCGAGCCCAGTCTTGCTTCTTCTGATGCACAGTAGCACCTTGAGAAGAGAAGACTCCCTGGAAAAGACCCTGATGTTGGCAAAGATGGAGGGCACAAGGAGAAGGGGATGGCAGAGGATGAGATGGTTGGACAGTGTTCTCGAAGCTACCAACATGAGTCTGACCAAACCGCGGGAGGCAGTGGAAGACAGGAGTGCCTGGCGTGCTCTGGTCCATGGGGTCATGACTAAACGACTAAACAACAAGCACCTTGGCACTATAAAGAGCTAAGCATCACTCCCATCACTTGACCCTTTTAAACAGGAGGTGCATCTAAAATGCAGGCCCCCTCCCCACTCCATTCTATCCATCATAAGCTTATGGGGGGGCACTTCCAAGCTGGCATGCCAGCTCTTCAAAGCTTTGCGGACTGACAAAAAAGAAAGCACTTCTTCACACAATTCAATGATGGAATTTGCTCCCACAAGAGGTAGTGATGGTCATCAATTTAAAAGAGAATTAGCAAATTCACAGAAAAGGCTCTGAATGGCTACGTTCTCCTGGGTGCTGTGGCCCTCAGGTCCTGCTTTTAAATCTTCCATAGCTATCTGGTTGGTCACTGATCCAGCAGGGTCCTTCTTCCACTCACCTCATCTACAAGGGGATGACTTTCTGCTAAGGGGTTGAAAGGAAGAAAGAGGAAGAGTGCCGGTCCCTTCTTCAGCTCGTTGTTCAGCAAAAGACTTTTCCCCCCATGGGGTCTCAGCCAGCGGATGAAGGTCTCGCGATTCTCCAGGGCCCACTTCCAAACATTTTCCGCTGTGTAGTTCATCATTTTGTGCGGATAGAGCTGGAAAAAGGGAGAAGAGCGCTCTCAGCATTTGTTATCAATTAGGGCAAGTTAAAACTTGGTCATCCCTTAAGGAATGGCAGACCCATTGCACAATTTAGTGGGAAAATGAGGCAGTTATGGACGGCACCCGTTCCCACATTCTTTGCTGCTTAACTGTTTGGTCTTTGGCTGAAGAGACACTGGGAAAGCTCCAGTGACGGAGGCAGAACAAGCTGAGCCAAGTCATCACGTAGGAAGCAGCCCTTGGGAGGACGTTCTTCCCCTACTGGCCACATACCCTGCTAGGCAATCCTCTGAGGGCCACATGCCAGTGGGGGGGGGGCAGGAGCAAAATAGGTTAGGACAATAAATACTGGTTCGTTCACACACTGCTCTCTCTCTCTCTCTTGGCAAGCAAGGAGCATTATCAGGGTTCAAAAGCACACTCTAGCTGGGCAGAAATCCTCAGGGAGAGTGCAAAGCAGGGTTCAGTGAGAGGTGTGACCAAGGGCCATACCTCGTATAACTCAAGGAATTGGTAGGAAGTAAAGCTGCTGATGTCTGATGCACAGCTGCAGGGTGGAAAGAGCAGGCAGAACTGTTCCCCCCACTCAGAGGTACATTTTTGGTTTTGCTCAAGTCTGACCAAGAATTCATTCCTAAGATTGGAAGGAGGGTAAATCTTGCGCCAGCACTGCAATCTTTTATCTGCTCGGCAAAAACACGTTTACCCATCCAGGAATTTTAGCAGATGTTAGTTTCAGCAAATGTCAATCTGTTGCAAGATTCTTTTATCTGCTCCTTTTACCATTGCTCGTGTTTTATTCTATTGATTTTATAAATGTATAGAAATGTTTTAATGTTTTGGGGGGAAATGACGGGGACTGTGCATTTGGATGTTCCGCCGTCTGTGTATGAATCTATATATCTATATGAAGGGACCATTTTCTCATGACATGATTTAGGATACTACTTCACCACACAGGCTTTCTTTCCGTTTTCTTAGTCTGCATGTGATGCTTCGGTGTTGCTTTACTGAAAAAGATGCCTTGAATGCACTTGGATGGACTATCTTCTAAGAGGTTGGATTTAAGAGCCCACATCCTTGGAATCAGCAGGCACCCCTCTGTTTTATAAAGTTTATGTTAGTGTGGATCATCCTTCCTACCCAGCCCAGCTTGAGCAAGCCTGGAGATAAAGGAGAGAGGACGAAAAGCTGGGGAGCAAAATGCACTCAAGGAGTTTGCTCATGACACATAAACATTTTAGCAACATGGGATTTTGCTTACCTGAAATTAAAGGCAAGGGTGGGGGTGGGGGTGGGGAGAGAGAAAACTACACACACATGCTGTACCATCTCCCAGATGGTTCATTAAATTATTTGGCATAAAAGGAGAAAACTGTCTCAGTAGCTCCAAACACGAAACAAATGCTGACCTTGGCCACTGTTACATAAGTAAGCTAATTTCCTTTATTAGACTCTACCTCTCCTCCCCCCCCCCCCACTCCACGCACTTGGTTTTTGGATTACTCATTGTTCTGAGCCCTGGAACATCTGCCTGCCAATGCAACCCCAGATAACTGCATATGTGCCTGACTGCTGCACCTCTGATTTATAAGATGCCCCTGCTCTGCTACCTCCTTGAGTGGTTTGGCTTGGCTGGAATGGATTCTTGAATGGTGATAATCAGGGGCGTAGCGAGGGAGGGAGGGCCGCCCCGGGCAGCGCCCTGGGGTGGGGGGCACCGCCCCCTGCGATCGGCGCCGCCGAAAGCATCGCTCGGTGCGCGGCAGCTGGCTTGCTTGCTTGCTTAGCCAGCCACTGGTGCCTGCTTTCCTTTTTTTATTATTATTAAAGGGCTTTTCTCCCCGCTGCTGGGGCGGCCAGCGAGGAGGAGGGGTGTCACTCTTGTCACAAGGGTGACACCCCATCCTCGCCGGCCTGGCCCTCCCCTCGCCCCTGCGGGCCTGCGGGCAGCTCCGCCCGGCAGCAGGGGGGGGAAGCCCTTTAAAAAAAGACAAGCCAAGGCAAGCATGCTGCTTGCCTTGGCTTTGCTTTTTTTTTTTTTTTAAGGGCCTTTATTCCCGCTGCCGGGGCGGAGCCGCAGTGATGTTGCGTCGTGACGTCACGACGCGACATCACGATGTCCCGCCCCCAGGGGTGCCTCCGGTTGCCGCCCCGGGTGGTGAGGAGGCTTCCTCCGCCCCTGGTGATAATGTCTCTTACTTGCCTGGATGTAGGATGGAGAGGTGTGTGCGCGCGCACATCATCACCATTGTTAACAACAACATCCTGACTTTCACCCTAAGGTCTTAAGCAGGTTACAACCATTAAAATAAACATGTTAAAATTACAGAAATAAACTACGCCGAAATGGCGAAATTGACCGGGAAAATCAGAAACCAGGAAGAGAAGAACTTTAAGAAGTTATGGGGAAATTTTTACAATGTAAAAGAGTTGTTTAAGAGAACACTGTAAACAACTAAAAACTTTGACAGAATCTGAATAATGCTTGTAATGTACTAAAAACTATGGTAAAGAAATTGATTATTTTTAAAAATAGAGAAAACAAGTGAAGCAGTTTAAAAAAGATTGATAATGGTAACCATGGAAGGGCAGAGGGGAGTCGAAGGATTCAGGGAATTCTAAATGATGATGGTGATGTTTAATGTTTGAATTTAAATTTGCACTGTAAAACTCAATAAAAAGATGTGACAATTTTTTTTTACAGAAATAAGGTGGGTCCGAAAAAATATACATCTCAGATGTCAAAAGCCAAAGTAAAGGACTGGGTCCTCAGCATTTGCCAGGAGCTGTCTAAGGAAGGAGCCAGGCACACCTCTGTGGGAAGGGAGTTAGGGGCCAACACAGAGAAGGCCCTCTCCCAAGCTACCACCCCCCAAGCTTCTGAAGGGTGTGAAGCAAGCAAGAGGGATCCCTCTGCCATCTTTGCACGAGAGGATATGTAGGGAGGGAGGTGGTCGTTCAGGAATTTGGGGGCTGAGTTATTTAGGGCATTAAACACTAATGTAAGCACCTTAAATTGGGCCTGGAAACGAACGGGCAGCCGGTACAGCTGTTTTAAAACAGGGGTTATATGAGAGCTGAAGGGAACCCTGGCCAGTAATCCGGCTGCTGCATTTTAGACATAGATTCTTCTAACTTTTGCTTGGCTGGAATGGAGCCTGGTGTACAAAGGGAAGAGTTACATCCACAGCTCCCCCCATTTTTGCAGCTGGCCTCACCCACCATTGGAATGTGGCCCCCAGAAGGTTGCACACTAGTAAATGTGGGCTAAAATGGGCTCCCCAGCCCTGGTGCAGGCGACGCAGGCGTGCAAACGTGAAAATGCACTACTCACAAGAGAAGCGTTCACATGTCTGTGCAAGTAGACGCTGCCTGAGCTGGTCAGTGGGACTTCCTTCGCGATCAGCTTGTCTGTGATCACTCCGAAGTGGATCGTTCCAAGGTAATCTGAAAGCACATGTTACAAGCCTTGAGGAAAGAAAGGAGACAGGCCCAGCTGCCATTACAACACAGCTTCCTTGCTCCAGAAGCCATGCCAAGGCATGCTGCTGGAAGAGAAGACTCTGAAAAACAAACAAGCGTACACACACACACACACACACACACAGCTCAGCTTTCCTGCCATTTTACACAGGAAATACAAGCAATATCCTTTTATTAATCCGCACTTTCCACCTATGGGCATAATGCTTCAGGGTTAAAATTCTACCTCAACTTGCGTTTTAAGAAAAAGAGCGATTATACAACAGGATTTCGGCTGAAAAACACACTGCAATACACACAAAATAATGAAATAAAAGATCCTCCAAAATGAGAAAACAAGAGAGGAGTCGGAGCAGCACTTTTGGATTATTTAGGCCTTAAGGGGGGGGGGAACCCTCCCTAAGCTGGAGTTTCCTCCTTCCTTCTTCACATCCAGGACCTGAAGGAGGGGGAAGGGGTCTGTGACAACATTGAGGAGTAAAGCCCACCTCGGAATTAATAAAAATAAGGTGTTAACAGGAGGTACTGACGCAGGCGGCATAAGACAAAGGCTCTCTCCGCCACGTGCACGGCAGTGTCCTTTGTGGTGGTGATCTTGTTTCAAATGAGTCATGCGCCCAAAGAGTTTCAACGAGTGGAAATATTGTGGGCGAAATTAAGAGGTGCCAATATGGCAGGCAGCCCACCAGCCCTGCTGTTCTAGAGACAGTAATGAAAAGCAAGTGGAACCCGGTTCCTTTCCGCGTGACACCAAATTGGTCCCTGCCATCCACAGCTCTGCCCTGGCCCATCATTTAGAAATCGATGCGTGAACAATTGCCCTCAAACAAAATGACGCTTAAGAAAGCGAAACCGCGCTTGCTTGCTCGCATTCATTCCCCAATGCTCTTCCTCTCCTCTCTCACCAAATAGCTTTGCCTGCCTGGAAAGTGCCCTTGAACCCCTTAATAATAATAATAATAATAATTTTTATTTATACCCCGCCCTCCCTGGCGAAGCCGGGCTCAGGGCGGCTCACACCATTAAAATCACAATAAAACATCAAACATAAAAGAAAACAATTAATTAACTATACAGATTAAAAGATTTAAAAGATTTAAAAACCACCTTAATGCAACAGCCCATGAATTTGTAACAAATAGGGGAGAATCTTATAATACAAGGGCCAGGCTGAATCGGACTCAAAAAGCTAGGCGGAACAACTCCGTCTTGCAGGCCCTGCGGAAAGCTGTCAGATCCCGCAGGGCCCTGGTCTCTTGAGACAGTGCGTTCCACCAAATTGGGGCCAAAACTGAAAAGGCTCTGGCCCTGGTTGAGACCAGCCTAGCCACCTTATGGGTTGGAACCTCCAGCGTGTTATTACTTGTGGACCTTAAGGTCCTCCGCGGGGCATACCAGGAGAGGCGGTCCCGTAGGTACGAGGGTCCTAGGCCGCGTAGGGCTTTAAAGGTCAAAACCAGCACCTTAAACCTGATCCTGTACTCCACCGGGAGCCAGTGAAGCTGGTAAAGTACTGGATGAATATGATCCCGTGGCAAAGACCCCGTAAGGAGCCTCGCCGCAGTATTCTGCACCCGTTGGAGTTTCAAGCTCAGTTTTAAGGCCCGAATGGAGGATAAGAGTGTACAGGGACGTCTTGCCCATAGAGGCAAGTGGCGCGGGGCGCCAGGGCGACAAGTTTGTGCCAAGTTCTGGAGGGCGCCTGGGAAGAGGCGGAAGCTGGACGCTGCACCTCCTGGCATCTACTCACTGCCCTGGCCTGCCGCGCCAAAGCAGCGCCGCGCCAGGAGCCTCCGCCTCTTCCCCGCCAGAGGAGCCGCCCTCCAGCCGCTGTCCGTCTCCTCCAGCCACACAAAGCTGCCGGCAGCGCTGTTAAAATGTTGGCAACTCTGGGAAACCGGGGGGGGGGGGCGCCGGAGGGACCTTTGAACCACGGCGCCGGATATGCTTAAGACGGCCCTGAGAGTGTATTGTACAGAGCCTGCTGTACAAAGGGAAGATTTACATCAATTGCTCCACCCACTTTTGCCTCTGGCCCCGCCTTTCCCTGGCATGTGGCTCTCAGAAGATTGCCCAGGTTGAAAAAGGATCCCTGGTCTGTAATCTCCAGGGTTTTCTTGGTGGGTAATCTTGGTGGGCAGCTCCTTGTAAAAGGAGCCTGATGGACTTTAAATGATAGATGCTTTCTAAGCAATTAGATGCTTCTTGGCTCAGGGGAGTGGGGGGGGGGGGAATGCAAGCCTTTTAATGTTTTTCACCATGTGGCTGATGAAACATCGCAGCAATTCCACATCGAGCCAGACAATAAACGGGAGGCCTGCCCCACAGCAACTGCCTCTCCTGTGAAGCAGTCTGTCGCGACCCGACTAGACAGTGGGGTCGCGCCATGCGGGCGCCAGGAAGGGGAACCATGCAGCGGGCCAGGAAAGGGGGCAACAGCGGAGCCAGGCACGCAGGGGTTAAACCGAGCGCAGCAAGGCCCGACCTCGCCCAGGCATGCCCCACGGGGTAAACAACCCCAGGATGGGCGATAACGACCGCTAACGAGCCATCAGCGGCGGAACCGGCAGCATCGCAATAACAATGTAAAAAGCACCCATGAATAGTGCAGGTAGACCAGAGCAGTTAACTCTTTTGTCCAAGCCATCCCGGGTGGGGAAGTGGATCACCCCCGGACCTTTAGGGCAGAAGGGAGGGGGGAATTGGGAGTCACCCAGCAAGGTGTATTAAAGGGGGATTCTGAGGTGGCCTCTTCAGAATCCTCACGGACTTTCCATGTATCTCTGTGTGCTGTACAATAAACTTCAAGACTTCTTCCGCTGACTTCTCGGAGTGGCGTGCGTTCTTGACAGCTAGCTACAGTTACCATTGGGGACACGACATAGTCCCCCCCCCCCCCAAGAAATCCTATCATATTCCTCAACGTGCAAAAAAATTCAGGTCACTTTAGAGCTCAGGGTGCGGAGGAGGGCACAAATACATCTCTTCTTTTTAAAAAAACAACACAGCAGCCTTTAGAAATTCCAAATGGCTACAAGTTAGATCATGCATTACAACCACATTTTCTGCTGCCAGTGAGCATCTTTCAAAGAGTGCTGCTCCAGGTGATCTTGAGGATTTTTCCATGTGCATAAAATGGGCCTCACAGAGCTGCAAACTCAGCATGAAATGTGCCTAATTATCTGTTGCGCTCAGTCCCAGAGAGGGCCAGATTCTATCCATTCACATTATTTACAGGCCTGCGACCAAACATTTAAGCAGAAATGGGGCTGTGCCCCACAAGTGTCATGGATCCTTCCTCTTGGTTGGGCTGTCAGGGCTTGGGCTACGGTGAGTAAGGAACCACAAACTACAAGGTGGGTCAGTAGGCAAAACGAACCTTGGTCTCCACTTCCTAGAGGAGACCAAGAGATGGCAAGAGATGGGCTGCACTTAGCAAATCCATTCTTTCCAACTTCTTATTAAGAGTCTTGCGAAGCTGATTAGGAGAGCTTTAAACTAAATCCCGAGGGGGAGGAAGACAATAGTACAGATGACAGGGGAACACCTGGTACTGGGGATAACAGCTTCACTGATGCACCTGAAATTGAGATGGTGTTCTAGAAGCCTGCTACAGGGCAGGAAACTACAAGAAGGAAGCAGCTGAAGGAAATGACTTGTGGTTTCAGTTGTCTCTATACTAATGCACAGAGTATGGGAAACAAATTAAGAGCTGTATTTGGTCCACACTAGCCTACGCACAGAGAGACTCACTTTCCAGCATGGAAATGGAACCTACATTCTGAGAATCTCAACATGCGTTTAAAAAAACAAAACAAAAGAAAGCAGCAGGGTGGTTTTGAAATCATAATTATGGGAACTGGTTTGGAACTGTCTCATGTCCTCCTTACTCTCCTTTGAAAACCATCCCTACAGTGGGGGGAGGGTGAGATGAGGACTATAGGAAGCAAACTAAACAGTGCATGCAGACAACTGGGAAACCCCCCAGGAATCCTGTCTTGATTGAAACTCAGAAGCCCTGCTGCAGCCAGACCTGCTTCTGTATATGCTTACGGTGGTTGCTTAACCTGCCAAGAGCAAGAGGCTTTAACCTGCTACAAGCACACATTACAAAGCTGGCAGGCTCACATTTCACTCTCCCTAACCAGTGTGGGACTCTATAATTAATGAAGCAATCAGAGAGAGTTTTGGCAACAAAGGAGGAATCGAAGAAGCGGTTATTTGCTTTCCAGTAGATTACCTGGGGGGGGGGGTGCAGAAGGAAGGATGCACTCTCTCTCTCTCTCTCTCTCTCTCTCTCTCTCTCTCTCTCTGTCTCTCAAGGGTGCTGGTGACATCACTTTGGGGAAAGTCTGCACCTGAGGAATCTGAGCAGAGACAGCTGCCCATGGATCTGCTTTGCTACCAAGGAACAAGCATGGCCAACTGACCTGGGGAGTTTCCCCCAAAGAAGATCACATTGGCAGCGAGGCATCAATCCATCTCTCAAGGGCAACCAGGTGTCTCTCGATTGGCATTCTGCTGCCCCTTGTGGCCAGCCACTGAGAGAAGGCCCCACAGGTTGTCTTATCTGCCCAGGTTCCAGCCAGCCCGGCAGTCTTGTGGGCTGCCTCTGGCATGGCTGGCTGTAAATGTTTCCAAATCAAGCCTGGGTCTTTGCGCCTGAGCAAAGGCTCCTTTGATGCTTTCAAAGTCAGAAGAGCCTTGCTAGATCAGAGGAAGGGTCCGCCTTGATACTACAGATACTAGCCACTACCACCCCTGGAGACACGCTATTTCTGGCCGAAGGAAAGGCATGGAGAAAGTTATCCATTCATTGGATTCTGAATATTCACTACTCCACCCTGCAGCATTGAAGACCCCCTAAACAATGTAAGAATCTAAGAAGAGCCTACTGGACCATGGCAATGGCCCATCTAGCCTAGCATCCTGTTCTTACAGTGGTCAACCAGATGCCTGTGGTGAGCCTGAAAGCAGGACCTGAGCACAGGAGCCCTCCCCCCACCTATGATTCCCAGCAACTGATATTCAGAGGCATTTCTGCCTCTGATAGTGGAACACAGTCATCATGGCTATTATCTAGAGAATCTGATTACCCAGGAAGCAAGTGTTCCCCTAACTCTGTTGCATGTTGAGTCAGGATGCAGCCCTAGGAAATGCAGAGTTATTCGAGGCCAGTTCCTTAGATTAAAGGAATTCAATTCCTCACTTGTCCAAAATATGTAATTTAGAGTTTATTTTAAGTGCACCGCAACCCTATATTAATGACTCTTCTCCCTTTCAAGGCAATTTGGCACAGCTGCTTTGGAGAGCTGCAAGCATGGGCTCCATCTCTTAAGCACACAGGTCAAGGCAGGAGTCAAACCCAAGGCTACGGTCACCAAGTACGAGTTGTTGGGGTGTGGCTTTCGGCACAGTATCTGATGCATCCTTCTTTCATGTCTCCTTTTCAAGAGCAAATGTCTTGACTCTTGTGTTTGCAGAGATAAAAGTAAAAATGGATGGACCCCCACTTAAAGGTCCAAGATGGGCAGCGCCTTTGCATCCCCTCAAATACACAGTGCTTTTCAGTGAAGCCAGTTCTCCCCTTTTCTTTGCAAGTCATCAAGGGTTAAATAATCAAGTGCACATTTTTTTTTAAACTGGCACGTAATCTCTGTGCAGCACTGACCCTCCTCTCCCAACTCTTTGCCACAAAAATAAATAAGGAGAATACATAAGGGGAGGGAGGGAAATGTATAGTATCCAGGTTGATTTCACCCTCCTTGGGACAGAAATAATAGCAGTAATAAGACTGCAAAAAGGAGTTCATTGGGTTTTAGTTTGTTGGCCAAAGAAATGGCAAAAGAAACCAAGTCGAACTTGGTCCAAGATAAACAGCAAACGCAGATAAAGCAACTTGTTGACAGGATACAAAACGACGGAAATGGCATGTTGCAAGCGCGACCTCTGCTCTGCACTTAGAACATACATTTCAGCACCGAGTAGGAGGGCAGAGCGCCAGGACAAAAGGCTTGGATGACCCAGATTGTCATTTAAAAAGCAAATGGCCCTTTCAGAATCTGGATGAGGTTGGGAAAGCGCTTCCTTTCCTAAAAGGCTCCTGCACTATCACTGCATAACTTTAGGTTTTAAGAGCACCAAGACGGCGGGATCTTTAATGCTTTGTGCCTGGACATGGAGGGCATGCCCTGCCCACAACTGGTCTTCGTCAGGAGAGAGGGCGAGGCATAAAAGCAACGCACAAGCTGCTTTCTTTGCATGTGCAAGATGAGTGGACTTCCATAGCCGATGCGAATGCACAGAGCAAGCACTGAATTCAGAAGGGCTTGCTTCCAAGCGAAGAGCGTTTAGGACCAGACTACCAGCAATGCAGTCATATTGATGTGTGGCTGTCTCCTGAAAACATCCCCAAAGTGGTATAGACTGGGACGGGCTGGGTCTCCGTCTGGGCAGGCACTGAATTCCACAGGACCGGCTTTCTAGTACGTATGCTTAGGAATCCTGCAGCTACATCGTTCAAGGCCAAAGGACATGGCTGCAAGGAGCAGAATTCTGAGCAATGGTGTAAACTGAAAGGCCATTTCACACATTACAGGGCAGTGAACCTGGGTTTTCCATAACACACAACTCAGTAGGTAACTTTAGCCCAATCCCAGTTCCTCGATGGATCTTTTTGATGCACACAGCAGCAAACAGGTAACATGCATGAGTACAACAGCCGAAAGCCACCAGACCCCACGGTTTTCAGGAACTTTCCTGCCCCACAATTCTTTGACTTATAAAGCAGTTACAGTATTTTTCCATCTATAAGACACACACCCCATGTATAAGACCCCCCCTCCCTATTTTTTTAAACCCGAAATTAAGAAATTAAGTTGTTTGGTTTGGGGGGTGGGTCACCACCGCCAATCGCTCACCCGCCCATCGCTCGCCGCAGCCACTGCTAATCACACACCTTGCCACAGTTGCCAATCGTCTGCCCACTCGCTGCCGCCAGCAGCCCACCTGCCCACACCACAGCCGACTGCCCGCATGCCTCGCCACAGCCACCAACCACCCACCCAATTGCAGCAGCCACAGCCAATCACCAGAAGGTCTTGCCGCAGCCACCAATCACCCGCCCAATCGCCGCAGCCAATCTCCTGTTCGCTGCCGCCGCCAAGCGCCTGTCCCCACTCTGCATTCCCTATCCGTGTATAAGACACCCCCCCCCCCATTTTGGCCTTTTTTATAGCAAAAAACATCTTCTTATACACGGAAAAATACGGTACTTATAAGTGGAGAGACGAGAATAAAAGGCCAAGAGCTGGGTGGAATTAGTAGTAATATGGTCAGCTGGCAAATCTACTCCAGGCAGTGCGATCAATACGTACTTTATTAGTGAGATAGTTCTTCCCTTACTAGAGTGTTTCATCTAATGCAGTAGGCAAACGACGGTCAATACCGATTTTAGTTCTCCCCCGTCCTTGTAGTTTCACCACAGCGTACACTTTTACCCGGCACCAAACAATTTCTGCCAAGGTCTAACTGAGCTAATTGGGAGTATATAAAGAACGCTATTCCCCCAAAATAAGCCACCAGTCGATTTTATTATTATTATTTTTTTGCAGTCCTGCCCTATTCTCAGGAGGATGCAAGGTGGCTGTTTCCGTTGTCATGGAAACAACAAAAAGACGTCTCCTTTGGAACAGCAGTTCAACTCCTCCACATCAGTTGCTAAACTCTCCCCGTTGCAGAAATAGGAGCCTAGAGATGAAGATTTGCATCTTGTGCCCGTGTGTACAGTCCTATAAAGCTCAAGCACTCTATCCTGTATTTTCATCTTGCGAACCGCCCCGAGATCTTCTGATGAAGGGCGGTATATAAATTCAATAAATAAAAATAAATAAACCAAGAGCAGGAGAGGGCTGTAGCGCCCAGGCCCTGCTTGTGGCCTTCCCAGAGGCATCTGGTTAACAACCGTGGGAAACAGGATGCTTGACTAGATAAGTCCTTGATCTGATCCCGCAGAAATCTACTGATGTTCTTATATTCACAGCGGGGGGTGTTGAGTGGCTCGTTTTTGAGAAACTGCTGATGTGCACAGAGAGGGCAGTAATCCAACATGTAGCACAGACAACGATGAACAAACCCAGCCCAAATCTTCCCACTCTCCTCTCACCCCAGTTCCATGTTTTGCTTTTACAGCGCGTTTTAGCAGAGGCGGCTCCACCGGGAAGGTTGCTGCTTCATGCAGTAAAGCAGGCATGTCCAACAGGTAGATCATGCTCCCCCAAAGAAGCTGAACAACTGCGGCTCCCCTAAAAAAAGCTCAACATTTTACCTCCTCCCTAAAAAAAGCTCAACAACTTTGACCTGAGCCCAAAAAAGGGGGTAGATCATTGCCAGTTTTTAACTGTGAGTAGATCGCAGTCTCTTGGGAGTTGGCCACCCCTGCAGTAAAGTTGCTGGTGCCGTTACAGGTCGTGTATCATCCAAGCGGCAGCATCCCCTTGGCCTGAAAACCTCCCCACTACCCAGACTGAAATGAACAGGAGCCATGCAAGAACCGCGCCATTTCAAAGGGGCTTTCACAAGAGACCTTCCCTCAGGGGACTCTGCCCCATGATAATTAGCGGGAGGGGGCACCATTTAAATTTTCCACCTCAGGTGCCTAAATGACGTGGGCAACCGTTCTTTTTCACTTCCATGTTTTGCTCCTGAAGCTTGCTGGCTTTCAACAGAGAACAAAATGTGACAGGAAATTTTGTCAGCGTTTCTGGCTGAGAGCCCCCACCGAGATGTCTTGTGATATATTTAGTCCATTGTGTGCAAGAAGCCAAAATACATTTTCAACATGCTCCTGCTCAGGAAGTTTTATCATGGCAAGGGCTGCGCAGCCTGTCAAAGTCGGCCTGATAACATTGGGTATGGGATTAATAAATGTGATGACGAGGATTGTTTTGAAAACAGCGCTAAATATAAAGTCAAATTCTTTCTGCAGACAATGGAAAGAAAACCAATGACATCCCATCATTCCCACCCACAAATTAGGCATGGTGGCATTCAATCAAATGTAACATTAAACAGTGGTTTATATGGGTAATGAGTTTACCTTTATTTAATGAATGCAGTGCTGAAGTGAAGAATGTCAGATAACCAGGTGGTTGGGGCGAAGCGTTGAACTCGAAATATCCCAAAACTCCTGGCTGCAAAAACGAAACAAAAATACAAGAGAGCACATGAGAGGTGCTGCATTTATTTACCATTACGGGAAACAACAGCACAATGGGGTTTGGTTTAATTATGTAAATATTTAATCCTTGGGCATTGCTCCTCCACTGTCAAAGCAGTCCTGTAGTTTGGAAGGATTGTTAATATTTCCCATTGAGCACATATTCCCAGATGGGGACACAGAGCGTTGTTCTCATCAGAGTAGCTGCAAACTCCAGGTCTATTCAAAAAGTTGTGGGGGTGGGAGGGGGAATCCTGACTGGTTTCTGACCAACACCAACAATGGCACATACAGACAGAACATCTCAGTTGGATCCTACCCCAACTTCTAAGATACCTAAATTCCACCTGATTTCACTCAATAGTATCACACCTTTGAGCCTTCACTGGGTTTGGCTCCCAGTACGTTTCCGAGCACAATTCAAAGTGTTGGTGCTGACCTTTAAAGCCCTAAACGGCCTCGGTCCTGTATACCTGAAGGAGCGTCTCCACCCCCATCGTTCAACCAGGACACTGAAGTCCAGCTTCGAGGGCCTTCAGGCGGTTCCCTCTCTGCGAGAAGTGAGGTTACAGGCAACCAGGCAGAGGGCCTTCTCGGTAGTGGCACCCGCCCTGTGGAACGCCCTCCCGTCAGATGTCAAGGAAATAAGCAACTATCTGACTTTTAGAAGACATCTGAAGGCAGAAATTTTTTATGTTTGATGTTTTATCGTGTTTTTAATATTCTGTTGGGAGCTGCCCAGAGTGGCTGGGGAAACCCAGCCAGGTGGGCAAGGTACAAATAATAAATTATTATTAATATTATTATTGCACCACTTCAAGGAGAAAGGCCATAGGTCAGCAGGAAAGCATGAACACTGCATACCACAGCTCCCAGCTTCAACTCCTCGAATTTCCAGGTAGAACTGGTCAATGGACCTAACTCAGATGATGGAGCGTCACTGCCAGTCACTGTAGACAACACTGAGCTAGATTGACCAGTGGTGTGGCTTGGTATATGGTGCTTTCCCATGTACATAAATCACATTTCCTTAATAGATTTGTAACCCCACCTTCCAAGCAAAACACTTCCCAGGGTGGCTTACAAATTGAAGCCGTGTCCAGATGCCTTAAACCAGAGTTTAATTTGTGTGTGAGATGCATGCCAGAGCACACAACTTGACAGCTCCTGTTTTGCTCCTCTCGTCCTCCAGCAGGGAAACAACTACGGATCAGCTGGCTTAGAGTGACTGAACTGGCACCTGTTGTCTGTTTCTCTCCAGACAGCCACAATCTGAAGCCAATGTTTTTTTCTTGGCATCCCAACTGTGGTGTGTTTGCTGGTTTGGACACAACGCTCAGCCAGCCACTCTGTGGCTTGACTCCCTGCTGGAAGAAAGGAGGAGGAAAGCAGGAGGTGCTTGGAAGCAGACTCGTTCACTACATGTGGCTTACGGCTTAGCATTGTATTTGAATGGTATTTCAAAAAGAATGCAGATGTTCAATCTGCAAAAGGATAAAGAACAGCGCAGCATGCATGTTGAGATTCAAAGCATTCAGAACAGGCAAGGAAAGAAACTTCAAACCAGAAAGTGAAGCCACAAAAGTTTCTAAGAACAGAGCAGTTCTGCGGCTCATGAAAACACACGCTCAGCACTGAAAGCCTGTAGTCCCCCTTCCTACTGCAAGCCAAGCAGGCTGATTGCATATGCACAGTGCTGAGAAGCGTTTGCTCCAAAGGCAAACAGATATTATTATCACATGCTCCAGGACAAAGTACAGGTACTCAAAGCAACACAAATCCTGCTCAGGTGATAAGAAACCACCAGGTGACACAACCACAACCGACAGGAGATTCCATGCTGAAGCCACTTTTCAAAAAGGTGGCACCAGATTTTGTGCGTGAGAGTTTTGTCTGTTTAAACATGTATAGGATGTTTACATATTTTTAACCCGAGTTAGAGACTAGGATCAGAGGGATAAAATGGGAATGAAAAGACAACAGGAATGAGCTTTACTAGTTCCCAATTATTTGCTGCTGGGAAAGGCTTTAATACTCGCTGTGATCCAAGATCAACACAGAGGCCTTCAAATATTTCCTGCTGGTTCCCCCTTGTGGCTCTAAACTTTATGTCCAACAACATCATCACGGGCAAACTTGAAACAGTGACTTGGATTTCAAAGTGACGTGGAACTCTGCGCAGATATCTTGGGCCATCTGCGTAGGTGCATCAATCCTAAACCAGCTCATTTTTGAAAATTGACATTTAAAAAGGTCTATGGACGAGTAACTTGTGTGAAACTTCAGCTGGTATGCCCAAATGAAGCGGCACAGAGTTCTGTGTTTTTCAGACACTGGAAAGGCTTTGAGGGGAAGAGGCCAAGCTGGAATCACAGACAGGGAAAGAGATAAGCGAAGAAAGGAGCGCCTACCGAGGCCCTGTGAAGCAGAGCGAAGGTTTGCTCTAACAAGGGACTCCTTGAGCTTCCTGTAGTTCCCTGCTCTTCCTCCCTCTGACGCAGCAGCCGCATCTCTAGTCCTGCTTCCCATTCTGTCCTCTGGGACACTGTGGATCTATCCCTCCCTATGCTTATAGAAAGGCCTGAGCCTGCATGGCTGTTCACACCCTGATCCCTGAAAAGGCAGGTTGCAGGAAGCCAAGAGCCAAGGAGCTGGCCCATCAGGCCTCAATTCTAATGGGCCAAAAATGCTTTTAGACAAGGCTGTGCTCCCATAGGGAAAGGCTTCCCTGGGGCTATCAGAAAGGAAAGTAGAACCTATTGACACACTCACTGCAGGTTCGACACCCATCCCCACACCTGACAAGATGGAGAAGCATCAACATTAGAGCTGTAGCTATGAATTGACCAGGGAGCTAGATCAGGGGTGGCCTTGAGCTACCAGGTGTTGTTGGACTCCAACTCAGCCCCGGTCAGCAATGACAACAGCTGTATCTATCTATCTATCTATCTATCTATCTATCTATCTATCTATCTATCTATCTATCTATCTCCTGGTTAACTGGGTAACTATTTTTTAAATCTATTTTTGAAATTGTCTATGAAAGCTGCAGGTATGAGGCACCATATCAGAAGAGGCCTTCCCCCTCTGCTCTCACTTTGGAGAAGGGAAGGCTTACCGGTATTTTAAGATGGGCAGATGCTGCAAAACAGGCATACATGTGGCCACCTAACATCAAGGAAAATAATGCTCCCCCCCAAAAATGATTGTGTGTGTTTTTTTCAAATTTAATCAGTTGATGAAATTCATTTGATATCTTTAGAACGAACGGTTGTAAAGTTATGGGTCCTCTCTGACAACATGCTAGCACAACCAGACAGACACACATACTGCAGATGAGACTTCTCAACATTGCTGCAGTCACTGCCAATCATCTTCAGAATTTCACCCAGAGATCAGCCAAACAGGAAGCACGTGAACCAGCACGTAAAAAATAAAGTGGCAGAGAATACTGGTATCCAGTAACCTCAGAAAGCAAACAGAGTCCACTCTTTGTAACCAGAAGCAAGATCATCCTTGAAAGAAACGCAAACCTTCCAGGACTTATCAATGGCTAGATCAATGAGCAGAGGCAAGTTACCTCATAATTGGAGAGAAACTGCTGAAGTTTCGATCGGGATGAGATGTAAAGCAGGGGAGTCATCACTCGGCGGACAAATTTTTCAATGTAAACCGCATTCATCAGGCCTTTGTATTCGATAGGCCCAAAGCTGGCATTAAAAAGAAAAGAAACCAAATACTGTGTTAAAAGTTTGAAAAGTTAAAATTGCAATTCCTAACCTAACCTAATAAAGAAAGACCTAGAGCTGGTCAAGGCTAAGAGTGAGCATTTAAGACAAGCCTTTGCCAACCAGGTGCCTTCCAGATGTTTTGGCCTACTGTTGTGAGTTGTAGTCCAAGGGCACCAGGCTGGCAAAGGTTGATTTAAGAGCTGAAAGGTCTGAGATAGAAGTTTTAACAATAAATGTGAAATGCAGCAATTACTGCCTGTCCACTGTGGCATGGACAGATGTTCTCTCTGCCTTGCCTGAACAGGATTACGGGGGCCTCTAGATCTGGCTGAATCCAGAGTTAGGCCTACATTCCTGCCTATTTCTCAAAAGTGGCACTGCTACTCCCCCCACACCCTGATTCAAGAAGGTGGAGAGGGCAGGCGGAAGGAACTGAACATGAACCATAATGTACAATAGTATCATATTAGGTCTTTGATTATGACAAAAGGGACGGCCGTTACCAGCCAAGAATATGTACACATTGGGCAAAACCAGATAAGGCAACTCAAAAGACTGGAACAAAACACATTTCACTCACCCTGTGGCTTTTTCATCCTAATCCCAAATGGTGGTTTTATTCAACATTTGTGCAAAGTGACTCAACACATGCAGACGTAAAGATAAATGCAAGGAATTCTAACCTGCTGTTCTAGGGCATTCTGCTACAGTTTTTGACTGACAATGCATATGGAGCAAATAGTTATAGCAAGGCACCCCCAGCTCTACCGTGCATTGTGGCACTTTGGAGAGAGAGCAGGGGAGAAACAGCAAATTGTAAGCACCATGGACAAAACAGCAGTCACCAGCCTTCTGGTTGTCTCATCAGATCCAGAAGCCTTCACTGTCCTTGTGCCAGCTTCCACTATAGCTAATCAGGCAACCATTTGAACCTAAATGCAACGCAAGCTGCCCCACCGAGCAGCAAGTTCACCAGGTATGGAAACCTGGCCAATGGCCCATCTAGTCCCACATCCTGTTCTCACAGTGGCCAGCCACTTGCCCTTGGGAAGCCTCAAAGCAGGAATACCACAGCAACTGGTATTCAGAGGCAGCCTCCCTCCAGCCATGGACATAGAGGCTGGTAGACATTGCCCCCATGACATTGCAGGCAAGGCAATTGCAAAACGTTTTGAAAGACCGTGGATCTCTGAGCACGCAATTGCTCTCTCGATAACATTTCAAAGCTTCCATTTCGCAAATGGAACCCTTCAGCTGCAGTTCTAACTGACTGCTCTTTTAAGCTAAGCTAACCAAACTGGATGCTTGGAGGCAATAAATGACAAAGAGCAGAGGGATAGGGAATTGAAGGTGATAAGGAACTCAGATCTGTGCAGAGATCCTATTTCCTGCTGCTCTCCCTCCCTTTCAATAGTCTGTCTTCTGATCAACAGAAACAATCTCCATATCATTTCCCAAGTTCCCCACTGTACTCATAAGACCTAATGGCACACTGTCTTTTTAAATTAGTGCTTATTGGAAAGCCTTCAGATTATGAATTAGAAACCACAATTCCATCACCATGGATGCCTGATTATATGCCTCACAGCAGAACATCACATTCTATTTAGCAAGAAACTGAATTACCAAAGGAAAGGACTGTACAGCCTTAACTTAGAACACATATGCATAAGGGAACTTTCCTGACTTGATGGCAAAATGACACACCCCAGTTCCATCCCTCCAGCAAACCTGACAAACAAGAACATTCACACCAAGGTGCAGGAGGTTACGTCTTTAACTCATGAAGCAAAACAATATTCCTTGAATCTCAGTGGCTGATTTTCATGAGGCATGAGGAAGGAGCAGACAGGATTTGGTCAGGGGTGCTATCCACACTTAGCAGGAGACAGAGATCTGCTCTGAGCAGATCCTGCCGCCCCGCCCCAGTGATTCCTATGAGCAATGTAAGTTTGAAAACTGATTCTCAGAGGAACTTAACCGACAAGGCACACTGTTTGGGTGGGTGGGTAGCCTTGTTCAGCTGATAAAGGCTTGCCACAGTTAACAAGTTCTGACTTTCAAAGAGCATTTAAAAGCCTTACCTCCGATGGTACAAATATATAACCGGAAAGTAAAAGAAATGTTTCTGTTTCCTGCATTTCCCTTGGTTCCACCAGCAGTTGATCGCCACAAACAGCACCTGCAAAAGGGCCGGGGTGGGGTGGGGGGGTGGAAAGAGTAAATACAAATGTTTGGCACAACCCGTAAATCACTTTTTGAGGCAAGTACCGAAGTCAGAAAACTTCCAAGGCCAGAGGCTTGGTTGATACACTGCAAGGGGGACAAGTGCAACCCTGGAGAAAGGAGCCCGGTTACACTTTCCCTAGCTGCTGGCTATACATTTACTAGGAGGGTGGATAGCCATGTGAATTTAAAGCAAACTACAATTCCCAAAATCTACCCAAGGATGGATTTGGGATATTTACTTCCATTTTTATTGTCATAAAAGAGACCGTCATCTCTCCACTCCCTTTGGCATATTCAACCAAATCCCTGTCAGGGGCAACATGTCTGTGAATCCCAGTTACTCACAAGTGACGAGTTTGTCGCTGCACTTAGGTTCTGCTTGTGGGCTTCCCATAGGCATCTAGTTGGCCATGGTGAGAAAAGAATGCTGGACTAGAATTTTGGTCTGATCCAGCAGAGCTTGCCATAGGTTCTTAAATTAGTACACGGAAAAGTGCAGGTGCTTGGCACAAAAAATGCACATCCTGCAGATCATTATGTAGGTCAAATCAAATATCGATTGCTTAGCCAAGCGCTTTCTCCAGATCATACAATAAAAATGGCACTCCTCTCAAAATTTATTTAAAAGAAACTGATAGCATAATCTGGTATCGAATCCACTGGTGTATCTAATGTATTTTACAACGATAAAAAGAAAAACCGTAACACTATTAAGTAGGACACTCACTACAAAAAAAGGATCATACTCGTTCAACTCAGCACTTTAACAAGGTCAACAGCCTCCTGTCTTTGGTCTGATCCATGCACTGACATTTACCTACCAGCCCACCAGGCATTTTAACTGAATCCTGATTTCACAGCTTTAACTGATTTTTATTGTCATTGTATTGTGCTCCATGTGCACCACTTAAGAGATGGAGTAATTAAGCAGTATATAAATGATATTAAATAAACACATCTAAATCATGCTGGCAAACAGTCCTATGGGAATACAGTCCATTCCTTCTTAATAAATGAAACCACAAATAGAACCCTAGTTGTGTCAGTCTCTTTTCTCCCCCAACCACTTTGCTATAAATTTCTGTCGAGGGCAATTCCAAATTGACAGGGTTTTGCAGAGTAGAGGAGCCGTTGCTAGCATGCACAGCCCTGCTGTTTTCTGGGACAGCATGCTCAGTTTGAAATTAGCAGGACATCAGGCCGCTTCTCTCCAAACAACTCTGATGAACAAGAAAAGTAACTTAAAGCAACAGCTGCATCCCTTCCTGCCCGATCCACCTTACCTGGTCTGCCAAACTGCTTGCCACTTTCTCAATCTCTTCCCTCACAGCAACAGACTGCCCGCACCACGGAGCGTAGAAGAAAAAAAGGGTGATTTCCGAATCTTGGCGGATGTCCTCTGCACGATCCAGCTGCCCAAGGAAAAGATCATAGACTGGAGACGTTGAAGAGAAGAAGCTGACTGGAAGCTTTGCTGGCATTGTCACATCTTTTGCACGGCTATTTGGGGGAGGAAGAGAGACGCATGTGCATATGTCAGGTATCATGGGTGTGCAAATGTTAAGATATATACCTGTATACCTGAAGGAGTGTCTCCACCCCCATCCTTCAGCCCGGACACTGAGATCCAGCGCCGAGGGCCTTCTGGCGGTTCCCTCATTGCGAGAAGTGAGGTTACAGGGAACCAGACAGAGGGCCTTCTCGGTAGTGGCGCCCTCCCTGTGGAACGCCCTTCCAGCAGATGTCAAGGAAATAAGCAGCTATCCTATTTTTAAAAGACATCTGAAGGCAGCCCTGTTTAGGGAAGTTTTTAATATTTAATGCTGTATTGTTTTAACATTTGACTGGAAACCGCCCAGAGTGGCTGAGGAAACTCGGCCAGATGGGCGGGGGTAAAAATAATAAATTATTATTATTATTATTATTATTATTATTATTAGATCAACAGAACTTCACATTCTCTCACTTGGTTAGTTGGCAACAGCTAAAAAGCAGCTTAGGGACATGCTTCCAGAACTGCAGAGCATAAACCAGTTACTTTGGATCAGCAGCTGCTGATCAGTTCTGCACCCAGCAGAACAAGTATTCTGAGCCATGACACCTCTGATTCTGAAGGAATTACAGTATAGAGCCTCTGTGAATAGCAGCCATTGGTAGCCCTATCCTCTGTGACTCTACAGCACTCTTAAAACCACCATCACCTCATTTTGTGCCAGTGAATTCCATTATGTGCTACATAAAAAAGTACTTTCTTTCCCCTGTCCCTCCCATTCAAACAGGCCTCTCAGTGATAGCACCCAGACTTTGGAATGCCCTCTCTCAGGT
Organism: Darevskia armeniaca; assembly: GCA_034641395.1. Taxonomy (NCBI): domain Eukaryota; kingdom Metazoa; phylum Chordata; class Lepidosauria; order Squamata; family Lacertidae; genus Darevskia; species Darevskia armeniaca. The sequence goes on along the minus strand of JAWWNF010000855.1, from coordinate 113,228 downwards.
AATTCGTGAGGTGGAGACCGTAAGGACCTTTAAATGCCTTTAAAAAACGTACACCCTGGACTCTTTGTAAATTATTATTCATTTTGTACACTGCTCAGTTTTATTTGTGAGATATAGCTGAGTTTTGCTTTTATCGTGTTTCTAGAAAATCTTATTGGATACTGTGAGAGGTGTGTGGTGTCTTCTCAAGAGTAAGCATCCACGCACGCTTCTTGCTAAACTAATAGCTTTATTTACAGCATCAAGCATTACAGCGTTCACAGTTCATCATCCGTCTCATCTGAGTCAGATACCCGGAGTGCGGGCTGTCGGCTCCGCCCCCAGCATAAGAGCTTCGGGAAACCGAAGCGCCGCCTACCTTCCTTCCGCTTCTGTGGTCTGGACCTGAGTGGGGTCGCGCTGGTCGCTTCCCCCATACTCCCGTCCTGACCACTCTGTGTCTCTGGGGCTCTTGCAGCATCCCAGAGACTCCACTCCGCTGTGTCCACCTCCATTTCCTGTCCCCTGCCTTCCGGTTGCTCTGGGGCTCCGGTAGCATCCCTGAGCCCTCCCGCTTCTTCCTGTGGGTTCAGGGCTTCAGCTTCATCCCAGAGTCTGAGCACCTCTTCTGGTGTTAGCGGGGCTCTAGCCTCTCCCCAGAGCCCATCCCCCAGTGGTGGCACCTGGGTTTGCGCCTCCCCACTGCTGCCTTCTCCCTGACTCTCCTGTGAGTCGCTATCCGATCTAAACTCCTTCCGTTGTCTCCAGCTGCCTGTGTCCTCCAACCCTGCCTTGGGGATGGACCAGTCCCTGACAGATACTGTTACCGGTATGTGTTTTTTTTTGCTTTTACGTAAACTGCATAGATTTTTACTATATTAAGCGGCATAAAATGTTTGTAAGTAAGCAAACAAATTTAGGAGGGGCAGACAAAAAGAAGAAGAGTACTACTTCATACTGGGTTGCCCTCAGGCCCAGTCTATGGGAATCCCAAAAGGATAAAGTTGGCCACTTTGGAAAGCAGGATCCTGGGCCAAATAGGCCTTTGGTCTGATCCAGCAGCATTCTCTTTATGTTTACTGTAGTTCTACTTTACGAAATGGGAATTGGAATTTAACTGAGTTTTGATGTTACAAGCTGTGGAAAAAGGGTTGCCTTCCAGTTCTTCTGCACACTGCTGTTTGATGGGAAAAGGCTGCCCTTGCAAATCACTCCCAGGCTCTTCTGAGGGTGAAGGGCTGAGTGGGAGATGCATACACAACCCCACAGCATGGCCTCACAGCAGCTCCCATTAGCTTTAAGAGAAAAGTCCAGCTGTGTTTCTCAACCCTGAGGCTCCTACTGCACTACAACAATTAGAAACACATAATCATAGCACCTAATTGTTGTTGTCGCTCTTTTAAGTCCTCTGTTCTAGAGAACTGTATTATGTTTCTATGGATCACGTTTTTATCCTGTCCCATTTCTTGCTGTTCACTGGCATCAAATAAGCCCTTTCAACATGTATTGTGGTGGGTTTTTTTAAAAAATCCTACTGAAAACCCCTTTTCTGAGCAGAGCACATGTGTACAGTTCTCATGGCTGCAAACATGATTACGGAAAAAGATGCAGGGCCTGAAACAAGAGCTGCCAACATTTTCGTGCAGTCCTGGCTACCTGAAACCCTCTCGCCTGATGCCTTGTACACTAGTCAAACTCAAAACTAGGGACACGTCAAGTGTTTCGTGGACATAAACCCGGACTTGCCACTTATATGTGCACTTGTTGTGGCTTCCTGTTCAAGGTTTCTGCACCACGCACTTGCTTGTAAACATTCTTTTGCCACGTTCAGATGTTAGATTTTTACATGCACATGAAGATCAATTCACAAGCACATCTTAAAAACGTAAGGACTGAAACAGCCTTGAATAACATTACCATACTTCCAAACCCCAAGCAATAGCTTTTAATACTTGAACCAGATACCACAGATCACACACTGCATGTTCTGTTCCATAGCACTTCAAATGCAATAGGAGAAATTTCATGCAGCATGTGGCCAAATGTCAAGTGATGGCACAATGTGCAATGTAAACGCATCTATGAGTCACAGAAGGGTTGGGGGAGGGAGGGAAAGACCCAACGAAGAGTACAAAAAGGCAGGTAGCAGTAGTAACTAATTCATTATAGACAAATTACAAGGTAGCTAATCCATGTCAAAGGAACAGGACAGTTGTTTTTTCCAAACACGTGACAAACAAATGCTGGACAAACCTGTCAACAGCTGCTAGCCACATGACAGCTAAATGGAGCCCCCATGTACTCAGGCAGTATACCTCTCAATGTCAGATCCTGGGACCAATCAGTGAGGGAAGACCATCACTTTACTGCCATGCTTCCTGGGGGCAGGGGCTCCCTTATGGGGTCTTTTTTTTAAAAAAAAAAAAGATTAGATACAATCCTGGTGGCCAGGTCAATCAGCAGCTGTTTACCATGATCCCTAAAGAAGGCAATCTATTGGGGGGGGGTCAGGGGTTTTTTGGGGGGACAAACAGGATAGGGCTATTGCCTTAAGCTCTACCTAGAAGATTATGTAGGAAGTGCCTTATACAGAGTCAGACCATTGGCCCTGTCTAGCTCAGTAATGTCCACACGGACTGGCAGCAGCTCTTCAGCGTTTCAGACAAGGGGCCTCGACCTGCTTGGGCCAGGACCCAGGACCTCGTGCCTGCGAAACAGACGCCCTACCCACCAAGCTGCAGTTTGAATGGTGCTCTGAATGGCCCCAACACCCAGCGCTCTGCTTATGCCCAGGGATGCTCTCGCAGCTGCTGCTTGGATGGGCGGGAGAGAGAAGAGAGACCCGGTCAGCCCCTTCCTCCTCTTCCCCACACGACCCTACTGCACTTCAATAATAATAATAATAATAATAATAATAATAATAATACCACCCCTCCCTTTCCCAGGTGAAGCCACCCGGGAGAAGCTGCCACTCCCTTCCTCCCAACACCTCATTAGCTTGCTGGGGCAACTGATTCGGATTAAACCTGCTTGGAGTCCTGCACGGGTTGATCCTTTGTGCACGGGGAGGCTTTGCATTTTGCAGGGAGCACCCCCACACACCTGGCATGGGCAGAAAGGCCCAACCTGAGCCCCCCCCCCCCGCGCAGGTGCGCCTTCGCTTACCTGCAGGTGACTTTGAGGGCGACCAGGAAAGCGCAGCTCAGCACCACCGCGGCGCAGCACAGCACCTCAGGCCGCCGGGCCATGCGGGAAGCGCCGAGCCACCGGGGCTGCGGCTTCTTCTCCTCCTTCTCTTCCTCCTCCTCCTCCTCCTCCTCCTGCTGGTGTTGCGGAGCCTCGGGAGGCGCTGAGGGAAGGCCGGAGTCAGGTCCGGGTCCTCCGCATGCCGACATGCCCTCCTCCCTTCCGCGCCGTCCCTCCCGGCCGGGGCCTGGCCTGCCCGCCCGCCCGGCCTAGGCGGGGCCCAGCGGAGCCCCTCACGCTCGCACACGTCGCTTGGCGGCCGGAGCGAGAGGCGCCTCCGCCGCCGCCACGTCTCCTCGCCCCGCCAACCAGCCAGCCGGCCGCGGAGGTGGGGACGGGGAGGAGGCGCGCGAGGCCTACGCTCCGGCCTCCCCCTCAGGCGGCGGAGCTCCTCGCGCAGGCCCGCCATGAGCCGCGGGGCGAGCGCGGGCTCCGTCGGCTCCGGGGTGGGGTGGGGGTTCGAAGCGGCGGGGGTCTCCCGAGGCGGGCCATGGCGAGGAGGCCTAGCTCTTTTCCTAGGCCTCGGGCTCTTCCAGGAAGGACTGCTGGCGGCGGCTGTCCCCTCACACGGCACAGGGCTACCCCCGTGTGGGAATTCGAATAAAAATAAATATATTGATCGTTATGTTCCGTTTATTGCACGCCGGCTCTGGCCCGCAAAGGCCTGAGGATGGAGGGACAAGATGGCGCCGCTCTTGGTCGGCGCAGACGGCAGCCGAACATGGCTGGCCCATGGACCTCCCTTCAGTGCTGACCCCAGGCTAAATTAGGGGGCGCAGGGCAGGTACATTTGGGCATGCCCAACTCTGGTATCTAAGGGTGTAAGAGCAGCCTTGCTGGATCAGGTCCATCCACCCCAGCACCCTGTTCTCACAGGGGCCACCAAGATGTCTGTGGGAAGCCAGGATTCCAGCACAAGAGCTCCTTCCCTCTCCTGTGGTTTTGGAAACATTTATGGCCTCCAGCTGTTGGGGGCACAGCATAGCTAGCCATCACAGCTAGCGGTAGCCATTAGTAGCCCTTTCCTCCATGAATCTACATAATCCTCTTTTAAAGCCATCCCAAGTTGGTAGCCGTCTCTGTCATCTGTGGGGAGCGAGTTTTAATTCTGCTCTGCCTGGGGAGCGAGTTTTAATTCTGCTCTGCCTGAAAGACACTTATTCTCACTGCAAGAGGTATGTTATGTTGGCTGGCTATGCTTGGATGAATCTGGTTTAACCATGAAGGAATTTTGTCGGTTCATGGCCTCTGGCAAATCTGCATTGGAAGTTCCCCGACACGGGTACGACACACAAAAAATCCCAAGCTTTCCCCCCTGCTCACTATGCTTGATCTGGAAGTGGCTGCATTAAGCACAGACAAGCATTGAGCTTTGTTGCTTTCCAAGGCTATTTTCATTGCTTCCGTATTCTGCCCCACATCCAGAGTGCTTTGTACAAATTCTAGGCTGGCAGCAAAAGGAGCTAACCTATCTTTCCTTTTACCAAATCAGACCATTGGATCCATTTACGGTCGCTCAGTATGGTCTACACCAGCAGCAGCTTTCTCCCATGCTGAAATCTGGAACCTGTAGGTCAAGTAGATGCTCTACCACTAAGCTATGGCCTCCCACACCATTCTAGCTACTGCACTAAAGGGTTTTCCTAGCCTATTTGATGGGGGCTTGTATCCTATTAAAACAGGGACCAGGTGGCGCTGTGGGTTAAACCACAGGCTTGCTGATCAGGTCAGCGGTTCGAATCCCTGCGACGGGGTGAGCTCCCGTTGCTCAGTCCCTGCTCCTGCCCACCTAGCAGTTCGAAAGCACGTTAAAGTGCAAGTAGATAAATAGGGACCGCTCCAGCGGGAAGGTAAACTGCGTTTCCGTGCGCTGCTATGGTTCGCCAGAAGCAGCTTTGTCATGCTGGCCACATGACCCGGAGGCTGTCTTCGGACAAACGCCGGCTCCCTCGGCCTATAGAGCGAGATGAGCATGCAACCCCAGAGTCGGACACGACTGGACCTGATGGTCAGGGGTCCCTTTACCTTTACCTTGTATCCTATTAGCACTCTCGAGGAAAGTTGTAATAAAGATTACAACCCACCCCTATTAAAAACTTTCCCAAATGTTTTCAGTGCTGCTCAGATGTGCTTACAGGTAGGGGCAGACTGAACGCACACACACACCCCAGGAAAGAAACCTAAAAAGTGCAGAGCAGGACAGCCTTGAGATGCCATCAACAACCAAACATTGTGCACCAAGGGGACTTTGGGTCCGTATTGGGGATCGTAGGATAACCAGGCCTCTGCTGCAAGGGTGCACAACTCACTACTTCACAGGCTATATTATGTCTTGGTGTGAATTTAGCGGAAAGTCCACAGTAGAAAATGTTCTATTTATGCTGCTGCTGTGAGAAGAAATGAGATCATTTAGCAAATATGCTTTGGATCAGGAACAGGGAACGTACTACAACTTCCATCCCCTCTGATGGTCATGCTGGTTAGAGTGGGGAGTCTTGAGAGCATCTGGGAGGAACACAGGTTCCCCATCCTTGCTTTACTGTAGCCATGTGGGATTATGAGCATGGAGATGGCAGCTAGCACTTTACCTCAGAAATGCACATATGCACATATTCTACTCTGTTAACATAAAACCGGGAAGTTTGTCTGTGTGTCCAGAATGGCTTCTCTTACCCCTCTTGCTATAGGGCTAATACTAACGTTCCTTCAGGAGTCTGAAGATATGTTTAGGAAGAGACTTTATGTAAAGTTATCTTTATTACAGGCAATATTGGTCCATACAATACACAATACTGACATACAAGTGGAATCTTTCAAAATCATCATTTAAACAGCAAAGACCAAGAAACAGAATTTTTAACTACTTGATTTTCAAAAAAAAGTAATACGTGTCTCTCTTCCAAGATCCTTTTCAGCAAGTTATATTGAAACATACAAATAGAGAAAAATACCCCATTCAACATATATTGTAGTTAAATGGTTATTTTGCTTTAAATCTTTTAATAAGAAAAACCTTTTATTATAGCAACCTACATAGAGATAAATAGCAAACTTGTTTTAAACAAATCCTCTCCATTAAAACATCTGAAGAATTTTATCCATCATTTTCTTCTGAGCCCAAAACATCTGTTTTTAGAAGCTTACCTTAAAAAGTTTTCAGCTGAAGGACCAACACTAGGGGCTTGCTAGGCATTACAATACCACCCTTCTTGTTATTTTCCAACTTTCTTCTGTCCAACAGAAGGCGAATAAGCACGTAAGACTTCAGGTTGTGTTTTTATTATAACTTCACCATTCTGTTTCATGAGAGCACAGACAGACCTGCCGACTCCCCCCCTACACATCTACTACATTTTGTTCTTCAGGAGGAACAATACAGGCCAATAAAAGCAGAAAAAATCTGCAGCTTCTGTCACATGCTTTTGATTATTGTCAAATTCTGATTTTATGCTTCCTTCTGGCAACACAAATGCATTGTTATAGTGTTAGTTTAAATCTTTAAACAAAAAACTATATTTTCCAAAGTCATTATCATTTGGAGCAATCAAGTGATCTTTTCTGGCTTTGCTCAGCTTCATTCTTAGAACGTGTCTCCGTTCTTCCCATTCACGGAGCTCAGCAGGTCCATGTGCAAATTTACAGTTGTTTCCCTCCACACAAGTACCAGCCATATACCTGTTTAAAAGAAAGAAGTGCAAAAGGTAATGAGCAAAACATACTACACCCACAATGCTGGCTCAAGACGTTTTGCAGCATAAAGCAGAGCACTGGGTGTCCCTCCTCACCAGCAGGCAAGACCCAACCCCTCAAGAAGTCCTGGTGTTACCATAAATTCCTGCCTTCACCCAGCCCCCTAAATTCTGTCACGTGAAGCACCCTGCTTAACGGCACAGCCACCCCTGTGCAAACATGCAATTTAAAAGATTGGGTGGGGTTGCATACTTGACCTGGATGGCAGTGATGGGGAGCCTGCAACCTTCCAAAAGATGTTGGGACTCCAGATCCCACCAGCCCCAGCCAGCATGTCAGGGATGTCAGAAACTATAATTCAGCCAATATCTATCTGCAGAGGCACGGGTTCCCTAACCCCTGCTGAATGGGCCTTGGATTCTGAGAATCTCAGCTTCCAACAGCATATAAAGCCCCTGTTCTCCCAGAGCTAGCTGCAGGTGTCAGCCCCCCACCCCCAACTAATCCAGATAACCTATGTGACCACAGGCACTTTTTGGTCTCTGCCAGTAACTAAATGAGAGGTTTGTGGGGGGAGGACAACTGCCTTACATGTTGTCTATTAAAAAGGGGGGGGGGGATCCAAGACTAGGAGTATTCCTGCTACCAAAAAAATTGTTGGGAGAAACGACATGCAGAGAAAGGGATTAATTTCTTTCATGAGCAGAAATCACCCAAGTATGAGATAAATAAACAGATGCAAGGTCAGTGTAGCCACTTGCCATGGCAGCGGCCCAGCGCTGACTACAGAAGTGATTAAGGCACTCCAGCAAATTAGTGCCGGGGTCTTGTGCTCTGTGTCTGTGTCTTGAGAAGTGAGTCGGAGTCTGTTATGTCTTGATTTGCTCGAGCAATCAGATTCCCAACAAAAATGTAACCCAGTGTACAAACTGGTAGGAGCGCTGATGAACAGAGAAGGGAGAGCCCTGCTAGGTACAGATTCTTGAATGCTTCGGTGTTAAGGCAGAAAGTGCTCATGTCACAGAGAAGGTGTCACCCAGCTCACATGAAATACCCAATAGTGCAAGCTGCTCAGCTTCGTTCCATATGCAAAGAGCAGCAATAAAAGCCTTCTCTCAGGTACAAAAGATCACAATCAGAAATGGCCTCTTCCCTCCTCTTCGGTTGTAGGGAAGGTGCTTATAACCATGTAACAAAATGAATTGACAACTGGACATCTATTGTATACAAAACTGGAAACTTTGACTCTACTGCAGAGGTGAGGAAGCTCCTAAGATACCAACTTCCATCATTGCCAACTATTGGCCACACTGTTGGGGCAAACGGGACTTTACGCCCAACAACATCTGGAGGGCTGCAGCTTCTCTGCCCCAATTAATAATAATTTATTACTTATACCCCGCCCATCTGGCCAGGCCTCCCAAGCCACTCTAGGTGGCTCCCAACAGAATATTAAAAACACGATAAAATGTCAAACATTAAAACTTCCCTAAACAGGGCTGCCTTCAGATGTCTTCTAACTCAGGTACAGTGATCCCTCGACTTACAAAAGACCCGACTTACGAGTTTTTCGAGTTACGAGGGATCAAAGCGGCTGCCGCTTCCGAATTTTTTCGACTTTCGATCGGAAGCCGTGGCCGTTTTAAATGCGGCTTTCTCGAGTTCCGAATGTTTTTTCGACCTACGAATGCGTTCTCCAACGCATTCCTATGGGGACTCGAGTTACGATTTTTTCGACTTATGAGGAATCCGTCGGAACGGATTACCTTCCTAAGTCGAGGGTCCACTGTAGTTGTTTCTTTCCTTGACATCTGACGGGAAGGCATTCCACAGGGCGGGCGCCACTACCGAGAAGGCCCTCTGCCTGGTTCCCTGTAACCTCACTACTCGCAGGGAGGGAACCCCCAGAATGCCCTCGGAACTGGAACCTCAGTGTCCGGGCTGAACGATGGAGGTGGAACCCCAACTCAACAACTGGCTTTGTGTTGATTTTGTGTCGAGATGAACACCAAGGAGTCAAAATGCACCTACCTATCACAAATGCTGAAATAGCCAGTTGGAAAGCGATGCTGCCAGCAGTTTTGGTCATCTTCTGTGTGGAATACTTTCTCTTTATGCTTTTCTGAGGAGATGTGGCCTTGCCATTGTTTCTCACTGTTACAGTTCTTCCCACACATCCAGCAATGGAAGTCCACCTGATTCACAAACGCAAGGATGAGCCACCGCAGGAGGACAAGGCACAGTATGCAAATCTGGTTAACCTGAAGAACTGATGGCATTTCTCTGGGCATGACCCATGGGGCTTTGAAAGTGAGATTGTAGCAGGAAAGGAACAAGGATTGTCCCCCTGATAGACCATGAGGCCTGTTCTTTGCCAGCTTCAGTCAAGGTGGGCCTACTGGCAGGACAGGGGAAATGGAGCACACTGTTTTAACAAGCTTAGCAGTACACATGTAACAATGGTGTCCACTGCTTTAAGCTTGCAGAGACACCTGAGGATACGGTATGTGTGTGTGACTTCCCTCAACCCCAAATTAAATATATGATGGACCTACTGTCACCTAATGGGACGCGGGTGGCGCTGTGGTCTAAACCACAGAGCCTAGGCAGTTCGAATCCCCGCAACGGAGTGCACTCCCGTTGCTCTGTCCCTGCTCCTGCCAACCTAGCAGTTCGAAAGCACGTCAAAGTGCAAGTTGATAAATAGGTACCGCTCCGGCGGGAAGGTAAACGGTGTTTCCGTGCGCTGCTCTGGTTCGCTAGAAGCGGCTTAGTCATGCTGGCCACATGACCCGGAAGCTGTACGCCGGCTCCCTCGGCCAGTAAAGCGAGATGAGCGCCGCAACCCCAGAGTCGTCAGCGACTGGACTTAACGGTCAGGGGTCCCTTTACGTTTACTGTCACCTAAGGCCTAAGGTTCCTTGTCTCTTACCGTAACTTCAGCATAATCTGTTGGCATGTGAATTTGCTTCCCATTTTCCTTGTTCGCTTGAGCAGCTGGGTCGTCCCCCTTTTCCGGCTTTTGGCTCTTCAGCCACATTTCATACAACTGCTCCATGTCTTGAACTAAGTGAGAACAGAGCTAAAATAAGTTTGCAGCAATTAAGTTAAGAGTAAGTAAAGTAAAGTAAAGTTTGCTAGAAGCAGCTTAGTCATGCTGGCCACATGACCCGGAAGCTGTATGCCGGCTCCCTCGGCCAATAAAGCGAGATGAGCGTCGCAACCCCAGAGCCGTCCGCAATGGTCAGGGGTCCCTTTACCTTTAAGTAAACTGAACAGGCCAGTACTATGAATACGTCATGGACTCACTGAAAAGTCCAGATCTTTTATTATGGCGGCATACTTCTCAGGGGAGCAGACGTAGCTCAGTGGTACAGCATCTGCCCTGAATGCAGAAGATCCCAGGTTCAATCCCTGGGATCTGCAAATAGAACTGGGAGAGACTCCGGCCTGAAATCCCAGAGAGTTGCTGCCAGTCAGAGCTAGATGGACCAATGTTCTGACTCAAGACAGCTTCCTGTGTTTCATGATCCATCTTCAGGGCAAACTTTGGCTTAGAAAACAAGTCACAGAGACTCAAAGGTTGTCTAGGTCCTGGAGGAGGTAGGAAGGAACAGGGAATGTCCAGCATGGTCATTTGGAATGGAAGGAACTGAGGAACTTCCAGCTGCACTGTCTCTCTTTCAGCCCACTTTGCTCCCACCAAACGTGGCTGACACTGGTAGGCACAGAGGAGCCCATTCATACAGAGGCATTTTAATTTTACTTCCAAGTGAACTGACCCAATGCAAAACAAAAACAGAAAAACCGCTTTCCGAAAATGTCTAGAGACACAAGACACAATCTTCTGGGATCCGAGCAAGAATGCCGTATGTGCAGGATTTGACATGCTCTGCTCTTTGCATAGTTAAAACACATGCACATAGGATGTGACTTATCTTCGCATGGAAAAAGCGAGAGGTTATGCAAGAAACTGCAACCAACGCTCTTGAGAATTGGTTTTCACCAACTTTGTTTTTATTAAATAAAAGATTTTAGTTCTCATGGATGTAAAATGGGTGCTGAGTGTACCCAACGGCATACCCAGAGACGGTTTGCACAAATCTAAAAGATTTGTGGAAGGGTTCACACAGAGATTGCAGAGCATCACTACTATGTAAAAGTCTAATGCAGTCCCACTCAGATAAAATGGCAGATGACATCTATTCCCTGTCATTTTTTCCTCCACTAGCTTGCCTCAACCCCTAAATCTGCATGCCTCAGTTTTGCATTGCTTGCTGAAACGTTCTAGGATTTGATAAAGTTGAAATATCAACAACATTAACACAGCATGCCATTTAACTTGCACAGAAGGTGTACAAGGCGAATAACCCAAAGCAGAGTTTGGTAACTGTATGTGGCATTGAAATGGGACTTATCCAGCCATACTCGCAGACTGCCCTGATCCTATGGATCTGGACACAGCAATAATAAAATCAAGGCAGATAACAAGGAAAACCCATACCTGAGAGCAGGCCAAGGGGATAAAAATGCTAACAGGTTTACAGTGTGCTTTCCTGCATTGTTTAAGTTTACTTACTGCCATTCTCCTTCATATAAGTCCACATTTCTCGCTCTTCATGACTGTGAGCAAAGGAGCAGTTTCCGACATACTGACATTTCTTGCCCGATGCAATATGATTGCACAGCTAGATAAGGAAGAAATAAGCTGCTCTCAGAGAAGCTGCATTCTGCATGAGGAACAATTTGAAGTCTCTCTCTCTCTCTCTCTCTCACACACACACACTTACACTTTGCAGATGATACTAGGTGCAACACCTATTTGCATAAATTGGTATTCGAGTAACACCTGAGTTTGGTGGGTTGTGCCCATCTGTTTTACTGATTTTTAGAAAATCAACAGAGCAACCTTAACATAAATGTCTGGAATCTTCCAGTTCACTTTCTGCAGACAGCAAGTGCGGTGAAGGGGTTAAAAAATGTTAAGCTTTGGGGAAACCCGGGTTCAACCGCCCACTTATCGCCATAAAGCTGGTTGGAATGACCTGGCACCAGACACCAACCTCACAGCGTTGTTGTAAAGATAAAATGGGACACACCTCACCCCCTTGTATATCACCCTGAGCTTCCTGGAGGAAAGGGAGAATGAAAATTCTTGGCATGACCTTCGTGGTCCAGCATTTTATTTTATTTTTAATGCTTACAGCTATGGAACATTCTAACACAAAAGCACAAGATCAACTTCTTCCCACAGGTTGTGTAAAAGAACCAACTCTGGATTTTCTGTCTCCAAACGATGCTAGCACTATGAGGAACACACACAAAAACCAAGCCCATATTTTAAAGACATGCTCACATCAAACTGCAAAGGCACTTGCTTCTTTGTAGGAAGTGGGCGAATCGTATTCCACTTCTTACGCTCGTTTGACATCACCAGCATCACCCGGCGGTCTTTGGTCCATCTGTAAAAGGACAAGGCTAATCAGGGGAATAACTGAAAATGCACAGCTTGGCTGTGGCAGAAGGAAGCTCACACCAGGACTTTAGACCCAAACAGTTCCTACACTACAGCTATCTTCAACCTTTGCAGACCCAGGACCCACTTTTAAACCAAACATTCATTGGGGGACCCATTTCCTAATATTTTATCGTATATTTGCAAGGGTGGTAGTGCTGCTATCGTGACCCACCGTGGATCAGGCTGCAACCCACCAGCTGAAGACCAGCTCTATGATACATGCTTCTGTTTACACAAGGGATGAGGAATTTGTTTCCCAGACATTGTTCAATTCCCATCAGCCCCAGACAGCATAGTCAATAGTTGGGGATGATGAGAGTTGTAATCCAGCAACATCTGCAGGGACAAAGGTTCCCAACCCCAGTTTACTTCAAGCGCAGCAAACGTCATAGGATCAAACAGCTTCACGTTCCCTTTTGGTGAGTGAACAAAGTGTGTCCAGAGGCCCAGCCTTCCGCTAAAGAAATTTCTACCGTACGCTCATGCCTCTGCAAAGAGGAACTGGCACAAACCAAAGAACCTGTGTTTTGGGCAAAAGGATTGAAACAGACCTAGCTGAGTCCTATATAGGTTACACCTAACAAAGATTTATTTAAGGGTCTTCTCCCAGATTCCACATGAGACTCTGAGCAGATTGTGATGCCTGACCCGCTTTTAGGGTGCAGCCAAGGTTAACCGGTCCAGGAACTCAAACAAAAGGCTGCTGCTCTTCATAAAAGCTTTATTTAAAAACAAAACAAAAAACAAGGATACCTTGGTTTAGCTCATGCTTTATCTGCACTAAGACAAACCATTAGCCCAGGGTTCACACAACACACTAAACCAGCAGGCACCAGAGGAGACGTAAAACAGCCATAATCTAGGCTCCAGGAACTGCATGTTCATGCTAAGCCACTGTTTGGGCTTGATGTTACTTGTGAACTGGGTCTGTACGTTACAGTTTTAATATTAGCAACTCTCCAGCTTAGCCGGTGAGTGGAAGTTTTTATCTGGTAAGGACAGCATCGTTGTCATGTTCTGCAACAAGGCAAAATGTATCCTGACATCCTACCTAAAAGACACAATTCCCAACCTAGTGATTCCCTGCCAGCAACCACCCCAAGGGCATTCCAACAAGCATCCAACCCCAGCAACTTTGTGGGGCAGAAGGGAGCCACGTGACTTACGGATGCCTTGCCTTTGCGCTACAGTATTTCTTGTTTTTGTCTGGCTCACTAACTTGGCCATTTCTCCAGCACTGTGCGCACACAAACTTCATTTTCAAATTCAGAGATCCGTGCTTCACTTGGCTGCTGAGAACCTGGAAACGAAACGGAAAGCAAGACCGTTTAGGTTTGCAAAAACAGTTCAACACCTCGTAAGCATCCAAGAAGAAAGGAGATAACTGTAAGACTGTCTTTCCCTGTATCAACGCTGCCTGGAATATTAACATCTACCAGGGAAGATTAGGAAAGGGGTGACGAGGGAAACTCCGTACCCAGGAAGCTGCCTCTGCCTAAGTCAGGCTTCCGCAACCTCGGCCCTCCAGATGTTTTTGGCCTACAACTCCCATGATCCCTAGCTAGCAGGACCAGTGGTCAGGGATGCTGGGAATTGTAGTCTCTAAACATCTAGAGGGCCGAAGTTGAGGAAGCCTGGCCTAAGTAGTTTGTGACATTTGTCCATCTATCCCAATATGGACTTTCCAGGATCTCAGGCAGAGAAGGATCTTTCTCCAGTTCCTGCTATCTGATTCTTTTTCAACTAGCAATGCAAAGAATTGAACCCAAACCTTTGCATCCCAATCCCTGAACTCCAATCCCTTGATTTTCATGAGCCAGTGTGCTGCTTGGGGCATTCTGAGAAAAATACCTGTGCTCCATGTGCATTAGACTCCATAGCTTGCCAATATTTTTTTGATTCTTGAACAATAGCCTCATGAGAAATACCTGTGGTGAGGGAGACATGCATTTTAGGCAATTTTGATGTTGCTAACCATTGCACAAGCACTACTAAGACCTCCAAGGCTGATATTTTATGAACGTTTCAGTATTAGCGATTTGACATTTTTTTAAAAAAAAAAGTTCAAAACAGTAATATAAAGATGTTGCCATGTCCGATGTGCAGAACAACCTGCATGCATTTTTTGACTCCCAGATTAAGCATCTGTAGGATTGCAGTTAACAGTTAATTCACAAAACGTAGCTTTCCACAAACAGTCGATTTTGAATAGACATTAACCTTACAAGAGAATGAATCATTTTAAGACAAGCTTTTCTGCTTGAGTTTGGATAAAGTTTACAGTCTTCAAGTACCAGGGCACACCTGAAATCTGGCAAGGATGTCTGCAGAAGGGACTGGCATTAGCTGGGTCTTAGCAAGGAAATGTACGTGCTCTGGAATCTTCATTAATCAGAAAACCTCACTGACTAATAACACAAGCCTATGCATGTGCATTCAGAAATATGCCACACTATGTTCAGTGGGGCTAACTCCCAAGTAATTGTACGCATGACTACAGTCTAAAAACACAAAAGCAGAACCACTTAAAACATGCAGCAAGACTCTTGCCTACTTCTTGCTGAAATGCAGTTACACTTCACAGACGCATATTTAAGGGATGTAGCTGCAATGAACCCATTTTCATTGTCAGGAAGGAGTGTCGTGTTTTACATCGCCCGGGAGTTGGAGTGCGAAGACCTCTCTCAAGGTCCAGAGGGGTTAAGCAGTCTGTAAAAATGAACTCTGGCTATACACAAAGATGTCTTTAGCACCCATTATTGCACCAGACCTACCTGTCTTACTCTGCATTATCCACACTTGGAGCTCTACAAGACTGTGAGCATAGAAACACTCGTCATCCCGTGAACAGCCATAACGAACTTCATGCCTGCACAAATCTAGCTGACATTGAGCGTGAAAAGGTCGTATCTTAGAATACTTTACTGTCGTTTCCTGCAGAATGTGGACAAGGCACCTAGTTGTTGTTTTAAAAAAGGTGAGTGTCAGTAAAAGAAAGTTTCGGAAAAGCTGCTTCAAAAGATTTTTGGTTTAGGCAATGAATAGTTAAGCCACCAACACCAGAAAGAGGTTTATATGCTCCAAATTAAATAAACAGGAGACTCCTGTCAACATTCACTGTGGTCTACCACGGTTTCCTCTTGCAATGTTACAGAACCTGCAAAACCCATCACCTTAACCAAGCTGAATTTGATTAAATTTGCTTTAATCAATAATACACACCAGGTGTGGGGAGCCTTTGGCCCTCCAGAAGTTGCTGCGCTACGGCTCCCATCATCCCTGGCTATCAGTCATGCTTGCTAGAGCAACAGCTGGAGAGTCAAAAGTTCCCCACACCTACTTTAGAACAATTAATCCTACTTAGCAATTGTTTATTACAGAGATGGGGTGTTGAGACTGAGAGGGTGATTTATTTACTCATTTATAGGAATAATTATATACCACCCGCTCATAAAATATTAGGGCACAATAAAGAAAGGGGGGACGACGCATTAAGGCAGCATGAAACAATCACTAAAATGACTAGCTACTCAAGAGAATTTGAGACAACTGCCAGGGCCTGCCGGCATAAAAATAATCTCCAGGAGACACGTGATAGTCAAAAGCATGGGTAGGCAAACTAAGGCCCAGGAGCTGGATCCGGCCCAATCGCCTTCTAAATCCGGCCCGCAGACGGTCCAGGAATCAGCGTGTTTTTACATGAGTAGAATGAGGGCAACCAACAGCACTCCTCCACATGATCTCCGTGATTGAGTTGGGACACAGTGTTTCAGGCAGTCCTCAAGGGATCCTGAACCCACATTGTTCAAGGGCTTTGCATAGCAAGACTGGGCAGCTGCCTTGGGGCTGGGCAGCTTCCTTAAGGCCACCTAGTGCATTTATGGCTTTTCAGATGGGGGCTTCCTGATCTGTAGCTTAGTCACTATACTACTTCCGGTCCTGTTGTATCACTTGACTCAGGAATCTAAGAAGCAGACCAGAGTATTTGGTCCATCAAACCCAATCCCAGATGGGCAGGTGCTGTCTCTCAGCAGAGGCCCTCCCCATCACCAGCTACCACGAGCCTTTATTTTAGCTGGGGATGCCAGGGATTGAGCCTGGCATGCAGAGCAGCTGCTCTACCACCGAGCCACAGCCCCCTCCCTGTAACTCCTGCTTCAGGATCACCTGATTGGGGAAACGTCTAAAATGTGTTCCAGGTCTATAACAGGTCTGTATCTACCTGTACAGTCGACAGAGATCACCCCTGTTCCCATTGAATCCAAGGAAAGCTCGAATCAACACAAAATGTTAGAGGAGGGCCCCGAGCCAACCACTGGGGGAACTAAACAGGCCTCAAAATAAGAATCAGTAGAATTTGGAACCTAAATGCAGTTGTTTTTCAACAGCATAATGTGGCAATGTGTCTATGTAAGGAAATGCAGCAGACTCACAATGGCTCCTGGATTCAACCTGACTGCCACGTATAAAGAACCGTTTTCATAGTTCTGGTATTGCTATGGCTGAAACAATCTAGTTATGCATGGAGGAAGACCCAGATAGGGATATAGGAAGCTGCCTTATAGTCAGACCACTGGTCCATCTTGCTCAGTGCAGTCTACTCTGACTGGCAGCAGCTCTCCAGGGTTTCAGGCAGGGCTCTCTCCCAGCCGAAACCAAGCGAGAGATACCACTGGGGATTTGACCAGGGACCTTTCACATCAGTCCACACAATTTTATTTAACAGCTAAGGGAAACTAGAACACGCACATGCACATGCATCTATAATACACACATAGAGGTATTTTAAAATTCAGGAAAGACAAGATATAGGGATTATCGACGTACTTGTTGTCTTCAAAGTCGTGCATAGCAGGGTGAGAGCAGTAAGAGGCGTTGTCCTTATTTTTGCTTATTATTCTGGGTTTATGCTCAAAACATTTCTGAAAAACAAAAGCAAAGTGCTTTAGAACAAGAAGAGGGGGAAAGGCACCTGTCTGCTATCAGCAAACTCAGGTAGTGAGTGCCAACAGGACTGAAGCCATTGAAGAACTAGGGGGAGGAATGAGCAGGCTCTAGAGAACCCTGGAAGCTTGCAGAAGTAAAAAAGCATCTTTTTAAAAAACCCAACCACCTAAGGAGACCCAAACTACACTGCATTGCAGCTCCAACTTGTACAAAGCCTAACAAGAAATTCTTAACTACTAAAAGTGGGGATTAGAGGTGTAATTCAGGACATTCCACTTCAAAAACCAAATTATTCCTGGAAGTTCACCTAGCACAGGGTTGGGGAAGATGACCCACTGGGGGAAATTTTGATAGGCAGGTAGAGCAATCTAACTGTTTAATCACCTGAGGCTGCCAAGACCCACCTTGAAAAGAAAGAATCGGAGGCACATTCGAAGTATGCTGCAGATTTTTCAATTTCTTCTTTTGCAGCCTGGGCCTAAGTTTAAGCAGAGGTGCAAAAGGTAGATTCCTGCAGCCAAGCTCAGTGGGGCTTGAATTAGAAACCAGGTTTAAAAGGCACACAATGAGAGCCCCTTTACAGCTTCGCCTTTACCTGGACTATGCCTGGCCTCACAAATGATATGGGGCAGGTGGACATAGGTTTAGGGGGGTGGCCTCAGAGGTCAAATTAGGACCCCTGCAGATTCTAATTAGGCCCCTGGGCCGGAGGTCCCTTAGCACTGGCACAGCACAATTGTGCTGCACGAAATTCCTTTGCCTGGTTCGTTCTTTCTTTTTTTTCATGCTATTTTCATGCTTATTACATACAAGAAAAACAATACTGAAATGGGGTACAATGTAAGAGGGGAAGGAAAAGGAAAGAAAACAGAATTTACACAATCTGTTAATAAGATAAAAATTATGACAAAAATTTGTGATTGCAATTTCATGTTACAATAAAAATAAAAATCAATATCTTTTATACCCGACCTCCCATTTATTCCTTAATTCTTTTTCATAGATTTACTGCCATATCAAAATACTATTTTTATATTAATATTTTCACACTTTATAAATGTTTACATTATATAAGCAATTAATAAAAACTACTGGGATCACTCAAAAGCTGCTACTGATTTAATCATGGTATAATTTTGTTTAAGATATGTTCTAAAGGCCTCCCATTTTGATACAAATTCAATTCTCGGTTTATTGTTTATTTTTTCAGATAGACTATCTAATTCAGCATATTCAGTCAATTTTTGTATCCACTCTTGTCTAGAAGGAATTGTGTCGCTCTTCCACCTTGTAACTACAAGAACTCTGGCTGCCACTGTTGCATACAGAAAAAAGATATTTACATTTTTGGGGTTCCTTTGCCTGGTTCTGCTTAACGTTTGTCGATACGCACCTCACAAAGAAACATGAACTGCCCGTGATGTTCCTGCAAGAGTCGGGACACGGTCAACCTGATCTCTCCACTGCCTTCAAAGAGAGCTTCGCGACTGAAGGCCCCTTTGCGTTCCAGAGTCCACACATCTATTTCTTCTTGGCAGTAAGCGAAAGTGCAATGGCCAGGATATCTGCACTCCTCTTCAGCAGCAACATCTGGAATGTGACAGGACATTAAAGTGAGCTTGGAAAGCCTATACGCAGCATCGGCGCTCCTTTCATCCTCACTCATGGCTGTACAGCTTCTGCTTCATTTTGGACCACTGGATGGAAACAGGGAGGGGGTATTTCTTTCTGTATTTCCTGCATCTGCCCAGCGATACAGCCCCAGCCCCACATTTTGTTGTAGGCCAGAGTAAAGTTACAGAAAGGGGTTATGTTCTCCTTACCAAACGGCTGGATGTCGCACCTGAATTCTCACCCATGCCTAACCACACACCTAATTTCAGAAGCAGCCAGACAGTGATAAGCTAGCTTTTCTTTAGCCACCCGAAGAAACGGATTTGAGCGTGGCTGTAATGTTTCTGAATACGTTGCTGGAAGCTGCAGGAGGAGAGAGGACTCTCGTGCTCAAGTCCTGCTTGTGCATTTCCGATAAACATCTGGTTGGCCACTGTGAGAACAGGATGCTGGACTGGATGGGGGCCATTGGCCTGATCCAGCAGGCTCTTCTTATGTAGGCAATTGGCTAGCTCCTAGCTTCAGTTTCTCTTTTGAGAAGTGGAAATAACCACATCACTTCGCAGGGGTTGTCACAGAAATAATGGCGGAAATACTGCTACCCACATCAAGTCTTCAGGAAAGAATGGGCTACAAATGAATGAGCTAAAAATGCATATATAGGAGGTGCTGTGGGTCAAACCAGAGCCTAGGGCTTGCCAATCAGAAGGTTTGCGGTTCGAATCCCTGCGACGGGGTGAGCTTCCGTCGCTCGGTCACAGCTCCTGCCCACCTAGCAGTTCAAAAGCACGTCAAAGTGCAAGTTGATAAATAGGTACCACTCCGGCAGGAAGGTAAACGGCGTTTCCGTGCGTTGCTCTGGTTCGCCAGAAGCGGCTTAGTCATGCTGGCCACATGACCAGGAAGCTGTACTCCAGCTCCCTCAGCCAATAAAGTGAGATGAGCGCCGCAACCCCAGAGTCATCCGCAACTAGACCTAATGGTCAGGGGTCCCTTTACCTTTAAAATGCATATACCCATGAGTGAAAATCCTCACCTTTACATATATAATACGGTCCCACATACTGTGTTTTTGTTGGCCTTGGCCTAATTTTCTTCCATGATTTATCTTCAGAGTTCTTTATTCTACCTACTAAGATATCCTTCTTACACATGTGTTCTAGACTGGGAAGGTAAGTATAATCCAATACTTTTGGACCTAGAAGAAAACAACAACAGGAGGGCTTAAAAAGTTTGTCTTGTTATTCAGTCATTAATTGTAGAACTGAAGCAAGCCAAACAGGAAAGTGACCAACCTCAGCTCAGCTTTTAACTTGCACCCATCTACCTAGAAAACTAGATCAATAGATGTGCTTTTGCAAGGCTCCTGTTTTCGGATTCTCCACAGCACACACAAGAACAAAGGGTAGCTCAGACACCATGTCAAGCCAGGGTTTAGTCTTAAACATGCATGAGCTGTCAAGAGCTTTGGGATCTCATCCTCCTCGGCTCAGAAATTTCCCTCTTTGGCACAGAAATCCCTCTTTCAAACCATAGACTGATGGCGGCAAACTACAGCTTGCCCAACACCAGGACAGGAGGGAAGGAACTGCTGTGTCCAAGGGGAGGAAGTGTCAAATCCTGAGGATCTTGACTACTAATCCATCAGACTGAGGTATAGCACTATGTTTCAGCCACCTCTATGAAAAAAGGAGTCATTTCAAGTGGAAAGCAAAAACTTCCATCAAACCAAAACAAAGATATGCTGGCCTCAGATCATGCACTGATTTCAACTCCTAGGCACCAGAATCTATTTTAGGTGCTTGTAACAAGTTTAGCATAAAAAAAGAACATGTTGCACTACTGATTCATAGGAGAAGGCAAAGTTCTTAGGCACCACCAGCATCTTGAAAATGTCTAGACTAGAGCTTTTTGCAGAATGGTTATAAGATTAACAGAAATTATTTTAAACCAAAGAATGGTTATTATTCATAGGGAGGGCAAGTATCATAAACCTAATTTAATTCATTCTGACCAAAGTCTGATTGAAGAAAAAATTTTAATTTGTACTTTTTTTGTTTAGGGCTACTCTGTTAGTCATCCTGAGAACATAAACTTATGACGAAGGTGCACAGCATAAATTGACTTTCACCTGCAGATATTGTTGGACTACAGATGTTGGACTACAACTCCCTGCAAATGTTGTTGGACTACAACTCCCATCGGCTCAAGTCAGGACTGTAATGGGAGCTGTATCCCAACATCATCTGAAGGGCACCGGGTTGGAGAAGCCTGGTATAAATTATGTAAGTAAAAAGTGACGCTCTTCAGGGTCGCCAGTGCACAGAAGGGGTTAAATTATATTGTCCGTTCAGCAGGTACTTTAAGGATGCTTTTTGGGTCCAAACAAGCAATAAAAAGGTAAGCTAAGATGATGGAAACAGTTGCAAGCCCTCGGCAATCTATCAAGTATTTTAGTTCTTATCCTAGTCAAGAGAAGCAGAAAAGCATTGATACAGACTCCTGCTATGGTCGCTTCAGCTTCCTCCCCCCCCCCCAAAGTTAAGTCATCAACTGCTTTTACTCCTTACCCTTTTTGATAAAGCACGCCTGGCAGGCCTGCCTTAGCTCATGTGTGTTTTCCAGGGGATTTCTTGCAACTAGGGAGGGCGTTGTTGACACAGGTATACTAGGGGGTCCACTGCCAAACACGCTAGAATAGTCATTTCGACCTGGGCTGGGAATCGCAATGTAGTTCTCGGACCCAAACAAACTTGTAGGCCCATTCATCTGCCAGAAGGAACAAAACGTGTTTTTTTTTTTTTTAAAGCATTCCATCATCCTCATTGTCACTACATTTCTATCCCAACGACCCTCCAAGTAGCTCAGGGCAGTGTAGATGTCTCTCCCCCCAAGAGAGAAAGCAGCTGGCTCAAGGCCACACAGTGAGTTTTGAGTCTAAGTGGGAATTTAAAACCAGGTCCCCATGGTCTCAAGCTCATTTGCTAAAAGGAGAATGAACAAGCCAGCGACTCAAATGGATGAATATTGGAACTGCAAAGCATTTAGAAAGTTTGTAAAGGTACTTACAAGTCGAAGCGGAGAATTACTGTTTAACGCTGATGTGACATCTCTAGGAACAGAATTGGGTATATCTGTTGGGATCAAGAAAGTCACAGTTTGGGCACACATTTCACAGCTAGGGGAAGTGCAAAGGGCAATGCCAATCAGTCAGATGATTAGGTAGAAAGGACATGCTTCATCCTTGCACAGAACCCTGCCAACTCAACCAAGTGTCTTGGCAAGGAGACCCCCAAATTAATGTGCTACAAGGGGGCAAATTGTGCCTTGGAGAATTGGGCCACTCTGCTGGGTGCATGCACCACTCCAAACCATTACAGAGAGGGTGAACCCCACCTCTCAGGCAATACAGGGATAGTATATCGTGCTGCAGCAAACAGGAATGAGAGGAGCATGGAAGAAAGAAGAAGAGGAAGAGGAGGAGGAGGAGGAGGAGTTTGGATTTGATATCCCGCTTTATCACTACCCGAAGGAGTCTCAAAGCGGCTAACATTCTCCTTTCCCTTCCTCCCCCACAACAAACACTCTGTGAGGTGAGTGGGGCTGAGAGACTTCAGAGAAGTGTGACTAGCCCAAGGTCACCCAGCAGCTGCATGTGGAGGAGCGGGGACGCGAACCCGGTTCACCAGATTACGAGTCTACAGCTCTTAACCACTACACCACACTGACTTGCCACTGCTCAGGAACGACAGTCCCCTCCATGATTAGGTACAGAGGAAGGCAGCACAATGGGAGAGATATTCATTAAGCTCTCCTGCAGTTGCAAGTAAGATGCCCACTCACTGTTCTGGGTACGTAAACTGAGGAGTGTGTGTGTGTGTGTGTGTCCCTGTCATTAAATCCAACAATAACATTGAGAGTGGGAAGAGAAACAGAAAACAGAAATTACTGCGAGCAAAGTCCACAGAGGCTATCAGAAGTTTAAGAAGCACTGAAGTCAGCATCTACCTCCATGCAAAAGTATGAGGCCCCTTACATGGAAGCCGCCATCTTTTAACTTTAGTTTCTTTAATGGGAAAGATTATAACTCAGTGGTGAAGCATCTGCCTAGCATGCAGAAGGTCCTGGGGTTCAATCCCTGGCATCTCCGGGTAGGGCTGGGAGAGACCTCAACCTGAGCTGCTGCCAGTCAGGGAAGAGAATACAGAGCTAGATGAGCCAATGGTCTAACTCGGTAAAAGGCAGATTCCTCTGTTCCCAATCCAAAATGACAACAACAGTGAACTACTTTAAATTTCTGTTAGGAAGAAGAGCTTGCAAAGCATTCTGCTACATTAAAAACTATGAACACTGGGTCCAATGAGCCCCACAGCACTATGTTCTACTATTTCTTAGTAAGACAAAAGGCTGCTTGGATTATACAGGGTCTGGTTAATTAAGCCTAGCCTTACCTCTTTTGGAATCACTGATTGAGAAAGTAGTTAAAGAGGAACAAAAACTGTCCAGGCCAGAAACCAAAGGCTGGGAATACATTTCTGAAAAAGAGGCGGCAGGAACAAATCCAGGCCCAACTGACAATGTCCCGAGCAAAGGGGTAGAGAAAGGTATGCTGGGCGCCATGGTGGCTGTTGGGATGGCTCCTCGGACAACCGTGCTGGGCTAGGAAGAGAGAAGAAAGTTATTTGCTACTAAATGCAGGTAGCCGATCTTTCACTTTTAGTGATCTGGTTGTTGTTTTAAGCTTTCTCTACTGAAGTAGTCCTAGAGCTGGGTCTATACATGGAATTATTTTCATCATGGGAATTGGCACCTGCTGGCTGCCATGGCTGGGAGTGAGGAAATTCACAACAGGAGTGGCACCAACTTTAGTTCCTGTTCATGATATCACTGGGCAGAGCATTTGCTTCGCATGCAGAGAGCCCAAGGCTCAATCTCTAGCATACTCCGATTTGAAAAGAAGACAGGTAGCAGGATTTGTAGAAGACCCTCCTCTGCCAGAGGCCTAGGAGAACTGCTGCCAATCAGTAGAAAGCTTCAGGCTGAAAACATCAAAATCCTGACTCCGTATAAACCAGATTCTTACACCCATATTCCAGGGGAGGTGGTAGAACTCTTCCCTTCCCCACAGTGACAAAGGACCTGTCCCTGAAATCATCTGCTTAGAAGATTCCAAATAGCATATTCTATAAAAGATCTGTGACCCCAGAGAGCTGCTGCCAGTTAGAGCAGACAATTCTGGGCTAGATCATCCAGCAGTACGATTACACTTAAGGCCATTTCAAGGAGGGAATGCCTTTGGCAAAATTGAAATGCAGACTGGCTCCAAAAAACCAATGTTAAGAGGCATGCAAGTCCAGACCTTGAACTCTTGCAAGACTAATATTGCTACCCAAGGTCCTAAACTTGCAAATATTTATGAATTCATGCTTCAATAAATGGCAACAGCAGCAATAGGACTAGGTGGAGTCAGCAGCACTTCTTTAAAACATGCTTTAAAACACTGTGTCTTTGTACAAAGCAGCCTCAAAATAAAGCGGGATTAATACTTAAGCTTAAGTAATTTTTAATACCAAACTTCTTGCTCTACTGACACACTTAGAGGCACACCAGTCTGAAAGTATCACAATTTAAGGCTGCAGTCCTGGAAACAGCAACACATGCGTATAACACCGTGTTCTTTCCGTTGTTTTTATAAGAATAAATGGAAGCCGACTCACCATGACATTTTCCCCAGAATCAGAAACGGAATCAAGCAACTCATCTAGCTCATCTCCAATTATATCATCTCCATCCATGCAGTCTAAACAGACCTCAGGTACAATGAAAGACCCTCCATTTGCCAGCGAGGTGGCAGCAAGTGAACTCTTCTCAGCTGGAAGGGTGATCAGAGACGCCATTGGCAATGGAGACAGATCGCTTGAAACTTCAGGTGTAAAACTGGAAGGGGAGGAGGAGGAAGAAAGAATCTTTTCCTTCCAATTGGAAAAATCTGAAACAGATTTCGATCGGGGAAGAGAGGCATCTTAGAACAGGGATTCGCAGGGATGGAGGCAAACCTCCCAAAGGAGGCACAGGAAAAAAAAGAAGCTTTGGAAGCTGTCTACCAATGGAAGCTGGTCCATGAGAGCAAACGGGTCACTGTCCCACCAACCTCAACCTGCCCTCTCCTGTATGCCTTCGATGAAGAATCCATGGGTGGTGCTGACTGTCAGCTTCTTCCTCCTTAGTCTCAGTGTTGCCCTGGTAGTACTAAGGGGGAAGGGCAAAGCTAAAATGAACTGGCTCTGCCTGTCATTAACTCTGGCTCCACCTTATGTTTTCCTCCCTGCCTTCTGCCATAGCCAATGGGCACAAGACACCATTGCTACCGCCTCCTTCCTGAACCCTCATGGCATGGCATGGCCTGACCTGTGGACTAAAGGCCAGCCTGACCCCAGGCTGCTTCTCTCTCTGCCCCCAGCAACAGTCAGAGTGACCCAGGAGTCTGTACACCCCACTTGTCATGCCAATTTTCAACCATTCACAGAAAACAGACCACTGGCAATCATCAAACACACAGAGCTTAAATTGCAAAACTCTTCTGAACCCCTCTGCCTCAGCTAGGGACTAATTTCCAAGGTCCTAAAAGAGGGTGACTTTTTATGAATGGGAAAGAAGTGCAGCATGTGAATGTCTTCCCCAGAACAGAGGCAAGGCCCACATTGTTTAGGTGGCCAGGCTCCCAGGGAAAGCTTGGCTAGCGCTTAAGAGAACACAGACATTTGAGCAACACATGTTGAACTGCAAGGGGGAACATCTCAAGGAACACATCCACAGGGAGCCTGTGCATTTGGCAGATGCATTCAGAGACAGATAACGTCTCGTATGTTTCAGCCAATCATCAGGGGATCGGCAGCAATCTGCTTGCCTATCTGGAAGACAATGTATCAGCAATATACAAGACTAGTTGAATTAAGCCCATTAATAATGGGCGCTAGCGGCGGCGGCGGGGACCCAAGGCGCTTCCTTCTCCCCGCCTCAGGCGGCCAAGCCACTACCATGGCGGAGCCGCCTGTTGCCGCTGCCCTGCCGGCAGCCCCAGCGACGGCTGCCCTCCCCGCCGCCGCCAAGAAGGGAGGGGGAGAAGCAGCAGCTCGCGCTGCATTCCAACCTCAGGCTCCACCTCCGCTCTGCGCTCCAATCCGTGTGTCAGTGGAGCGCATGCGCAGTTGCGATTTCCACTGACACATGGACGGCGGACGCAGGGAGATTATTATAGAGGATGGGAGGATGCAACACAAGGCTAACTGTCATGGAGATTCCCCAAACAAAGAAAAAGCAGGCAGGACACAGCTCCCAAGAGCTGTCTGAAACGAAATCTGACCACGTTGAAAGCAGAACTTTTATATAACATTCCCCCTTAAATCCAGGAAGCCTCACCTGATTCAATATCTTCTATAGAAGTATTTGAACTCTGCAAGCAAGCAAAATATCTGTCATCAGGAAGTTTGCACAGCAAATGCCTCAGGCAGGCATTTTTCTTTTAAAAACGCAAGCACACAGGCTACTAGGAACCCAAAGGCCACTTACTCTGCATGCTTACACCAAATCAAAGCTTACATCAAAATCATTTTTGCACTGTTCAACAAGGTTGGTTCTAACCCAAATACTTGTAAGATTAAGGGGAATCATATATCTCTTTTTAAGAGTCACATTTTCAATGTACAGACAGGAAAATGAATTCCAGCAAAAGAACGCACTTCACACATGGAAGGCACAATACCTTACCTTACTTGATACTTCTCCAGAAACAGGGTTTGGGGAAGGCTGCAATTAAGCATACCATCATAAATAACCAACACAGAAGAGAAAGTTTCCAAAACCAGTACGTAAAAAAATGCTTCTACTTACTTTTGCTCTAACGTAGGCTTTTCTTATTTTTAATCCAAGTTTCTGAGCAAGTTCTTGGGTTAATTTTATTACACTTTCGTCCTGTTTTTTTTTTAAAAAAGATATTCCAATCTAAGAAACTTCTGCACAGAAAGGTTCTCAAGTTTTTCATGCAGCAGTGTAACCCATAAATACCCCCACCCCTACTCACTAGCACGTGATCAAGACTTTGCCTGCAACCTCTGTCTCAGGACTCTACAGGGGGGGAAAGGGTAAGTGCCACATGACATCATACACTCGCCAAAGGCTAAGTGTGAGGCGCTTGATGGCTGGCCGTACTTACTGGATTACTGCTACGCTAAAAGTCTATGAACAAACTCCCAAGCTTCCCTAGTAGGGCAACGCCCGGGAAAAATATCCCACTGCGCATTGTTCCCACAACACAGGCAATGACCATTGAACGCTATTTCATTTGCCAACACAGTATGTGATCTGCTTACTTGCGGCACTGCGAGAGAGCACTTGGCAACTGCATCATAAGCCTCCTTGTATCTTCCCAATTCTTTTAAGGCTTTAGATTTCCGGTAGAGAGCTCTGAAATTGTTTTCGTTCAGTTTTAAAACTATCCCACAATCTTCCAAAACTTTATCATGCAAGCCCTGCAACAAACAAACAGGCTTAGATTCGCTACCAGAATTGAGGACTGAAGAAATGCAATTGTGTCTGGGGCGGCGGGGAAGACACACTTAATATACCACATACTATTTTCTAGACCAGGGCTGGGGAACCTCTGGCTCTCTGGGTGATGCTGAACTACAACTCCCATCACCCAATGTCCAAGAGTGATGGGAGCTGTAGTGTGAGAACATCTGGAGGACCAATGGTTCCCCACACCTGTTTTAGGTGGTGCATAGGGTGGCAACATGTGGAATACCAGGGAGGGAAATGAACCATAGAAATGCTGGATCTCTGAGTTCTTCCGATCACAAAAACATAAGCGGTATTTCATGTTGTGAAACCCCAGCTAAGCTTTCCACCTCCATCACTTAGCAGTTAAGTATGAAACAAGAATCTGACAGCTTTCAGTATACAGGTAGGAAGCCGTGTTGGTCTGCCATAGTCGAAACCAAATTTTAAAAAATCACACGAAAGCTCATACCAATAACAAACTTAGTTGGTCTCTAAGGCAGCGTTTCCCAACCGGTGTGCCGCGGCACACTAGTGTGCCGCGAGACACCGGCTGATGTGCCGCGGAAAAAGGGACCTGCAGCCCAGGGCTGCACAGGACCGTGGCGGCGGCGCTGCTGGAGCCCGGCGGCAAAACGGAAGCCAGGGCGGCGCTGCTCCCTTGGCTGCTGCAGCAGCAGCAGCAACAGCAGCCTCGCGCAAGAATCCCGACCGGAAGCCTCGAGCGCGCGCCGCGCTACAGCTGATCCCAGAGGTAACTCTGGGTCAGGAGACCCGGCGCAGCCGGGTGGGGGAGGAGCGGTGTGCCGCGAGATTTTTTCATTGATTCAAGTGTGCCGTTGCCTAGATTAGGTTGGGAAACACTGCTCTAAGGTGCTACTGGAAAGAATTTTTTTAGCTTTCAGTATCAAAGCTATATTCCTGGGCTGGATCATAAACTAAAATCCAGCTCCCTGAGAGGTAGGTACCACATGGTCCCCGAGAGGCTAAACTAGATGCAATTTAAAAAAAAACACAAAAAAAAACCTCTGCCCTTCCTTAAGCTGCTGACCAACCATCCCTCAATAGCTTTTCAGAAAAGAAATTCAGCTCTTGATCAGGCTTGGAAACATCCGCCCAGTTTCTTAATACAGCACTTATTAATATAAAAAATTCTTTTCCACCCTTCTGGTGTCCACACACCACTCACCTTCTTTGAATAACATGCTATGCGATTAACATGCAGCTTCTCTAATATTTCGTCAGAAATGTGAATCCCTTCAGAATTGGCATAATCTGCTATGTTTAAGGCTTCTGAGTAGTGGTTCAGCGATCCTTCCCACTTGCCTTCACGGTACTCATCGTTCCCTTCGTTAAACAGATTTTTAACAAGCTCTCGTATAAATATCTGAAACACATTTTTAAAAAGAAAATGTATTTATTAGATTTCTTACCTGCCCTGCACTGTGAGGTTCCAAGGGCAGGTTACAACAGTACAGTAATACAAGTGTGTGTGTGTGTGTGTGTGTGTGTGTGTGTGTGTGTGTAAAAGCAAGACAATTCCAAACAAAAACAAGACAAAATTATACAGATTATACAAGGAGGTTGGTCCCCCAAAACAAAACACCTTAACTCTCAAAGGTGAGGGTAAAGAGGTGCGTCTTCATCAGAAGCTGTAGAATAAAGATGCTAGACACGTCTCTGCAAAGAGAACATTTCACAATTTTGCGTTACGTGCTCTTAGGCAGATTCATACCTTCAAAAATGCAATAGTCACATTCTAAAGTGGGACTAGCTGTCTTTTTTTTTCCAAGCAGCACCAGCTGTTTACCAGCCCCTTCTGATGCAATTACGACTGAAGTCCCTTAGCAGGAACTGCTGACAAAGCAGTCGAGCAAAAAAGGAGATTAAAAAGGTAAAAACAACCGCACAGGCTCAGGGCCTCTGCCATGGTTTAGGAGAAGTGACTTGAGGTTCTAGGACAGAAGAAAGGCAATACACTAGAGGAAAGGAACATTTTGCAGACCAAGATCCACATTCCCTGCAGTGGTGGGCAGAGCAATACACCAAACCCCTGCAATACACCAAAACTTTGACATTTGTTGCCTGTTTTCTACATCTCCGCAAGAGATACATTGCTATCCTCACCGTTGTGTTCTGGATTACATCTCTCACAGTGAGCTGCATCACATCAAACTGGGACAGTGAATGTTTTTCACCAGGCATGACCAAACAATAAAGGAAGAATTTAAATCATGTTTTAAAAGTCCAAAGAAAGTAATGACTCCCACCCACTGCAGAGTCCCCTATGTCTCTGGTAGAGAAGTTCAGCAACGAGCGCCATTACCTCATATTGTTCTTGAGTCCCTGGGTAAGGTAAAGTAGACCTGGGAGGGGGGTGAATAAAACACAAACAGAGAGTCAGAGCTTACTCAGGTCTTGTTCAAAGAGAGGTTTACACATCCAAAAAACTTGCCAGTCAGATATAGGAATGGTAATACATAAATGTTTCCATTCTTAAAGGTAATGCATTTCTCATCAACTGACTTTCCAGTCTCTGCAACTTAAATCCTCTTCTGGGCTCGGTTTCCTGCAATCTGCAGAATCCAGAGTTTATCCCTCAATTGATCAGTTAGGCTTTATTGGATCAGAAGACTGTGGAGCTTTTAAAATGCAAACAATTATCATAGCTACACTCTGGAACGCACTGCAATAGTCACATAAGTTCTTGCAATAGTCACTGGGTTCCGAAGAGCAGCAGCAGACTATTTTTTAAAAGTACCTTTAAGTGCAGCATTTGCTTTGGATGACAGGGTTTGGAAAGCTCTGCATAGCTCTCAGGCCATATTTTAGTGCCACAATTTTAATTCATATATTTTAAACGTTGCTGTCTACGTATACATATGTGTACTACTGCTGTTATGTAAATTTCAATGTATTGTTTTTGTATTATTGATTTAATAAGCTGGTCTGTGACCGTAAGAATTCATTCATTCATTCATTATTGCTCTGCATAGCTCAAAAATGCTGCAGAAATCATTCACCCAGAGTTAAGACTACTGGCTAAGAATGTGACCTACAAGTCAGGAAATACCCATTGCAAATATCATCTCAGCCATGCACTCTTAAGCAAAACACTATCCTCTTGGCCTCAGGGCTCACACCCAATAATAGTGTCCTGCCTATGGTCACGATTATGAAAAGGGCTATTAAGATTGAAAATAAGATATTTACATACACAAGTATTTTATGATAAATCAGACGTGGAGAACTGTGGCCTTTCAGAATATTATTATTATTAAATTTCTATACTGCCCTTCATCTGAAGATCACAGAGTGGTTTACAATGTAAAAACACAAAAATACCACAAAAACAAAGAAAAACAATATCCCTCACACACAGTTGAAAAGTCCATACATTGTATAATTAGCCAAAGGCCAGGGAGAACATGGATGTCTTTGCCTGGTGCCTAAAGATATGTAACAAAGTGGCCAGGTGAGCCCCCTTGGGGAGAGCATTCCACAAACGGGGAACCACAGCAGAAAAGGCCAGTTCTCATGTTGCCACCCTCCGGACCTCTTACGGAGGAGGCACATGAAGAATGGCCTCAGATGATGACTGCAGGGTCCAGGTAGGTTCAGATACTGCTGAACTACAAATCTAATCAGTGCTCACAAGCATGGCCAATGCCTAGGGATGATGGAAAATGTAGTTAAGCAACATCCGAAGGGTCGCACCTGTGTTAGATCATCAAGCTATTTTAGAATGTGTTTAAGAGGAAAAGAGAAGAAAGAGGACAAAAGCAGGAAGCCTCAGAGGGCTGAGTTGCCAAATCTCAAGATCTCAACTGTGGATTTTCATCCCTGTCGTACATCTACTGAAGCATCAGGATCTGACCTCAGTGGCTGCTTGAGAACAGCATATGGCTTCAATAACCCTGACCGTAGGGATAATGTTGAAAAAGACTGAAAGGGAGCTTTCCTCAAAGCAAAGATGCTCTTTAGTATGGTAATAGGCTCCACAGCATTAGCTGCTGCTCTGGCTGAAGGGGGAGCGTGTCTCTCTGACAGAGGCCCACAATTTAATACAAGCTGGGAGGGGCCCCTTGAGCCTGATCCCTGTGGGGAAGGCTTTTGCGCATCCCTCTGCATCAGCAGAGGAAAACTACCTTTGTGCTTGAGAATTTTAATTTCTTTACACCCAAACCCTCTCCCTCCCCCCCCCAAAAAAAAAATGAAAAGGAGATGAAACCATGATACTG
Organism: Darevskia armeniaca; assembly: GCA_034641395.1. Taxonomy (NCBI): domain Eukaryota; kingdom Metazoa; phylum Chordata; class Lepidosauria; order Squamata; family Lacertidae; genus Darevskia; species Darevskia armeniaca. The sequence continues at coordinate 81,437 of JAWWNF010000855.1, read as the reverse complement.
CCTACAGTGATACTGCTGAGCCTGGACAAACCCAAGGCAGACAGCACAATCTTCTGCATCTTTACTCAGAAGTTCAGTCGCACTGAGTCCGACAGGTTTATTCCCAAGTAAGTGAGCACATGATTGCAACCTAAGGAGCATTCTTCTCAAAGGCACATGGGACACAGCCAGTTTCAAGCATTGCGCTGCTCATGTGTTTATTCTGAAAGGGCAAAGCTCGCTAATTGTTTGATATGACAACCCCCCCCCTTTTTTCTAAAGCATCATGTTAATTTAAACCAATGCAATCAACCAAACATAACCCATCCACCACACAGGTTTCCAGTCACCAAGGTCTTACTGTATAAACTGCAGCCCTTTCTTAATCTCCTGCAGTCTGATGCTTCTATCCACGGAAACATTGGACATGTTATCATGAACACCCAATTCTTCAGCGTGCAGCTTCTGCAACAGAAATGACAGTGCGTCGTTGGCTTGTATACAGGGTGGATAAAAATCAATGATTTTTTTAAAAAAATCAAAAAAATCGGATTTTTTTGATTTAAATCGGATTTTTTTGATTTAAATCAGATTTTTTTGATTTAAATTGGATTTTTGAAATAAAATGCTTTTGGAGGAAAAATCTTTCTAAGTATAGTCTTCTATTTAAGTTACATTGTAGTCCAAAGGCTATTCATCAAAAAAAATGTTTAACCACATCAGCTAACAAACATGGATACATATGCTATCATGTTATTGTTTTAGTTAAATAAATTGTTTAAATGGTTATTAAGAAATGATTATTTTTCTCCTTCCAATAAAGTACAGCAGAAAAGTTGTCCAAATATAAACAGTTAACTTATTAAACCTCACCATAATTTCACAATTATCTGTCTATGTATTTCTAGTAGTATAACCAAATCAGTAATTTTTGATATAACTGTAAAAACTACTCTGAAAATTTATTATTCCAAAAATGAAACCTTCATATGGTTGTAAATATTAAGATTATACCAGCAAGAATGAGTCTTTCTGTAAAAAAAAAATTAAATCAAGTCTTACTGACTAGTGATTTAAATCAAGCCTTACTGACTAGTGATTTAAATCGTGATTTAAATCGTGATTTAAATCAATTTGATTTAAATCAAATCCACCCTGCTTGTATATCAAGCTGTTGGGAGTAATTTATGGACAAGAAGAACAATTCTAATCTCTGAAAAATACAGGCTATAGGTTAGTTCACTAAACCAAAGCTTGGTGTTACAGGAATTAGCCTAGCCTCTCTCCTGAGCTCGCGTGTTTCCCCCACGCCCTTCCTCTTCAGGCACGGCTGCAAGAAGGAATGTGGAAGCTTTCACTGCAATTTCTGAGTGACCACAGTTTGCCATGTTGCTCAAATTCTGAAGAACTGTGGTTAGTTTAACTGCAATTAGTAAAAAGAAGGCAACTTCAAACCATTGTTAATAAAATCCATTAACCATAGTTAGGGGTTAGAAGATGTGTTCAACTGCAGTTAATCTCCCTGCAGAAAGACGGAGGGCCTAGGCTTGTTGTGACACTAAACCATGGTTTTACCTTTACATCTGAATGCAGCCTATGTGTTCACAAAATATAAGTAGATACTTTTAAAAGGAATTCGGCTTAACACATGACACCACCCCAAAGCACATACCGGTAGATACAGATACACCAAACTGGTTAAAAAAAGACTCCAGAACAAGACTCCAGGACAAAAATCAATTAAATCTCATGTAATTAATTTTTCCCCAATACACGAATGCAACAACATAGCAGACAGTTCCAGAATGGATAGAAATTCTGACTTCAAGCTTAGGGTAAGAAATGACTTGTCAGGAATTGACAGCAGTCTCAGTTCCAAATTAACATCCAAAGCAGTCTCTACCAAATGGAGCCATCATTGTCAACTGATTCAATTAGCAAAGATTAGTAGAAATTCCTCAGAAATCCTACACCTGCTCTTCTGCACACATCACAAGAATTCTGAGCTGTTTCTTAGAATTGCACTGGAATTTCTCATGCTAAGAGACTTCATGGAAGAAGGCAACAGTAAACACCAGACCCTCAACCACTAGATGGGCTGCTACAATCCCCTGTATAGAATTATTGTGCAATTATAAAACCATTGACAATTCCTAGGCAAACAATCACAACAAAGAGCAGCACCTAGAAAAGTAAGAGTATCAGAAACCAGCACATTGAGAAGAGTATCAGAAACCAGCACTTTTTATTCCATTACTGCATAACCCTGTTAACTATCAAGAGAGAGGAACTATGCCTGACAACGGGAATGTTTTGATGCAAGCAACCTGTTACCAAATTAGCACAAGAGAGGAGCAGGGGCAAAGAAGTTAGAATGGTGCACCAGAAGGTACCAATTTTGCGTTTTACCCCTCAGTAAATTGGTATCAACACTGAATTAGGCAACCTTCCAAAATGTCACTCTTCGTGGCAATCTTAAACTAACCTCTCACATTTCCAAGGTAGCTGTAGTTGTGCATGGGGCAGGAAACCTGTGTTCCTCCAAACACAGGACTACAATGCCTTTTGCTGGCTGGGGCTGATGGGAAGTGGAGTCCAACAGGTTTCTCATCACTGCTGTAGTGTATGACATCAGTTAGGCAAACCACTTCCATGCATCAGTGGAAACGAGTTCTGGCCCAAAGAAACTTATTATTACAATAAATGTGTCAGTTGCTAAAATGCCACTAGACTCTAGGATTTTTTGGGCTAGAAACCTAATAATAATAATAATTCCAATTGCTGCAACATAAAACTGAAACTGTTAATGAGAAAAATGTGAGAGCACAAAAAACTTCCTCAGAGAGTCACTATTTTATACTGTTCTTTTTTAGAACAATCCTCTCCCCGATGCTTTTTAGCATCTTTATGCGCCCTCTCGCCCAGATTGTCCGGAGCTTTGGGCTGGGTTGTCATCAATATGCTGATGACACCCAGCTTTATCTGTTGATGGACGGCCGTCCCGACTTGGTCCCAGACACACTGGCCAGGTGTTTGGAAGCTGTGGCTAAATGGATGCGTGGGAGCCGATTAAAGTTAAATCCTTCGAAGACAGAGGTCCTTTGGCTAGGTCGGGACGACATGGGGTTGGGGGGCCAACTCCCACCTCTTGCGGGCGTCCAATTAGTGCCAGCGCCTTTTGTCAAGAGTCTGGGGGTAACCTTTGACGCCTCCCTTTCCATGGAGGCGCAGGTTGCAGCCACAGCAAAGGTTGCATTTTTTCATCTCCGCCGTATTAGGCAGTTGGCCCCCTACCTCTCTCCCCCCGACCTGGCCACAGCAATCCATGCGACGGTCACCTCCAGACTAGATTATTGTAACTCGCTCTATGAGGGGCTGCCCTTGAGGCTGACCCAGAAACTCCAGCGGGTGCAGAATGCCGTGGCGAGGCTCCTTACGGGGGCCTTGCCGCGAGATCACATTCATCCAGTGCTTTATCAGCTGCACTGGCTCCTGGTGGAGTACAGGATCAGGTTTAAGGTGCTGGTTTTAACCTTTAAAGCCCTACGTGGCCTAGGACCCTCGTACTTAAGGGACCGTCTCTCCTGGTATGCCCTGGGTAGGACCTTGAGGTCATCAAATAATAACTTTCTGGAGATCCCAGGTCATAAGGAGGTCAGGTTGGCAGCCACTAGGGCCAGGGCTTTTTCGGTTCTGGCCCCGATATGGTGGAATGATCTGCCACAAGAAACGAGGGCCCTGCAAGAGTTGGCACCCTTCCGCAGGGCTTGTAAAACGGAGCTGTTTCGCCTGGCTTTTGGGTTAACTTGAGTGCAACTTTTAAATTTCTAAACTTTTAAGTTTTAAATTGTATTTTATACTTGTATTTTTAACTGTCTGTTCAATGGTTATGTGGTTTGATGATTGTTAGCCGCCCTGAGCCCGGTTCTGGCTGGGAAGGGCGGGATACAAATAAATGTTTATTATTTATTATTATTTATTATTATTAAAGTGCAGAAACACTTTTGTATTGTCATGTGGTTCAGACATGACATTATTTTATACTGTTTAACGCTGAAACCACCACTGTTCAGCCCACGAGGGCAGAATAAGCTGCTTGAGGTACACAGAAGTCTCTCTTACATACTGTATCCATTTTAAAATTGACTGGAACGTTCTAGACAGCAACCTGCCTCAGGGTACAGTAGGAAGATGCAAGATACGGCATTCATTTTGAGATAGGAAAATAATCTAATAATCCCATGAAAGGTCTGCCCCTGCATATATTCAGTTTTAATGGAGAACATCAGCATCTAAAAAAAATGAGCTGAAAGAGAAGTCTGACAGATGGGCAAAGTAGAGTATTTTTTACAGCTTCAGTTTATTGTGCGGCAATTGCTAAAGCAGTTTCTATTTCAGTTTTGCTTCCTATACAATTCAGTATGCTTTTGTTGTCAACATATGGACAATCCAGAGCACATGAAGTATGCTGGCCTCATTTTACTTAATTTACTGGTGTTTATAAGTTGCCTTGCTGCCAAAAGGTGCCCACAAAGCAGTATACAACGTAACATAAATACACTTATTTCACTTCTACCTCACATTTAAGGCAATACAATGGAATAAGGAAACATGTCAGGCAAAATGATATGGAAGAGGCCAGCAATAAAACAGATAAAATGCTTGGTATAACAAAATATTATTTATGGTCTGCTTAAAGCCTGAGAAAGGGAGCAAAATGGGGATGGAAGTCCACGTGTATGGCCACCAATGAAACATAATCAACCTTAGAGGAAGGCCACAACAGTAAATGAAGTGTCACAATAAAAAATTCACAATTACAAAATATTTAAGTTTATATACATGCTAAAAAATAAACAGAACCTGAGCAGCAAAAGTAAGCCTGCAGCAGCAAAGTAACAACCAGTCAAAAAGGTAATTAAATTACTCCAAACAATGGAACTGGATTTTAACCGATTGTCAAAATGACAACAAACGGAGGTGGAGTGGAGAGGCAGATGCGTCTCACAGGACATGAGCTCAAGCTTGGGTGCCACAACCCAAAGGGTCCTCATGAACACAGATTTCTCTTCAATTTAATCTTACAGGAAGGAATTGGTTCCAAGGTAACAAGGTAATGAAAATGGGATCAGCAAGGACAAAAGAATAACTGAAGCAAGTAGTAAAGGCACAGTACAAATGAGAAGAACTGGGCCATCAGCTTAACACCTTTCTTTCTAATGGGGAATGCAGATACTGTATGGCCATGCCACGGAAGGTACTCATACATCTCAGATCTCCCCACAATTTAAGCCACAGCTACCTTTCTAGGCCATGAAATCATGAAAACTAAACTGGTGGGAGAAACAGAGGGGTGGGATGAAAGCCACAACAAGAGAGTAGACATACAGAAACTTCAAAAGTCTCTGTGCCTGTTATTAAATCAAACAGTTTTGAGCTACTGCTGAAAACTGAAGCATTCCACCAAAGACTATTACGTTGCTCTCTTTTATGCCAGTCGCCCAGGTAGAAGTTTCAGCAACCTAAAAGTTCATCCTCCTTGAAGATCCAGAGCCTCCATGAGCTGTTATTCACACCACTTCCATCTGGGAGTAGTAACATACAAGCGCCTGTAGCCTAGCATTTATCTTTCTGCCAAACAGTCCTGCAAACTCCTACTAGTGTTCTTCCACACGCGTGGAATAAATTTCCTTTCGGCATCGCCAGCCACCAGAAGAACTTTGCGGACAAGGCGCGGGCATTCATCTCATCCAACCCAGACGCCCTCCTGGCGCCTTCAAGGCAGGAGGATCGGCGGCAAACATTGCTCCCGCTGCACCTACTAAGGACGCGCGCCCGGAAACAAATCTGCCATCGCCTCCAAGGTGCCAACGGGACTTCGGGGAGGTTCTTCGGCCTCGCCCGCATTTGAGCTTCCGCGCGGGAATGCCGAGCACCGTCCCGGCTCCCTCCCCCAAACCACCTCCCGAGACGGATCCTCTTGACCCGTCAAGCCAAGGAGCACTACGTCGCGCGCGCCTCCGGAAGGGCAAGATCCAGGCTCAGGAAGGCTTGTGCCATTATTATTATTATTATTATTATTATTATTATTATATTTCTAGACCGCCCCCCAAAAATCTGGACATTATTTAAGGCCTGTCTCCTCCGCCCTCCTGCACCCCTCTTTCCTTGGGGCACAGGCACCCCTTTCCCTTCCCAAAGGGCGACAAGGGGGCAGCTCACGAGCCCCGTCCACCTCTCCGCCCCCAGCCCCGGCCCGAGGCGGAGCCGCGCCACCATCCCGCTCCCTCGCAGGCCTTGCCGGGCGGTGAAGGCCTCCCCTTGCCTCGGGGCGCGGGCCTCACCTGCTCCCTCAGGCCAGGAGGCCGTGTAGCTGCTCCTGCTGCTGAAGAGGCGAGGACAGCGCGGCGGAGGCACGACGAGACGAGCCAGGCCCCTTTCTCTGCCTCTCCGTCTCCCTCTGTCTCGCTCTCTATCCGCGCTTCCTTCCTCTGGCGTGCCTTTCCGGCCTAAGGCCCCCGGCTCCTCTCGCCCGCAGCGCCCTCTACCGCTCGGAGGCCGCCTGGCGGCGCCACAATGAGGGAGCTTCCTCCAAGCGCGGCTTCGGCTGATTGGACGAGGCGGGGAGCGACGTGGGCCTCTATGGGAGGCGGGGCCTCGGACGCCGCTCTCTCTTTCCCCTCACAGAGATGCCGCCGCTTCCCATTGGCTGCCGTTCGCTTCCCAGGGCACGCCTCCGCTGCCTCGTCCGCCGCCTCCTCATTGGTCGAACCGACAGGAGCCCTCCCGCCGTTGGCTGCCGTGCTATGCGTCGGCGCCGCTGATAGGGCGTGTGCGTCCGGCCAACCGCCGATCTCTGCGAGTCCCGCCCTTCCCCTGACCGGGAATTAAGAGTTGCTCTGTGTTCCTGAGGAAAGGCGGGTAAATGAGGCAGGGGTGCGGGAGGCTTTCCAGGGGGCGCCGCTGGTAGATGGGGTGCGGGCGTCGCCTGCCATCCTTTTTTACCCGAAACGTTAGTCACCGGCGCTTTTCTCTGGAGGGAACGTGACCGGCTGTGAGGATGAGGAGACGAGAGCCGGCTGTACTGCGCATGCGGGCTGAGGTGGCCTCGCGTACTCTCCCGCCTTCAAACCACCAAGGACAGTGCGCCTGCGCACGACCCTCCTGGAACATGGGAGGAGCTTTTCCTAGGGGGAGTGTTTTAAAGGGCCCTCGATGATAAGTGGAGGCGTTTTCTTTCTCCGGCTGACGTCACAGTCAGCCCTTGTGACGTCGCTCTGATGACGCTCGAAAAGGTCATTCAAAACCCTAAATGCAGTGAGGGGACTCGCACAGAGAAGGGGTAAAATGGCTCCCTACCCATTAATAATAATAATTTTAAAAAATACGGAAATTCGAAAACTCATTAAAGGTCATAATTCTGGCACCTTTGAAACCTGTTTTAGTCACCAAACTTGCTCACTTTTGCAGCCAAATGTAGCATGTGGCCTTATCCAGACAAGGGCACAGCAGCAGGGGAGCCATCGCTGAGAGACTTCCTAGTGTACAATGCCATCAGCTCAAAATGGTGTTTCGTTGCATACTGTTTTTGGTGGCATGCTTATGATATATGGAAAGCATGTGAATGCACTTTGGTGGCCAGGATTATCTAACCTGATGGGTAGGCAGGGAGGTGGAAGAATTCCTGCAGAAAACTTAATTCTCAGGGATTTAAGCCGTAATTCATGCCGCAAGCATAAAGGAGTGATCAGTAGCTTTTGGGGGATATACAGGGGATGAGATTGTCTCATCGCTTTGGTACCCAACCCCATTATTGTGTTCTCCGTGAGAAGGCATAACCATCCGATCGGGGTCCATTCAGCACAATGTTGAAATCAGGCCTTTAGTGTGGTGACACTTGCCTTTTGGCAATCTTTGGGTTTTCCAACGCCATCTGGATGCCCAGATGGCGTACTCCTGGATCCAACCAACATTGTTACTTGAGGCCCTGATGGCCTCAGTGGCTAAGATTGCCTGTGTCCTGCTATACCTGATTCACCAGCTACAGACCCTTCCAGAGTCAATTATTGTGATACGCTGTACCTGGAGCTGTCATTGAAAACAACTTGGAAACTTCAATTGGTCCAAAATGCAGTGGCCAGATTACTAATTGAAGTTCCATTTAGAACCCATATAATTCCTGTTCTAAAACAGCTGCATTGCTTGCCAGTCCCAATTTAAGGTTCTCACCCTTGTGCTTAAAGCACTAAATGACTTAGGCCGCAAGGATCCAAGAGACCACTTCCTTCCTTACAGCCCCTCTTGGGTGTTACAGTAAACAGAGGGAGCCATCTTGATTGTTCCACCACCCCTGGAAGTTTGGGGGTGGCCCAGGAGAGGGCATTCTCTGTGGTAGCCCCTAAGTTGCGGAAATCCCTCACTACAGAGGTGGGGGTGGCATCTTCATTATATAGTGTTAAAAGTACCTTTGACACCTGAGATCTGTCTGTGTTTTAACGACCTATCCCTACTCTTGTGAATGTAATCTGTTTTAACTGTTTCTAATTCTAATTTTAAATTATTGTAACCTGCCCTGGGACCTGCTGGTGAAGGGCGGGTAATAATAATAATAATTTTAATTATCTCAGTGGGTATGTGTTCTGAATTTGAATTTATTTTATATATACCGGCATGTGCTTTCGTGTGTGTATGTATATGTCTCTCTCTCTCTCTCTCTCTCTCTCTCTCTCTCTCTCTCTCTCTCTCTGTGTGTGTGTGTGTGTGTGTGTGTGTGTGTGTGTGTAGGTTTTTTATGCATGCAATTGCTTGACTTGTATTTTTATTCTACTGTTAATTGCTCCACGATGCCTCCTGGGAAGTGAGTCATAAATGGAATAATAAATAAATGTTGTACTAGAGGTGCCCATTGCTTAGTAAAACAACCTGGAATTGGAAAATGCAGCATGGTACCTCTTCTTTTGTTTCCCACTTGCTTACTGTCTTTCCTGTGGTGACCAAAGATGCATATAAGGTGCCTCAAACATTAGAAATGATTTGAAACCACTGAAATGAAGTAATATGTTGGATTATTATAGAATCGTACAGTTGGAAGAGACTCTGAGTGTCATCTAGTCCAACCCTCTGCAATGCAATAATCTCATATAAAGCATCCATGACAGATGGCCATCCAACCTCTGCTTAAAAGCCTCCAATGAAGGTTCCACCTTCCGAGGGAGTCTGTTCCACGATCGAACAGCTCTTGCTATCAGAACGTTCTTCCTTGTGTTTAGTCAGAATTTTCTTTCTAGTAACATGAAGCCATTGGTTCAGGTTCTACCCTCCAGAGCAGGAGAAAACAACCTTGCTCCATCTTCCATGATCAGATGTGCCCTCTTCTGATTTTTACAGGGGGTGGTGTCTGAATCATGTTGCACTTTTCCCTGGGGATATTGCTGGGCCTTGCACCCTGCTGTGCTTCCCTGGATAACGGACTGCTGAAGACTCCGCCAATGGGCTGGGTGCCTTGGGAACGTTTTAGATGTAACACAGACTGCAAAAATGATCCTGACAACTGCATCAGGTGGGGGAAATGCGCTGCAAGTTGTACTGAAGCTGTTGACTTGGATGCTGTTATTAAAACAATAGTTTTTTGGGGGGGAATTGCAGGGAGGGGGGAATGGTCATAAAGTGAGGAATTCCACTGGTTTGGTTTGTTCTTTACATCCTAGCGAACCGTTAATGCAATAGTAGGGGTTGTCTGCCTGTGGTTTTTACCTTAAGTCTGCATCAACTGAAGGTGCATGAAACACAAATGCTACTGTTTGTGGCTTGAACCTTAAGTTTTTGGAAGCTATCATTCTAATGAGGAAAATTGCACCAGTATCATAAGGAAATTTTATTTGAACAGATGCACCTGCAGGCTTATTTCAGCTCTCCACACATATCCCTTTGAAACCAAGAACACAACAATGAGATCTGGCACAGGCTTCTCTTTTCCCCTGCCTTAGAGGTCCCCCCCATACCTTCAGTGGCGCTTCAGGGAAGTCCCTTACCACACCTCTTAGATCACATCAGTGTAGCCACAAGGACAGGGGGAAAGTAAAGTATTGGACCGGCCATGTCTCATCCCACAATGAGGCAACAAAACATTTTTAAGATGGTGGGCATTGCTTTGCTGAGGCTAACTTTAAACAAGTTGTATCCACTCTTTTAAATAGAGATTGTGAGACTCTTCCATTGCCTTACCTAAACAAACCTAGGCTTCAAGTGTACTGTTGCAATTTGCAGCCTGTTTAATCAGTGCCTTGGTAGCCCCAATGTTAATAATGTCTCCTGAAGATTCCACTTTTTCAAAAGGCTTTTTATAACCAGCCCTCTTTTAAAGGGCTTGCATGGCAATTCTCTGTTCCTCTCTACACAGCTAAGCTCCAGCATCATATAGATCAGGCATGTCCAACAGGTAGATCGTGATCTACCAGTAGATCACTGGACGTCCTGTGGTAGATCACTGGTAGATCAGTGGCTCCCTCCAAAGAAACCAAATAACTTTGTCTCCCCTTAAAAAAGCTCAACATCTTTGCCCTGCACCCCTAACATGACCTGAACCACTAAAAACAGGCTCAACGTCGCTTTCCTCTTCCCTAAATAAGCTCAACAACTTTTACGTGAACCCCCCAAAACAGGGCTCTCCTTCCTAAAAAAAGCTCAACAACTTTGACCTGAACCCCCAAAAAGGGGGTAGATCCCTGCCAGTTTTTAATTCTGTGAGTAGATCACAGTCTCTTGGAAGTTGGCCACCCCTGATATAGATCATCTCTGAAAATCTTGGTTTTTGTTTTCAACATGTTATGTATTAGTCTAGGCTGATGTTTGTCAAGTTCAATCACATTAGGCAGAACAGCTCCAGAAAGAGTTGATAAAGGGTGGCTTTTCAAACCGGCCATCTAACATAGCAAGGCCCTGTTCACACTAGCTTTCTAACTCTTGTTCATTAACAGTGAACACTTGATCAAGGCTATGGCAGACAAGCTGGCTGGCGACGGATGGTTGCGGCTCGGCTACAAGTATATCAACCTGGATGATTGCTGGGCAGCAAGTAAAAGAGACGCGCAAGGCAGGTTGCAGCCAAACCCCGAAAGGTTCCCCAGTGGCATTAAAGCCCTTGCTGATTATGTAAGTTCAATAAAATGTATTTGTTCTGAAAGCTTTCAGACTTCTCTAAAAGCTGCAAGAAAAACGCTACTTAAGATTAAGCTTCTGCTGTAGTTTACAGAGGCGGTAGCTTTGTGTATTTCTTAAGGACTTTGTATGTGTTTTTGTGTAAAAGTGCTTCTACACATGCCATTTTTGTGTGACAATTGGTTAACCAATTTAATTAATAGTATTTATGTAGTCATGGTTTCTTCTTGGCTTGCTAGTTGTGCTTTAATGGAGCAAAACAAGCCACAATGCCTAATTCAGACACAGCGAGCCAGGATCGTGGTTTGTTCGGCACAAACAAGAAGGTGTGAAAGAGCCCTCTTGTGTATTGGTTTTTATTATTTCAACAATTTATATGCCACTTAATTGCAGTGTATGATAAAGTCAACACAATGAAAATGAGTTAAAATGATAAAATCAGTATTCAGTTACAATGCCTGCTAGAATAAGATTCTTCAGCAAGCACCAGACACCTACTGACTCTGGCATGTCCTGAATGGGATTGCACAACTTTCTGTGCTGTGCAAATTGGGCCATAAAGAAACACACTTTTCACTTGATTTCAGCCAAAACATTTTAACCCGAGCCAAATGGAATGCATACATGCCTCCATTGAACCCTCCTGTAAGTCTTTTTCTGCCCTTGAGGAGGAGCCCACAAGGCACAAGGAGGCAAGTTAGCTGTCTCAGCACCAAGGAGAGCTCCCAGAGAGCAGTGTGCTCCAGCGGGTGCACTGGAATGGGTCCTTGAACTCTGGGAACACCTCTTACTTCTCTGGATGGAGGATAGAGAGGGATGTGTGAATATGTTTAGAAACTGCATAAAGGTCAAAACTGAACTCGCCTCAAAACAGACTTTTGCAAGATGACCCTTAATTCAGATGCAGCATATTTAACAAACTAAATGATACTGTCTCCTTTGCCTTATTTGAAATGCAATGAAGCCTTAACAGTTGTGTTTGCTCTCCGGGAAATTTGCGCATGTGTGAATTTTTGTTTTGTTGTAGTCTGTTGTGCTGATTCAATACCTGTGTGCAAAGTAAGCTGATACGACAAAAGCAAATAAGAGAGTTGACCAAAAAAAGTTAAAATTTGTATTTTTGCTCCACCCAGTTTTGCCTCTGGCTCCACCAACCAGTGGCATGTGGCCTATGGAAGTCTTCCCAGAAGAAAATGCGGACCTTGGGCTGAAAAAGGTTCATTAACTGTAGGAGATTGCTGAGCCTGCCAGCCTTAGGATCCCCAGCATCACGCTCAGAGTCGGGAACATGGCCCATTTCTTGAGCTGGTATCGCTGTAACCTCTGACTCTGTGTCATGGTCCCCACTGGACTCTGGGGTCATGGCGCTCCCTCTTGCCTCTTCTCACCCAGGTGCACTCCAAAGGCCTGAAGTTTGGCATCTACAGTGATCTGGGCAGCAAGACCTGCTCTGGGTACCCTGGGACGACCCTGGATACTATTGAGACGGATGCGAAGACCTTTGCCGAGTGGGGGGTTGACATGCTGAAGCTGGATGGCTGCTTCTCCAATTCTTCCATCAAGGCAGTAGGTTTGTGCCTGTCAATAAACAGGGAGGATCACAGGAAGGAGGGGGTTTTCAGTTGAAGCCAGCAAATCCCAGATTGTCCTTTTTAAAAATGGAGTAATCCGCAAAGGCAGTGGATCCATTAAATGGTTTTGCTTTGTAGTCCTTTTTAGCACTAGCAGTCCTGTTCAGTTGTTCATTGCATAAGATTTATACACCGCCTGATTGAAAAATGAAACAAAACTCAAAGCGATTTACAAAAATAGAGTTAGATGCTAGTGTTGAGTTAGATGTACCAATGTCTGTGGAAGTCAGTGGGCTTCAGCATGCCTGTGTAGACATTGTGTCATTTTAACAGTGGAGGCTGGTTCATTTGGGGGAATGGGGCACAGGCCCACCGAGCTCTGTATGACCTCAGCCAACCCCCACCTCCCTCCCTCCCTCCTTCCTTCCAGCCAATCAGTGGGGGGGACGCTGCCTGTCACCTTCCTCTTCCTCCTTAGGCTCCCCGTTGTGTTTGTAGAACTCAGCAGGGAGGAAGATGAGAACGATAGCATTTGCTCTGGTGCCACCTGCTGTTGACCTCCCTGCTTTCCACCTCACCAGTTCCAGCAAACCAGCTGCCACTGCTTTTGTCAGTATTAAAAACTGAGCCCGCTGCCAGCCCTGTCTTTCTTTATTGCCCAGGCTACCCAAAGATGAGTGCGGCATTGAACAAAACAGGACGACCCATTGCCTTTTCTTGCAGCTGGCCTGCCTACGAGGGGGGCCTTCCGCCGAAGGTAATTTCTGCACCTGTTTCTTTGTCTCTGCCTTTGCCCTGGGACAGGCAACATTCTCGAGACCATGGGACCATTTATTCCATGGGTAGAGATAGGAGACAAGACATGTTTCATAAATGGGGTTTCTCTGTCTGGCTAGAACCCTGGTCAGCAAGTGCTTTTGCCAGTCTGGGGGAAGCGCTACGGGGTGATGGCTAACACTACTCCATTGCTGCCCACCAACCAGCCTGGCATTTTCCTCTCTTCACCTTCAGGTTGTGAATGGGGATGGACAACCACCTTCAAGGGGTGTCAGGGATGGGCAGGAGCCTGAGGTGTGGGGGAATGTGTTGACAGAGTGGGAGGAAGAAGATCCAGGTAAAAGGTCTAGTGGTCTGTGTGGTTCTGTGCCACCCGTGAAGTGGCTGCTGGTAGAGGAGGAGTCAGGAGCATGAGAGCAGGCAGCCAGAGCAAGGGGGGAAAGAGCAGGAGTCAAGAGAAGAGCTGCAAGAGGGCCTGGAGAGTTCGCAGAGGGGGTCACGTCTTTGGAAAACCCCTGGGCATTCCCTCTTCTGTTGTTTCCCCATTAAAGGAAGGGCTTAAGGCAACAGGACTGCATCAGCCAAGGGGGTGGTGGTTAAGAAGGGACAGGGGGTGGATTACACTGTTGCTCCAACCGTCTGAGACAGAGCACAGGCCTGCAGTCATAGTTTGCCTAGACAGCTAGTTAGCAAGGAGTGTTATTGTATATCACTTGTATGTGCTTCACCAGTCGCTTGTCCTCATTGGTCCAGGTGTGGTCGGGACAAGGGGCTGTACTTGACCCAACAGCTGTTAGTTATAATATTTGTATCTGTTTATTTGCTCAGCCTGTGATCTTGTATTGCTTGAGTGCAGAAGCAAGCGCACAGGCAGCACCAGATTCCTAGCAATGCCTGTGCCATTGTGTCCCTGTTGTTTTTATCCAGGTGAATTATACCTTACTTGGCAAAGTATGTAACCTGTGGAGAAATTTTGGTGATATTGAAGACTCTTGGGACAGCCTCTTCCGCATCATTGAGTGGTACGGAGATCATCAGGACATAATTCAGCCTGTTGCAGGACCTGGAAGGTGGAATGACCCTGATACGGTAAAGCCAACTCTTCCCATACTGCTGTCCCTTATGCTTAGAATTCTTGTGGGCTCTAAGAGAAACACTAAGGGCAGTACTAGGATTGTAGACGGTTGCTTTTTTGGGAGAAGACAGAAACAAGATAGCAGCATCGATGCACAGAAGAGACTGCAGAAGGCAGACACCCAAAGGTGTTCTGGAACAATTTCTTTCCCAGGGCAGAAAATATTTTTCTGTTTGGACTTACCGGGAGGTGTGGGGGCAGGGTTCTAACCCCAGTGGGGGGCATGTTCCAGGCACAGAGGCCAGGAATAGCCAGGTTACAGATTGCCAGCACCACTTCCAGAAAGTCAGGTCAAACCAGGATCAAGCCCCCAGCAAGGCCAGGCCAGACAAGGCAGGGGGCAAGTCTAGATAAATAAGGTCAGTCAAAGCAGAGGTCAGAAGGCAAGCCAAGTAGCACCCTGGAGAGCTCCCATACTCTGCCAGTCCGATAAGGGAGGCCTGAATGTTGCTCCAGCATCCTTCAAACCCAGACTGAGCCTTAAATCAGCCTGCAGTCTCATTTGAGCTGCTTTCCCTTCCCATAGTAAGTGGAGCCTCTACTCTTAAAGGGTCCCTGATAGTTTCAGCAGCCAGTGGTGTAAGAAGGCCAAGTTTCTACTAGCTCCTCCAAGCTGGTGTCTTTGGAAGGTAATGTGACCTCTTCATGCTAGAGAGGTGCTGTCATCGTGGACTCCTCTGGTGCTGGGACTTGCAAAGGACCTCACAGAGGGCACACTATCCTCCCAGGCCAGTGATGGCTAACCTTGACACTCCAGATGTTTTGGGACTACAACTCCCATCATCCCTGGCCACTGATCCTGTTAGCTAGGGATGATGGGAGTTGTAGTTCCAAAACATCTGGGGTGTCAAGGTTAGCCATCACTGTCCCAGGCAAATATAGCCTTGGATTCTATGTCCTTTTCCCTCTGAGGATGGGGAAGCTATGTACCTTTAGAGGGAGCACAGCCCTGTCCAGAACAGGCAACTCGAATTTGAGCACCATTTACCCACAGAGCATCTGCCTTGCCAGGATCCAAACTCACTTTACTGCCCCTCATCCAGTCCACAGGTGCTCACGGCATTAAGGCACCAGTCCAGGGCTTGCATGAGCTCTCCTGATTCAGAGAACTAGAGCTGCATGTCATCAGCATGCTGATGGCACCATGCTCCTAATGTCTGCTCCCAGTGGCTTCCTTTAGATGCTAAATGACATCTAGGACAGAATGGTGCCCTGCAGAGCCTTCATGCACAGAAACAGGACACCTCTGAATTCTGGCTGTTGGGAACAAACCCCAAGGAATGGCTGTGATCTTGCGTGCTGCACTCACAAATTTCCCAGAGATATCCTGAGTGGTTGCTCTGGAGACGGGATGGTTGGTGAGAAGGGCTTCAGACTGATCCAGAAACTGCACTTCTTATAATAGCTCCAAGGCAATCTGAGAAAAGAAGACTGTAGGTCTGATTTAGAAGAAAATTGGACTGCAAAGGATAAGAGAGGCAGGGCAATCCCTGAACCAAGCCTGACAACCTGCACACTCCAAGTAACCACTAGAGGGTGCTTTCCTTCCTCTGTTCTGCAGAGCTTCCTTTTAATTTCCAGCTCTTTTAATTCCTACTAGTAAATTAAGCCCGTTGAAATAACGGGCGCTAGAAGAGATGTGTTGAAAGTTGTTAATAAATTGTATAAGGAGAGTTGTAGTTTAAAAGGAAGTTTAGGAGCATGCATTTGTTTGTTATCGTATTGTATTTATTGCGGCAAATAGAGTAAGGACGGCAAGCTACTGTCTGGCAAAACGGTCGCTCGCAGAATGACCGTTAAAGCCAGACAGCGTGGTTAACAGCTCAAATCTGCGGGGGTGGGGATCGCCTATTGGTCCGTATGCTCCAATCCCTGCATCAGTGGAGAGCACGCTCAGTAGCGATTTCCACTGACACACGGAAAGCTACGGAGGGACACAGGCACTTTATTATATAGGATACTGTCGTACCTTGGAAGTTGAACGGAATCTGTTCAACTTCCAAACGTTCGAAAACCAAAGCACGGCTTCTGATTGGCTGCAGGAAGCTCCTCCAGCCAATCGGAAGCCACAGAAACCCCATTGGACATTTGGCTTCCAAAAATAGTTCGCAAACCAGAACACTCACTTCCGGGCTTGCGGCGTTTGGGAGCCAAAACTTTTGAGAACTAAGCTGTTTGAAAACCAAGGTACGACTGTACTGCCTTTCAAGTTTTTCTGCTCACAGATAGACATTTATTGATTTATTTGACACTATTTTTATATACTGCTCGACTGCAAGAAAAACCTCAAAGACGTACAAAAAGGATCAACATGAATTTGATAGGAATCTACCTGCCCAAAGGGGACATTGACACAGATCCTAAGAAAGGGGTCTGCATTGCTGGAAGATGCTGTCTTAAGCAGGGATGTGGAATGTGTGCCTTTGCAATTGTGGCAGGGCTCCCAAGCCCCAGCTACCATGGCCAGCAGTCAGGGGTGATGGTGGGAGCTGATCAGCTCATTCAGCAGAACTCCCCCATGAATTGTGCCCCCCATGGGTCAGGGGCAAGGCTGCCCTCCACTCTTTAGTGGTGCCCATGCTCAGCATTCCCCATGGATAGTGGCCCACCTTGAAGGTTGCTGCATGGATTACTGGCGTGTGTATAAACAAAGGACTTTGCAAACCAGTAATTCATTGTATAAAATGGCAGTCTTCTAATTATTATTATTACAAATGGCAAAATAAGAACACCTCATTCTGCAAGTCCTTGGCAGCTAGTACCGGTAGTTGTAATAACTTGCTTGGAAAGGTGCTCTATGAATATTTAAAATAAGATATTGTTGTTGTTATTGATTTATATGCCGCTTGTTTGCCAAAATGGCTTCCAAGTGTTTTACAACTATTAAAATCAGTACATAATTAAAATGCACAATTAACAAATCCATTAAGGCATTAAAACATACAATCAACTGTTAAAAAGTGTAGTAATTAATCCTGTTGAACAGTTAAAGCACTAAAACCGCATGTTCTGTTCAGGGGAACACTTACCTAAACAGGTGTGTCTTCAATGACTGGAGGAATGCCAGCACATATGGAAGGCTGTGATATTTCAGCAGGGAGGGCATTCTACAACACTGGCACCAAAACCTGCCTCTGTGTTACCACAAGGTAATAACCATCAAGCCATGGCAAACCTAATCAGGGATAAACTCGTTCCAATTTGTCTTTACATTCAGGATCTGGTTTTGAAGCTGTAAATCATTCTCCCCCATTCTTTTTTGTGTTGCCCTTCCTCTAGAAGAAGACACTCTGCTGAATAAAATGTTCTTTCTCTTGTCTTGTGTTTTTCCCCCCAGCTGATCATTGGTGACTTTGGCCTGAGCTACGAGCAGTCGAAAGTGCAGGTGGCCCTGTGGGCGGTGCTGGCGGCCCCTTTCTTCATGTCCTGTAACTTACGGACTATCTCGACCGAGGCCAAGAACATCCTGCAGAACCCGCTGCTCATCTACATCAACCAAGACTATCTGGGGATTCAAGGGAAGCGTATTGCAAAGGTATGGTTACTGAGTCACTGGGACGAGGGCCTGAGCAGTAACGCTTTTTATCCTCAGGGTGGTTGCAAGAGCCTGAAAACATGTCATCCATGGAAGGGGTCATCCATGCAGCTAAGCTGCATATGGACATACAAGGCCGCCTTGTGCCAGGGCCAGACTTAGTCCATCCAACTCAGCATCCCCTGTTCTGACTGGCAGCAGCTCTCCAAGGTCTCACGTCCCCCCTGTTCACAATTCCCTGTCCCCCAAGATCCTTCAACTCAGGTGCAGGGAACCTTTTTGCAGTCTAAAAACTGTGTGCCAGTGGTGGGTGGGGCCAAAGGCAAAATGGGTGGGGCCAATGGGAAAGTGGGTGGGGCCAGGGGAAGTGAGTGAAGCAAGTAATTTGAAGGAAGTCAGCTGTGTAAGAGTTCGAGGTTTCTGTACACACACCTCTCCAGCCAGGCAAGCATGAGGCGTTCTCCTAGTTCAGGAAGGCATTCCAACCAGGCAGAATCAGTTAATAAATAATAATAATAATAATAATAATAATAATAATAATAATTTTTAATTAATACCCCGCCCTTCCCGGTCCAAAAACCGGGCTCAGAGCGGCTAACAACAAATACAAAACAATGATTAAAAACAACTTTAAAAACAGCATAAAAAACAAACATCAGTGGGATCACCAGGGCTAACCGGCCAAGTTAGTCTTGCTAGGCCAGTAGAGAGACCAGGGAAGAATTTTAATGTGGGGACCCAGAAGGGTTTCTTCAGAAAAAAGGGAAAGGGAAAAAGGAATAGGGGATCAGGCTAGATTGAAGGCCAGGCGGAATAGCTCTGTCTTACAGGCCCTGCGGAAGGAGATCAGGACTTCAGGGCCCTAGTCTCATGGGACAGAGCATTCCACCAGGTTGGAGCCAACACTGACAAAGCCCTGGCCCTTGTGGAAGATAATCTGGCTTCTTTGGGGCCCGGAGCCCTTAAGCTATTGTTATTCGTGGACCTTAAGGTCCTCTTTGGGGCATACCAGGAGAGGCGGTCCCGTAAGTACAAGGGTCCTAAGTTGAGGGGAGATGGAAGGGAGTATTATTATTATTCTCATTATTCTCATTTAATTAAAATTATATCCCTGCCTTCTTCCCATGCACCCCAGGGCTGCAAAAAGATACACAATTAAAAAGCAAAGCAAAAACGTTCCAAAACAGATTAAAATATTCTAAACGGCAACCACAATAAAAAGCATACCCTATTGGCCTGAATATAAGCCTCGCTTTTCCCCCAAATCTCGACTGTGAAAAGTTAAAGTGCGGCTTATTTTTATATTCACAACTTTACGGTATGCAGCCAGGAGTGCGGCAAAGCAGTGCCCGCCCTGTGCATAGTCCCCCTTCCTCTCCCCCAAGGCTGGGAAGGGGGAGAGAGTGAGGAAGGGGAAAGGCCGCCGGCAATGCAGCACAGCTCCCCCCCCCCCCCATCCAATATGCAGCCAGGAGCAGCGAGGAATGAAGCGGCTTATATTCGGGTATTTCCCCCCTTTTCCCCCCCTCCAATTTTAAACGTGCGGCTTATATTCAGGTGCAGTTTATATTCGGACCGATACAGTACTTTCATCCACTGATCTTAGGGTTGCCAGGAACAGTATTCTTTAGCCAGCAAAAGCAGGAATGTTTTCCATTCCCTCCTGAAAGTTAGCAATAATGTAGCGAGGCAGCCTCACTAGGGAGGGCATTCCACAACTGGGGAACTGCCACTGAAAAGGCTGTGTCACAGGTCAGCGCTAACCGGGCAGCCCTCCCGGGTGTGGCCTGGGGAGAGTCTTGGGCACCAGCTAGAGCAGCCTGGAGGGACTAATTTGGTCCCTGGGCTTTAGGTTCCCCACCCTTGCTTTAATTGGAGGTGGCAGGGATAAAACCTGGGGCCTGCCTGCGAAGCAGGTGCCCTGGCACTAAGATAGGGTTGCAGCAGGATTCTTAGAGTCCCAGGAATATGTAGCTGTATTATGTGTAAATGGCCTTGAGACAGAGGTTTAGAAGGTGATTAATATATTAAGTGTAGTAGTAGTAGTAGTAGTGGTGGTGGTAATAATCCTATATAATAAAGTCCCTGTGTCCCTGCGTCCAGTCCGTGTGTCAGTGGAAATTTTCCACTGCGCATGTCCCACACGGACGCAGGGATTGGATCGCAGAGGCGCGCGCGGGGTAGCCCAGTGAATAAGGGAGCAGGGAGGATGAGTGCGCGCGGCGGGGAAGCCGACGACCCACCCACTCACACACACACACACCCGCCAGCCTCAGAGAGACAGAGAGAGAAGGCAGGCGGCGGCGGAGGAGGCCGTGCGCGCTTGAGGGGTGAGTCGGAGCGAGGCAGTTGGCGCTTCTCTCCGCCGCCTCAGCTCCTCCTCCGCCAGTCGCAGCTGCAGAACAGGGGCAGCACCAGGGTCGAGCGGAGTCGCGAGTCCAGCGGCCGCACCAGCTTCTCTCCCCCCAACCCCCACCCCCACCGCCCGCCCCACAAGAGAGACATGAAACCCGGCGGAGTGCGAGGGAACTCGACTTCTGTCGGGAAAGAAAGAGCGGGGAGGCTGGCGGGTGTGGGTGTGTGAGTGAGTGGGGCGTGTTCTCACTGTTCCCGAGACGGGGAAGGGGAGGGAGGGAAGCCCGGCCGCCCCGCTCGGCTCCGCCGCCTCTCCCCAGAAGCTCTTTACCTACCCCAGGAGCGGAGGCCTTTCCCACCGCCACGGGCCCGCCCAGGATCCTCCGCCGCCTCCAACTCCTCGCGCGCCGCCACGGCCGGACGATCCCCCGGCGCGGCTTTCCCTCCCCCAGGAGGCCGTGGCCGAGAAGCCGGGAGAGAAGGAGGCCAGCAGGCCGCTCCCCTCAGAGCGCTTCGGCAGCCGATGCCTGGTAATCGAGGGACGCGGGGGAAGGAGGGAAGAAGGGAAGGAAGGAGAAAGGGAGAGGCGTCTTTCTCTCCCCTCAGAGTTGCGGAGGAGGAGGAGGTCTGCCACCCCCTCACCCCTCACAAACGCCCCTCACCATCCCTAACATTTCCCAAAAGCAGAGGCGTAGCAAGCCCCGGTGGTACCCGGGTCAGAATTTATTTTGTCACCCCCCCACACACCACTTTAATTTTAACAATTTTTTAAATAATTAAAAAGTGTCACCCCCCCCTCTGATGGTGCCACTTTGCGAGGTGTGTGGGTTTTTTGTGTGTGTGTGTCTATTATCTCTTTTTTTTCAATACATTTAAAATTAAAAAAATATATATTAAAAAAAAAGTGTCACCCCCCCCCCTCTGATGGTGCCACTTTGTGAGGTGTGGGGGTTTTGTGTGTGTGTGTCTATTATCTCTTTTTTTCCAATAAAGTTAAAATAAAATAAAATAAAAACAATTTAAAAAAATTAACAAGTGTCACCCCCCTCTGATGGCGCCACTGTGAGGTGTGGGGGGTTTTGTGTGTGTGTGTGTATTATCTCTTTTTTTTTCAATGAAGTTAAAATTTAAAAAAATATTTAAAAACATTTTTTTAAAAAAAAATGGCGGGTGTGCGCGGGCACACAGCGGGTGCACGCTCGCGTGGACTTCTAAGCGGCAGCGGCCATTACAAGTGGCGGCGGCCGACCGATGTCAAGCGGGAGCCGCTCGGTCAGCTCTGCGTGTGTCCCCGATGTGGAACAAGTCTGTTTTTACAAATGTTTGACCACATATGTTCTAGCGCCCGTTAATTTAACCGGCTGAACGTCCACTAGTAATACAATGAAGCCTTTGTTGATGTTTCTTTGCTTGCCTACACGGATCGCTTCTTAGCCTTCTCTCTCTTGTCGAACACTATATTTCACCGCTGCGGAGTAATTCATAAAAAGCTGCTTTATACCAATGTGCATCTAACTCAGTATTGTCTGCCCTGACTGGCAGCTCAAGACTGGTAGGGGTTTCAGGCAGGGGTTGTTCCTCAAACCTTGTGCCTTTATCTTGGCCTTGGCCCAGTATACCTGAAGGAGCGTCTCCACCCCCATCGTTCTGCCTGGACACTGAGGTCCAGCGCCGAGAAGCCAAGTTACAGGGAACCAGGCAGAGGGCCTTTTCGGTAGTGGCACCCGCCCTGTGGAACGCCCTCCCACTAGATGTCAAAGAGAAAAACAACTACAGTACCAGACTTTTAGAAGACACCTGAAGGCAGCCCTGTTTAGGGAAGCTTTTCATGTTTGACAGACTATTGTATTTTAATATTTTGTTGGAAGCTGCCCAGAGTGGCTGGGGAAACCCTGCCGGATGGGCAGGGTATTATTATTATTATTATTATTATTATTATTATTATTATTATTATCATCATCATCATAGCAGCAAATGTTCTACCGCTGAGGCACAGCTCTTCCCTGGATGTTGGACATCTCCATAAACAGCTGAGGGACATGGGAGGGGCCGGAGAGGCTCAGCAATGCCAGTTTGTAAGAAAAACAACATGTGGCATTTTCCTAGTTGGGCAGAAGCTCTAAAACCAGGAAACCAGAAACGGGATGTCCTGCATAACCATTTTTCTATTCAAGGTAAACAGAGGGGGAGAAAGAGCCGCAAATGAGCAGGAGCAGTTAGGAGCAGTGCCTACTTGGCCACTGAAGCACTGGATGACGCAGCAGCAGCTGGCTTTGCGGCAGAATCCAGTTTGGGCTTTTGAGTCTCCTGGGGCCACCTTGGCCAGCATCAGGCTCCCGGCTCCTTCCTTCCGTCATTGTCCTTGCACGCACTCATCCCTCGTGGCATGTGAACTGGATGAGCATTGCAACTCATTGCAACCGGCAGGCGATTTGTTTTCTTACCTTCTTGGTCATTAATATTACTCCGGTGACACCCTTCTCCCATGGATATCTGCCCCTCCCACACACGGGCCACCCTTCCACCTGATCCCAAATCAATGGGAGCCACACCCCATTTCGTAATGAGGTTCCGGTTGTGAGTGTGATACCTGCTGACAGTCACGGCCTGCAGGTTCCCCCCCACACACATCACCAATTTCTGGGGTTGATAGGCACAGCAGGGTAATAATTAAGCAGAGTATCGAACCTAATAATAGCTCTGTTTGCACTCTCTCTGTCACACCCCAGATTAGGTTTTGCAAATATTGGGAATTTGGTGGCCACAGCCAGAACTCTGCTAGCCACCTTGAGCAGGGTTGGGTGGCCTGTGGGCCTCCAGATGTTGTCAGACTCCCAGCACCCATCAGACCCAGCAGTGTTTGGGGATGATGGGAGTTGTAGTCCAGCAGCTCCTGGAGAGCTACAGGTTTCCTGTCCCCAGCTTGAAAGAAGCCCATGTTGTAACCATTCACTGCAGTCCTGTGCTGTCAAGCACTGGACGGGTGCAGAGGAATGGTCGGAGGAACCAGCTGAGAAGAAGACACAGAGCCCAGGGAGTGGGGGTGGGATGGTGATGAGTGGTCAGAGGGAGAAGACTGGGAAGAGGAGGTGTGGGAAGCTGAAGGGATAACAGGACTTAGTGAGCGGGGAGAGTCTGTGGCAGAGAGAAGTCCAGAATCAGAGGCAGAAGCTGAAGCAGGAGAGGAGGGGGGCTAAGAGGCAAAGATGAAGAGTCATGAATGTCTTCCCCGCCTGCTGTGACAAGCTCCGCTCCCCACTTGTCCCCCAGAAGCAGGAGAGGCATAAAAGACAGGCCTGCAGGCACAGTTGCTTGGGAAAAAATCCCTGAAGGAGGAGGGGACTTAGATGGCTGTGGGGAGGCAGGGATCTTTAGTCCCGGCAACTGCTTCATGGGGGCAAGACCTGAGTTGCTCATTAGGCCTGACACTCCTGTGCAGATGCTAATTTGCTAATAAAGAGTTTAATGTCACTTCCTATGCTACAGCATTGGCTCAAGTCATTTTCCTATCGGAGGCAGGCCAGCAAATGCTGACCATCAGGAGCCAACACCATCACTGCCTCCCACACACCCCTCCACTTCTGTAGGAGTTGCATGGACAGTGACCTCAAGCAGGAGCGGAAGTCTGCATAGCTCTGCCTCGCATGCAAATAGCCTCAGGTTCCATTCCCGCCATCTCCAGGTAGACTTCTTGCTTGAAACCCTGAAGAGCCTTTGCCAGTCAGTGAGTCTGACCCAGTATAAGGCAACTACGAATTTTGTTCATAGGCGCAGCGCAGAGATTGTGTGCACTGTAGGTCACCAGACCCTTTGACAAAGCAGTCCGGTGCCAGATGGCTTGGGCGGAATCGCTGCCATTTCCTGTACACAGTGTCAAGGCAGCAGCTTATGAATGAATGGTAATTGTGGCGATGGCAATGCCCAGTGATAAATATTTATCCAATGTCCAAATGACTGGGCGCTGTACAAAAGTCAATTGTAATGCAGATTGTGAGCTGCAGCCATGAAAAAGAAAAGCGTAAACACGTCTAAAACCAGTTCCATAAATAAACACAATGCAAACATTTAAAAACAATTCCATGTTCAAAAACAGCTCTGATGCTGAGTGGCAGAAAGATCTCCACTTGAAAGGTTTGTTGAAAGAGAAAAGTATTCAGCAGGTGCCGAAACGATGACAAAGATGGCGCCTGACTAGTATGCAACGTAGGGGTGGGGAACCTTTGGCCCTCCAGATGTTGACAAACATCAACTCCCATCAGCTCCAGCAAACATAGTCAGTGACCAGGGATGGTGGGAGTTGTTGTTCATCAACACCTGAAGGGCCAAAGCTCCCTCACACCTGGTGTAAAGGGAGGGAATTCAAAAGAGTAGGCTGGATTCCTACATCTTACGTGTCAGGAGTCGGAGTCGAGCGTAGGTCAACAATAAAGAAAACACGGTGTCAGCGCAGTTAGCTCTTTATTAAAAGAAACCAAAACAGCGCAGGCCTAGTGATCACAGCAACTCTTCCCAGTAGATCATGCCCTCAGTGAGGCAGTTGGAAGGGCTGACGGTCCCCGCCTTGCCACCATTCTATAAGACTTCTCCTCTCCAAGGGTCTTTCCAAAGCAGTCGCAACTGTGTCTATGCACAACCCATCTCTGCTCTGCTCTTTTCCTTTCTCTGCGTGTTCTAGGAGACCAGGAGGGAGGGGAGCTGGTTGGAGCAGGAGGGGGAGACTCCCTGGCTTCTTCAGCAGCCTGTCACAACTCTGCCTCTTGACCTCCCCCCCACCCCACCCCCACCCCGCTTCCGCTTTTGCCTCTGGACTGCTCTCTGGCACAGACTCTCCCTTCTCCCTAAACCCTGTTGCCTCTTCTGCTTCCGACACCTGCTCCTCCCAGTCTGCTCTCTTTCTCTGACCACTCATCCTCATCCCACCACCAATCCCCAGCCTCTGAGCCTTCTTCCCCTGGGGGTTCCCCAGATGGTGTCTCCCACCATTCCTCTGTATCCAGTCAGCCAGTCCATGACGGACACATTTGACCTTCTGATAAGGTGATGCCTGCAGGAGGCCTTCGATTGCGTCTATAACGGTGAGGTGTTATTTTAGATCTTTAAGATAAGATAGATAAGATAATTTATTTATTGTCATTGCACAAGTACAAGCACAACGCTATACAAGTGCAACAAAATTGCATGCCATCCCGTAAAAGAAAAAAAAACAGCACAAAACACACACACACACCAAAAAGGCCGCACATGCACACACACACACATACACATACACCCATCACAGCTCTCCAAGGTCATATTATCTGGTTACAGCATTTAAGATGGTTATAGCTCTTGGGTAGAAACTGTTCTTCAATCTATTTGTTCTTGATCTAATTGTTCTATATCTTCTACCCGAAGGCAGTGGTGCAAAGAGACTATATCCTGGATGAGATGGATCCTTTAAAATATTGTTTCCCTTTTTAAGGCAACGGGAACTGTATAGTTCTTCCAGAGATGGGAGAGGATGACCAATAATATTTAGGGCTGTGGTTATGACCTTCTGAAGTTATGGCCTTTAAGGTGTTAGTTGCCCACTGGTTTCCCACCATGAAGCTAAATGTCAGTAACCAAGCCTCTCCCCATCTCTGCCTGACAGAACCAACACTTGGAAGTATGGAAGAGGCCCCTCGTCAACGGCCAGTTTGCAGTTGCAGTGATGAACAACGGCACCGATGGGGCACCGAAGCCAATTGTGACGACTCTGGGACTTCTGGGCATCTTGGACTGCAAGGCAGGCTACAAGATCTATGAAGTGCTGGAGAAGTTGTTCATGGGGACCTATAAGCTCAACGATCCCATTCGCACCAAGGTCCCTCCGACCGGCGTGGTCCTGTTCTTCCTCAGGCCTTTGTGCTGATCTTCCCTTTCACCAAGGAGGCAGCGTGCTTCAGATGTCACAAGGGAAGCCGGCAGCTAAGGAAATCAACAGCCAAGGCACGAAAGCTTCTTCTTCCTCCTTGCGGAGGGCTTTGGCAATGAGCATAGAGGATAAAACAGAACCATGGAAAAGCTGGACCCTCCACCCCTTTCTCTGGGCGTTTTGGGGATATTTAGAAAACTCTCTTGAGAAGTATGTACCTAGCTGTGTGGAAGGGAGTTGCAGGACCCCAAAGGAGCTGCCTCCACGGAAATGACCTTTTCTGGATTAACCTCACAAAACTGCACATGAGGGAGGATGCAATTCCCACAGCTGCACAGAGAGTTTCCACCAAAGCGGTAGCTTATGCGCATAGTGCAGAACGGCCCATGTACATCCATTGGCACCTTGGAATAACAACTGCTGCAAAAGAGTTGTGCGTGGCGCAGCCCTTGAAGGTAGCAGGAACCGGGGGCAGTTTGGAAGCTAAGTGCATATCCCTCCCTCCATCCGTATTAGGATTACCTGGAAAATCATGGAAGTGCCCTGTCCACTCAGGTCTCCAGTCCCTCTCCCAAATCAATGAAGTCTTACTGGTTTTAATGGTGTGGTTGTGTCCTCAGATGGCCTGGCTCTCTTTCCATTTATTTCCGTTCAGAGGGAAGGGGTTCCCCCGTCTGCTGGGCCGCATGAGCACAGCTTCTCTTTCTTACAAACCCTCTTTGTCTCCCTTACTGCAAGACAGCCCAACCCACACAGTGCTGCACATAGAATTCTGCAGCTAAACATGTCTGTTCTTCTCTGTGCAGGGGGAAAGGGGTATCTTAACTATATCTTGACACTTGAAAGTAGCTCTCCTAGGTAAGTAAAGGAATGCTTTCTGGTATCTGCTGGTTTGATATGGGCTGCATATGCACCATATATTTAAAACATACCCCTCCCCAAAGAATCCTGGGAACTGTAGTTTATCCCCTACAGAGCTGCAGTTCCCAGTACCCTTAACAAACAACAGTTCCCCCAGGATTCTTTGGGGAAAGCCGTGTGCTTTAAATGTATGGTGCATTTGCAGCCTTAATCTGGCAGAAGAGCCTCTTTCACAGCAACATCCCATCACTGAAAAGCCCCTTCAGTCAGTTTTAACTATCTTTCCACCCAACTTCAGGCAGTCGGTAGCAGGGGAATTAATTTACGCGATCCGTAGAACCAAAATAAAAAGTGTTTTTCAGTGATAGTGGTTTGTGCCTTTATAATTTCAGAGGCAAACAGTTGCCCATTTAAGAACTGTAACAAACATAGCATTTTATTTTGTTCTAAGCAGAGCATGTGATTCTGCATTGAAATGTATGGAGCGGGCGAAAACCTGAGTGTTTGGGAGCTGGATCTGCAATGCAATCTTCTTCATGAGTCCCAGAGGAGTTGTGCAGAATGCAGGTTCACATCTAAACAAATGTGGCTACAGGGCTGCGTGTGATCATCAGACACAGCCCAGATTTTGGGTGCCCTGAAGGGCTGGAGACAGAGAGACCTGACCTCTCTGGGGGCACACTCCCATTTCTTTCATTGGGGCTAGTGGAGGAGAACTTCGCAGGGAGCTGTGACCCTGTGTTGAGGCAGCTGGAAAGGGGCAGCTGATTTGGCTGCTGTGGATATACGGATAATGAACCCCTAGGGTCCAGTTCAAGTGAGGCAGACTCACCTGTCCGTTGCATTCCTTCCTGTATGCTTTATGGCTGTCCCCAAAGCCACAGCAATTAACCTGCAATAAAACATACCGGTAGGTTTATAATAGTTGCACAGGAGCAATTAATGTCACCAGGAAGTACCGCTGCCCTGCTAATAAAGCTTCTTCACAAATTGCTTGAGTTCAACATACTCCCTGAAACTAAAGCAGGACTACACAGAAGGGCTCTACTCTGGGTTTCCCAACCTATTGAGGTTTGACTAAGTGGAGCAGGGACTTTTTGGTTGTGGTGTCAACTGGAATTTGCACTGTTTGGAGCCCTGTATGCCTTCTGGCTCCTGGTGGAAGACTTTGCTCTTTAAGTGTCCTTTGGGGGAAGCTGAAGCAAGCCCCCCCCCTTTTTTAACTTATCCATGAGCTGAAATTTCTTGGGTGGCATGACCTGTTCCGACTGCTGATTGCCTTATTTCAGTGTTGCGTTTTGATATTCTTTTGATAGTTTTGTATTTCGGTGGTGTTTGCTGCTTTTGGTTCCCTAGTGAGAGAAACGACAGCATAGACATTTTTTAAAAACCCACAAATAAACTTGTAAGATCTCCCAGTCCCAAGTTTCACATGTGCTGTCATTTTACTGGATAAGTGTCCACTTCATGGTGTAAATGTGTCACCTTATAGTGGTTAAGTGTTGGAGAGAGATGCTTGGAAGAGAGATTTCTTTCTCTCTCATAGCAGAGCTAGCACAGTGGTGATGGCTCCAAGCACATCAAAACTTGGTTAGATTTACCCCTGCCTTCATCCACCTTTAAACAAATGTTCCCATGAAAATATTTAGGCTAGAATAAATCATAGGTGAATATTTTACTCACAGTCTCCGCTGACAGTAAAGCAAAGATGAAAAAGGTTCCAAGCGACTTAAAAAGAAAAGAATTTGGTTTCCTTACAAAGCTATCCTGCAATCTTTGGGTTAACAAAGACGTAGGCTTTAGAATCTCCATTTTGGAGAGATTCACTTGGCTTTTCTTGAAGTTGGGAGCCATAGCTGCATGGCTCCTTGCTTGCTTGCTGCAGGAAGCACAAATAAAGGAAAGACTGAGAAGCTTATCAAGGGCTTATCAGTGTGAAGATACATTAGTGGCAGACCAGCTTCTCTGAAAGTGTCATGCTCCTGTGGGTGCCCTCAGGTTCCAGGTTCCCATTCCCAGAAGGCATCTTAGCAAAACAGTCACAAACAAGGGCAAGGTTGCAGGTGCAACTCAGTCCAAACAAACCCAAGTTCAAGTTATGCAAGAGGAGAGGCGGGTGAAAATCAGGAAAGGAGATCTTGTTTTGTTTCTGGCAAGTGGAAGGCTGAGGAGAGAGATCCTATATCCTCTGGCCTCCTAAGCCACACCCCAACTCCTGATAGAGATGGTGTCTCAGGGATTGCATAATGTGTTCATAGAATCATAGAATCCTAGAGTTGGAAGAGACCACAAGGGCCATCCAGTCCAACCCCCTGCCAAGCAGGAAACACCATCAAAGCATTCCTGACAGGTGGCTGTCAAGCCTCTGCTTAAAGACCTCCAAAGAAGGAGACTCCACCACACTCCTTGGCAGCAAATTCCACTGTCAAACAGCTCTTACTGTCAGGAAGTCCTTTCTAATGTTTAGGTGGAATCTTCTTTCTTGTAGTTTGAATCCATTGCTCCGTGTCCGCTTCTCTGGAGCAGCAGAAAACAACCTTTCTCCCTCCTCTATATGACATCCTTTTATATATTGGAACATGGCTATCCTATCACCCCTTAACCTTCTCTTCTCCAGGCTAAACATACCCAGCTCCCTAAGCCGTTCCTCATAAGGCATCGTTTCCAGGCCTTTGACCATTTTGGTTGCCCTCCTCTGGACACGTTCCAGCTTGTCAGTATCCTTCTTGAACTGTGGTGCCCAGAACTGGACACAGTATTCCAGGTGAGGTCTGACCAGAGCGGAATACAGTGGTACTATTACTTCCCTTGATCTAGATGCTATACTCCTATTGATGCAGCCCAGTGTTGTCATTTTACAATCCAGACCTTTTAGCATAAATATTCGGGGGGGGATGACTCCCCCTCCTCTGACATTGCCCAGAGCTTTTCAGCAGGTGTGTCAACACACAACAGATTGTGTGTCTGGTTCATTCTCTCTGTGTCTGCTACCAGGTCAGGGCTCGGAAGTGGGGGGTAAACTGCAGTTCCCAGGATTCTGTTTTTGGCAGGTGGGGGTGTGTGCTTTAAATGTATGGAGCAGCCTATTGATCATGTTGGCTGGAGCTGATGAGAGTCAAATAATTCACCATGGCAAAGGTTGGCTACAGTTTTCAACATTGTGGAGGAGCACTGGGTGTGTTCCAGGGCAAACAGTCACATGATGCAGAGCAGGTCTGGCCAGTGCCTCATTTGGACTGAGCATGTCGCAGAAAGAATCCTTTGCCGCACACAAGGATTCCATGGGAGATGCCCAGGGGATTCCACAGCTGGTGAACGGGGTCAGTGTGGAAAACCCTGCTTCAAAGAGAATCTCCTGCATGTCAGAAAGCTTGCAGTTAAGTAGCAATGAGCGAATTCAGCAACGAGGCTGTCCTCCTTATTGAGATCTTCCGGTTAATTGTGAAAGGCTTAAGACTATGCCAAATTATAGGTTTGTCCCCACTCAGCCAACCCAGACAGATATTCATTCAGCAATTATGCTCAGAGCGAGAAGTTACATATATCTCTTGGAGTCGGAAATGGTGACACATATCTTTGATAATATCCAGATAGATGTAATTGCAAAAACACCAAGGGGAAAACCTTAGCGGCTCGGGGTGCATTATTAACCAAGGACAGGTATGTGGCTATGATAATGAAACTAGCAGCTATATTTTGAAATGAGTGAATTGCAAGAAGTAGCAAGTCTCCTGATCTGATATATGTAACATAAATATAAACAAAAAGTCATCTAGAGCACAGGCTGGGGGGGGGGGGGACACCTGTCATCCTCCTCCAGGTGTTGCAGAACCACAAAGCTCATCAGCCTTGACTGTGGCTCTGCACGCACCATACATTTAAAGCATTTGAACCCCTCCTGCCCCCCAAAAAAGAATCCTGGGAACTGTAGCTTGTTTAGGGTACCTTAAGGAGCCTCTGATCCCTTATGCTTCACCTCGATCCTTTAGATCCTCTGATGGGGCACTTCTGGTGTTTCTCCACACCCCCAAGGTCTGGTCAGCCTTTATTGGAGAAGGAGCCTGTGGTGCGGCAGGCCCTGCCCTGTGGAACTCCCTTCCAGTAGAGGTTCAGCAGGAATCATCCTTGCCGCTTTTTAAACGCCTCCTAAAAACAGTCCTATTCTGAAGGCTTTGGGGATGTGGTTTTGTTTGTTTTTAACCAACTAGTATTTACCGATGTTTTTCTTCCTCTTACTGTAATTTTGTATGACGTACAATGCCTTGATGTGTTGTTCTGAAAGTGCCTAAATAAGGAAGGGTGCTGGGAGTTGTAGCTCTGTGGTGGGTGAGCTACAGTTCCCAGAATTCTTTGCATGCGTGGCAGGGTGTGATTTAAATGTATGGTGTGTACAAAGCCTATTAACCATGCTGGCTAGGACTGATGAGAGTCAAGAGTCTCGAATGTTACAGATTAGATAAAGGTAACTGGACCCCTGACCGTTAAGTCCAGTCGTGGACGACTCTGGGGTTGCGGCACTCATCTCGCTTTATTGGCCGAGGGAGCCAGCATTTGTCCGCAGACAGCTTCCGGGTCATGTGGCCAGATTAGATACTCCTGAACTAAAACCTCTTTTAAGGCTGCAATCCGAGGCACACTTTAGCTGGGAGTCACCGGTACTTCTGCGGGGTTGCACTGTAGAATCAGAGTTGGAAGGTACCCTGAATATAATCTATTCTAGTCCAACCCCCTGCAATATGGAATATGCAGCTACCCCTTATGGAATATGCAATATGGAATATGCAATATGGAATATGCAGCTACCCCTTATGGAATATGCAATATGGAATATGCAATATGGAATATGCAGCTACCCCTGGGAATCAAACCTGCAACCTCGGTGTTATTAGCACCACACTTCAACCAACTG
This sequence comes from Darevskia armeniaca, assembly GCA_034641395.1. Lineage (NCBI taxonomy): Eukaryota > Metazoa > Chordata > Lepidosauria > Squamata > Lacertidae > Darevskia > Darevskia armeniaca. Next base: position 49,262 of record JAWWNF010000855.1, on the reverse strand, counting down.
AGCTATGACTCACTTCTCCTATTGCTTGTAATGTTCTGAAGTGTAAGGTGTAAGGCTGCAGCCCTTTAATTGATTAAATCATTTAGGTTAATTGATTAAAAGCCTTTTTAAACAACTGAAGAGGCATCACCAGTTTACTGGGTAATCAATTTTTTTCTGCAACTAAGAGGATGCTTGCCCTCTGCAGTTTTTTTTTAAAGTACTTATGATTACCAAAAAAAAAACACCCTAAGAGGCATTGCAGCATATGGTTGAGAAGTATATGAATCCACCATGTTGCTGAAGCTAAGCAGGTCTGAGTTTGGTCAATGCCTGGATGGCTGGCCATCAGGGAACTGCATATGTGCTTCCTTGGGTTCCATGATGGAAGAAAGGCTGGATCTCAGCAGAAGTAAATCAATAAGCCCCCATTTTATTATACTTAGGAGGGGAACACCGCTTCTAAGACAGTGCCTGCTGTGATATTTACATGCCCTATTTAAAAACCAAGGGAGGGGGAGCTGAGTGTTCCACGTTCAAAACAATAGTTCTAGCCATATGAACATTTATGTATGTATCCACAAGTTTATGTCTGTTCATAAACTCCTGTGGTTTGGCTAAGAACAATAGCATGACAGCCCAGAAATGGGGCGCCAGATTTTTTAATTGCCCTGTCTTTCTTCTCGAAATTAATTCAAATGAGTTTCAGCCCCCATTAACACCTTCTTGCAGATTTTTGAGATAAAGTTTTAATGACGCAGATTCCTCACTGTGTTTACACTTCAGTGAGTCCCGCTGATTTCAGTAGTGCCCGCTGTCTATTTAGGGAGTACAGGATTGCAGCATCAAACTAGGGAATTGTGTCAGCAGAAGGGAGGGTTAGATCAGAGATAGGGAATCACAATTCCAGGGCTCAAACCCAAGCCTTAAATTCAGCTATGCTTCCTCTAGGCCACACCACTGCTACTTCTTCAGCAGCCTCCTTCCTTCTACACTCCTCTTGAGTGCTTTGAGCAGCTGGGATGTGTCCTCCCTTGAAATGGGACGGTGACTCTTGCTAGCCTTGGTGAAGAACTGAGAGATCTTTATGTGTACCAGAGGTGAGCCTGCAGTAAATCACACTGCGCAAGTTGGAGTTAACTCTTTATTCACAAAAACATGGCCTAATGAGCACAGCAACTCGTCCCCGTTCGGTCTTGCCCCGTTTGGTCTTGAAGCAGTTGCAGAGAGAGAATGTTCCTGCCTCCCCACAGATGCCTAAGTCCCCTCCTGTCCAGGGTTTCCCCCAAGCAATCAGAGACTGCGCCTGCGCATTGCAACTCAGAGCTCCTCCCACATCAACAATGCCAGCTGCATTTCTGTGCTGGCACTTGCATGACCTCTCCACGTTGCGTTTCTGCCCCAGATTTTGGCAGCTAGGCACTACATTCCTAACCAGGACACCTGAGCAAGAAAGAAGCGTTAGCAAAACAACCTCAGGTTCCAGCTGACGATTGCACTGGCCGGCAGCCAAGTCCCTCGGGGCCTCTGCCTAAGCACGCACAGAGGCACTTGCACCATGCTGTGTTCCTACAGAAAGCAGGGCAGCACCCAGCCCACGATGGCCGTGGCTGATGCTTTCCTGCGTCGTCTCAACCACAGCGGTCAGAATGTGCTCAATGCAATATTGAGAATGTGGCAGGTCTTGTGTGAGTGGCCAGTCTCCCCTGTCCTGGAGATTTGCCACAGTGCCCATGAACACTTAGGGCATTTCCTATTTTAGGGGTGGGATCCAGGCATGTGTATCATCAAATTCTGCTTGCACAATTGACTTGAATGTAGCCCTCTGGTGCAACAGCCGCCTCCCAGAACAAAATGTACTGGAAAGTGTGGAATAATCGACTTTGCATAACCTCCCCGCAAACAAGGCAGAATGAATGCTCAGTTGTATAACCTTCCTCAAAACTTCATGCAGAACAGATTTGGAAGCGCTGTAGCTCTGTGGCAGAGCATCTGCTTTGCGTGCAGAATGTCCCAGGTTTCACCCCTGGTGTCTCCGGGTGGGGCTGGAAGATACACCTGTCAGAAATGCTGGAGAGGTGCTGTCAGTCACTAGTGGCTATCTTGAGTTGGGTGGTGGGTGGCACTGCTTTGCGGTGGTTCCAGTCCTACTTGGATGGACATTTCCAGAGGGTGATGCTTGGGGTGTGTTATTCAACCCTGTGGAGCCTTTGATGTGGGGTTCCTCAGGCCTTTGGCCATTAACATCTTAGACCTCTTTTAACAGTGGTTGTGGGAGGAGGGAGGGGTTTATTGGTTTGTTGTTCTTGTTTTATCATGTATGTTGTGGTTTTATATTGTATTTTTATGTTGTGAACCGCCCCGAGATCTGCGGATGAAGGGTGGTATGACAACAACAACAACAACAACAATAACAACAACAACAACAACAACAACCTATCACCCATTCCCACCACCCTTCTGAGTAATACCCCTCCCACCCTCTCACTACATATAAGGGACTGGTGACTTCCGTTTCAGTGTATCTGAAGAAGTGTGCATGCACACGAAAGCTCATACCAAGAACAAACTTAGTTGGTCTCTAAGGTGCTACTGGGAGGAATTTTTTTATTTTTTATTTTGTTTTAACAACAACAACAACACTGAGCTGGATGCACAATGGCCTAACGTACGGCAGCTTCCTGTGTTCCTATGAATGCTCGACAAATAGGTCACCTGGAAATGAAAATAACCAACCTACTCTAGAACTGAATAAATATTAATAAATGTTAAGGGTGGGGAGGAAATAGCAGCAATGGGACCCGAGCGTGTCCACAGGAATGAGGATATAAATACAGGTATAAATGCTTTGAGCCAGCTGATGGCCAAAACTCTCTTTACGTATACATCTGAGCGCCCATTAGCAGCCCTCTTATGCAAGGCTGCCCCAAATGTAGAGTCCCGTAGCTTTACAAAGCAAGGTACAAGTTCTGCTTGCCCAAAGCTGTAATTATGTGGCTGCTCAGGCTACCGCCTGTGGAAACTCTGGATAGATACCTATGTGGTGAAAACCTGGAGAAAGTTTCGGTGTCTCTGCTGCTGCTCATATAGCCCAATGGGCGGAGCACCAGGCCTGGGTTCAAATTCCCCGCTCTTTTTGGTGCTCCATTTCCTCATCTGTGAAATGAGAGTAGCAGTAGGCTCTCAAAGCAGTAGGCTCTCAGTAGGCAATGCTCTGCAGCGAAGCGGGGTGGGGTGGGGAATCTGCAACTCTCCAAAAGTTGCCAGACTCCAGTTCCCATCAGCTCCAGCCGCAGCCGAGGATGATGGGATTTGTAGTCCAACATCTGGAGGACCAGCAGTTTGCTACCCCTGCTGCACAGGAGGGGGATCAAGACTCTGAACTTATCCCCTCTGCCCCTTGATGGGAGTATTAGGCACACACCCTGTCTCCTCTAGGACTGCGGGTTGTTGAGTGAAGGATACTGGCCTTTACTGAAAATATATCCTTCAGGCTACTTTTGCTGTACGTTTTATATTTTTAGAAACTCCCCGCCCTGTCCCTGCCTTTACAACCTTGGAAGGCAGCGTGATGTCAGGGCTGGTTCAGCTACAGGTCAGCGCAGAGACTCAGAGAAGAGCGGTAAAGTTGATTCTTTATTCAAGGAAACAGAATACTGTACAAGTAGGACCCAGGTGGCACTGTGGGTTAAACCACAGAGCCTAGGGCTTGCTGATCAGAAGGTCGGCGGTTCGAATCCCCGCGACGGGGTGAGCTCCCGTTGCTCGGTCCCAGCTCCTGCCGACCTAGCAATTCGAAAGCACGTCAAAGTGCAAGTAGATAAATAGGAACCGCTCTGGCGGGAAGGTAAATGGTGTTTCCATGTGCTGCTCTGGCTCGCCAGAAGCGGCTTTGTCATGACCTGGAAGCTGTACGCCGGCTCTTGGCCAATAAAGCGAGATGAGCGCTGCAACCCCAGAGTCGGACACGACTGGACCTAATGGTCTGGGGTCCCTTTACCTTTACCACTGTACAAACAAAGCAAGACTGGACCCGGTAAAGAACTGGGCCTCCCCCTTCCCCCCAACTCTCCTCCCCGTCCGGCTGTTTTCTCAGCAGTCTTAAACTTGCTTGGGAAGAGGTTCCCCTGTGCTCTCTGTGCTCTTTTGCTCTGCTTCATGCAAAGCCCTCCGTGCCCTTGGAGACAAGGGAGGACTGGCAGTCTCCCGTGAATCTGTTGCAGCCTCAGCCCCCACCTCCTCCTCAGCTGCCTGTCTTAAGTCTGTAGTGCTTTCTGCCTGTCCTTCCTCTCTCTCAAGCCTGTTGCTTGTTCAGCATCAACCAATCTGCCCCCCCCCACACCGCTTCATCCTCTGCTCTGTCTTCCGTGTCCCACCACCACTACCCTGACTCGGAGCCTCCCTCTTCTGAGACTTCTCTAGGGCGTTCTCCTAGTGAGTCTGTGAGGGGAAATAAACATTTTTAAAGTGAGCAGCCTTCCAAGTCTGGTTTACGTCCTGAGAGGCGTTCCTCTCGTTATACTTCAAAAATATGATACATAGATAGCTTCCCCTGATGCAAGGTTCTCATAAAGAAGCTGCTCATTTTTCTATCGGTGTCAAGATTTTCGGGCATTTTATTAAACAGCGTCACAGGCATTCAGTTAAAGTATGCTTTGTTTTCTGAATCTGCCTGTAGTCCTGCTGGTGATTTTTGAGCATTTCTTATTCTATTTTTCCCCCTATAATAATTTTTATTAGTTTTCAATTACAGTAATCCAATAATAGCCTCATTATATCAATGCCAAATTACAATACAATTCCCAATATCAATCATTCAAGTAACAAATCACATAATTTAGGTGCCCCCCCCCCCCGCATGGTAGAATTGATGGTTTGATTATTTACTTTATTTCTGTGTTCCAAAACCATATTGATTTCAATTACATTCCAGTCCTAATAGCAATCCCTTATACAACAGCTGCAATATTTATAACTTCTATTCATATTGACACATTTAATGATTTATTAGTCTGCACATGAAGATCCCGTACATCCTTGTTCTGTCTGTGTGTGACATTTATTCTGACCATGTTATTTCTTCCTGTCCTTGTAAAATATTATGGTTGTTGGTTGTTGCTGCTATCCGTCATGCCTTGTGCAGAGTTGATATCCCAATGTTATTCCAAAAGTTCCTCCCTCAAGCATTTCTTATTCTAGTACAGTGGTACTTCTGGTTGCAAACAGGATCCGTTCCAGAGGTCCAGCCGGATCCCGAGGTTTTCGCAACCCGAGGATCACTGTTAAAGCATGTGTGCGGCGGTAGACTGCTTCTGTGCATGTGCGCGTGGCGAAACACTTCCAGGTTTGGCACTTTTGCAACCTGAAGTTTACGTTACCCGAGGGTAACGTATCCCGAGGTGCTGTCTGAAAGCACACTGCTGATGATAGTCATACTTCAGGCAATACCACGGATACCACCCACCGGAGGTGTGAAACCCAGCAAGCTTGGCCAATGGCCAGGGATGATGGGAGTTGTAGTTCAGTAACATCTGGAGAGCCAAAGCTCCCCACCACCACTTGCCATACGTGAAACTAGTAGTGGCATTCACAAAGTGGTTTTAATCTTCCTAATTTGCATGCCTGCCACAGCATATATTTAATGATGCAAACAGAAGCAGATTATGTCATCCCTCTAAGTGACTGGACAGCAGCCTGAGCTGCAATCTCCCAAGTTTTGGAGGACCTCTGATTTCCATAGTCTGAACCAGAGGCAGGCAACCTAAGGCCCGGGGGCCAGATGTGGCCCAATTGCCTTCTCAATCTGGCCCTCTGATGGTCCGGGAATCAGCGTGTTTTTCCATTAGTAGAATGTGTCCTTTTATTTAAAATGCATCTCTGGGTTATTTGTGGGGCATAGGAATTCGTTCATTATTATTATTTTTTCAAAATATAGTCCAGCCCGCCACATGGTCTGAGGGACGGTGGACCAGCCCACGGCTGAAAAAGGTTGCTGACCCCTGATATGGGGATTCAAAGACTTGACAAGTTGCCCTTCTTGAGGGAAAATTATATCCCATAACCTAAAAGTGTCCAGTGCTTCTAATTTTATTTTATATAGAAACCCAGCGGCTGAGGAGCATCATACCCCAAAGGTCTATGTGAGAGTCTGGATTCAGTACAGTTCAACGTTAGTTTCCCCATGAAAAGGAAGATGAAAGTTTCCATTCTCCTTTTCGTAAGTGTTTTAATTCAGACCACAGAGAACCCATTGCAACCATAGACCAAACATCCTTTTCCTCCCAGTGTGTTTCCTTACTAGCTCAGTAAACCACAGAGCTGTATCCTGTGCTTCCTTACTGTTAGGCAAGGAGCCTGTCCCAGCCCTAGCTGGAGATGGATTCTGGGACAATACCCAGTGCTATTTTTCTAGAAAAAGAGGTGCCAGAACTCACCAACCTGCCTCTCCCTCCCTCACCCTCGTGCCTGATTGATGATGGTAGAATCCTGCATTTGGTGGGGATGGAGAGAAGGAAAAAAGGGGAGGAGAGAGAGAAGGGAAGAGGAATAAATGAGGGATAAACAATAAAAAGGAGAAGCACAGTTGTCCTACTACACCAGGAAGGAGGGAGTCTGTGGCACTCCAGATGTTCCCGGACTGCAAGCATCAGTCTTAACCTGGAGTCTGACAACATCTGGAGGGCAAGATGTAGAATGCAGAATTGGGCAGTGGAAAGCTACACATTTAGATTTTTGTTCGGGGGTGTGTGTGAAATAAACTAACAACAAAACCCACTGAGTCCTGTGTAACCTTAAGGTCTTTGACCCTGGAGGTTGTCTACACTCAGCCATCCAGACTAGGAGCCCTGCCTGTTGCATGTGCCTCCTATGGCTTCACATGCCAAAAACATGGAACACGTCCAAATGTCTTGCTGTGCGTACGGCCAGTAGAATGACTTCATGAAATAAGAACAGGAGGACCGCTCTATTCTAGCTTGGTCAGACCCATAGCTGTCAACCCTCCCTTTTTTGCGGGAAATTCCCTTATTCCAATGCCGTTTCCCCGCTGCTATCCCGGATTGTTGATATCCCTTAAATTTCCCGGATTTCAAAGGAAGCAGCTCCTCTCCCTCCCTGCCGGCCAGGGAGGCTCCTCAGCTGCGTTGCTCGGCTGCCAATAAGGAGTCTGAGACCGACTGGGGGCGGAGCTTGCATGCCTTGTGCAGCCAGACCCTCACGCCCAACCAGACAGACAGCCTGCCTGCCGTCTATGCGCTCGCTCTTTCGCTCACCCGTTCGCACGCAGCCTCTGGAGCGCAGGGTGGCGAGGCTACTTGGTGCCATTGCACTGCCCTCTCGGCATCCCTTATTTTCAAATCCGAAAGTTTGAAAAAAAATCCCTTATTTTCAAATCCGAAAGTTGACAGCTATGGTCAGACCACACCTGGAATACTGTGTCCACTTCTCTGGGCACCACAGTTTAAGAAAGATGTTGACAAGCTGGAACTTACACAGAGGAAACCAAGCCATATGAGGAATGGTTGAAGGAGCTGGGTATGTTTAGCCTGGGAAAGAGGAGACTGAGAGGAGAGATGATTGTTGTTGTTCAGTCGTTCAGTCGTGTCCGACTCTTCGTGACCCCATGGACCAGAGCACGCCAGGCACGCCTATCCTTCACTGCCTCTCGCAGTTTGGCCAAACTCATGTTAGTAGCTTCGAGAACACTGTCCAACCATCTCATCCTCTGCCGTCCCCTTCTCCTTGTGCCCTCAATCTTTCCCAACATCAGGGTCTTTTCTAGGGAGTCTTCTCTTCTCATGAGGTGGCCAAAGTACTGGAGCCTTAACCTCAGGATCTGTCCTTCTAGTGAGCACTCAGGGCTGATTTCTTTAAGAATGGATAGGTTTGATCTTCTTGCAGTCCATGGGACTCTCAAGAGTCTCCTCCAGCACCATAATTCAAAAGCATCAATTCTTTGGTGATCAGCCTTCTTTATGGTCCAGCTCTCACTTCCGTACATTACTACTGGGAAAACCATAGCTTTAACTATACGGACCTTTGTTGGCAAGGTGATGTCTTTGCTTTTTAAGATGCTGTCTAGGTTTGTCATTGCTTTTCTCCCAAGAAGCAGGAGAGATGATAGCCATCTTCAAATATCTCAAGGGCTGTCACGTGGGAGATGGAGCAAGTTTGTTTTATCCTGCTCTGGAGGGTAGGACTGGAAACAATGGCTTCAAGTTATAAGAAAGAAGATTCCAAATAAACCTCAGGAAGAACTTTCTGACAATGAGCTGTTCAGCAGGAGAAGGGTCTCCCTCAGAAAGTGGTGGGTTCTCCTTCCTTGGAGGTTTTTAAGCAGAGGTTGGATGGCCGTCTGTCTTGGACAGGGGTGCTAACTTGAAAAAAATATTGGGGGGGGCAGGTAAGCCCCGGTTCGCGTAATGGATCAAATGATGCTGTGCGCACACGCCATTTGAATTGCAATGCCCATCGACTTTGGGCATTCCCGCCGCCCTGAGGCTCCGCCTCGCGGGCCGCCCCGTCGGCCACGTGCAGGGCGGGCTGTGGGCGGGCGGGGAGAGGATATGGGTTCAGGCCGAGCCGGCGGCGGGCGGAGGCGGCAGTGCCAGCCAGCCACTTCGCTCGCGGCGAGCAGGAGTTGCAGCAGCGCCTCGACGGGACGCACGACGGAGAGCGCCAGCCGCCTGCCTCGACGCCTTCCCCGCGATCGCTGCTTGATGGGCCCGGCGGGGCGACGTCCGGCGCTGCTGCTGCTGTTCCTGCTGCTCCTGCTGCGGACGGGTGAGTGGGCAGGAAAGCCGACGGGCTCCGGTGTCCCCGGGCACGCGCCGGCAGATGCGCTGAGCAACCAAAGTCTCGAGGCTTTGCAGAGGCGCGCTTGGGCGCCCCGTCGGCTCCTAGGGCGATGCAGCCCGGCTTTCAGAGGCGCAGAGTAGGTCCTTGGTGCAATCTTGGGTATAGGAAGCCCCTCACCCGGTCTGGAACCCCGGAGAGCAGCTGCCATTCAGTGTGCGTAAGACGGAGCTTGATGCACCGACGCCCTTATCTGCTAGAGATCCCACTCTCCTACTCTCTCCATTTAATTCAGAACTCCCCCCCCCCCCCCTAGTTTTGATCCTGGGTACGCCCCTGTGCTAGGCGGAGCCAGAGGATGGAAAGAATTCACCATCCTCTGGCTCCGCCTAGCACAGGGGCGTACCCAGGATCAAAACTAGGGGGGGGGGGGCAAGCCATGGTCGTTCAGGTTTGCTTTGAATGGACGCTGATCATTTCTGCTTCTAGGGGGAGGGGGCAGCTGCCTTCTAGGGGGGGCAGCTGCCCCCTCTGCCCCCCCCCGGGTACGCCCATGGCCTAGCAGATCCGGAATGAAATGTCTCCGCCACATTTGTTGTTTCATTCAAATGACTTTCTTTTGACCCCCAAGGGCTGGGGTGGGGGATCTGTCAAAATATTGTCATTTGGAAACCAGGAAGTTAAATTATATAATAATAAAAAATCGGGGAGTACCTTTCATGCGGTTATATTTTGCAAAATTACAAAGAACACAACTTCTTTAAATCTCGTTTTCTTAAAAAAAAATCCAAACTAAAACAAGTTCTCTTGGGTTTGCTGAAAACCTTTCCAGCACTTCCTTCTCAAATTCCTCCTTTTCCCAACCATCTCATCCTCTGTTGTCCCCTTCTCCTTGTGCCCTCCATCTTTCCCAGCATCAGGGTCTTTTCCAGGGAGGCTTCTCTTCTCATGAGGTGGCCAAAGTACTGGAGCCTCAGCTTCAGGATCTGTCCTTCCAGTGAGCACTGATTTCCTTCAGAATGGAGAGGTTTGATCTTCCTGCAGTTCATGGGACTCTCAAGAGTCTCCTCCAGCACCAGAATTCAAAAGCATCAATTCTTCAGCGACCAGCCTTCATTATGGTCCAGCTCTCACTTCCATACATCACTACTGGGAAAGCCATAGCTTTAACTATACAGACCTTTGTTGGCAAGGTGATGTCTCTGCTTTTTAAGATGCTGTCTAGGTTTGTCATTGCTCTATTACAGCCCGTGATTAAGGCTTCAGTCCTTGGGAGGGAAATTCAATTGAAAGCAGCAGCCTTTGAATAGACTTGTCTGGAAATGGCATTGAGCATCTCTCTCGCTGAAATCAGCCGGACCCCAAAGTATCCCAGTTGGGATGGATGGGGCCTGTTTGCCTCTTGCAGCCTGGTCTTAGCAATGCAGCAGTGCTAAGGACACCAGAATCACCTTTCTGGATGAGACCAACTGGGATCCACCACCCTCTAGTCATGCAGGAGCATTTTGGCCGGACGGATGCTGGCAGCAGCTATAACTCCAAGGTTGATGATAATAAACTGGGAATAGGAAAGAAGCAGATCAGAGGGAGAAGCTGTTAAAAAAAGGAATGGCTATAAAAGGACTCTTGAGAGTCCCATGGACTGCAAGAAGATCAAACCTCTCCATTCTGAAGGAAATCAGCCCTGAGTGCTCACTGGAAGGACAGATCCTGAAGCTGAGGCTCCAATACTTTGGCCACCTCATGAGAAGAGAAGACTCCCTAGAAAAGACTCTGATGTTGGGAAAGATGGAGGGCACAAGGAGAAGGGGACGACAGAAGATGAGATGGTTGGACAGTGTTCTCGAAGCCACCAACATGAGTCTGACCAAACTGCGGGAGGCAGTGGAAGACAGGAGTGCCTGGTGTGCTCTGGTCCATGGGGTCACGAAGAGTTGGACACAACTAAATGACTAAACAACATAAAAGGAGCAGGGAGGAGGAGGGATGAAAGAAACGGACAGTTTGCGGGTAGACATGGGATACAGGGATGCTGTCGGTGATGGAATCTGGGCCCTTCTGCATGTAAAGGCAAATGGTCTGTCTCTGAGCTACAACACCTCTCGCCCGGTCTGCCCATCTGTTCTGCCGCCCGGCAGCTGGGCTGGCAAGGTGGTCTAGCTACCCTGTGAATTAGGGTGTGGTTCGTGGCAGACGGTCCGGGATCCGGCTGCTTCGCAAACCATCTTTGATGTCGTCGTGAAACGATGGGTGGGTGACCGGGTCTTCCGGCCGCTGCCTGTCAAGGCAGATTTGAATCCAGGAGCCAGGATCATGACAGAGAGCTTTGCTCTTTTCCCATGTTTGCCTTTCACCCTATTGCATTCACCAGCAGTGTACACAGGGTGGTGCTTCGCTTTTATTCTTCTTATTGTTGACCCAACAGTCTACGCCTAGCAAACAGATGGAGACAGGAAAAGGGAGAAGGAAATGAAGCAGCTTAGCAGCCAGAAATGGAACCAGGGACTTCCAAGACTCCTGATAGAGGGTGCGGATTCTCTGGGTGCCTGGCCCAATGGCAATCTTACTGACCGGGCTCCAACAAGCTTGCTTGTTTATTTATTTATTATATTTGCATCTCACTTTTCTTCCTTGGAGCTCAAGGTGCCACACACAGTTATTCCTCCCCCCCTCCATTTTATCTGAGGCAGGTTATTTTGTCCTCACAACAGCCCTGTGAGGTAGGTCCAGCTGAGAGACAGTGAACTTCATGGCTGAGTGGGGACCTGAATCCTGGCCTCCCAGGACCTAGCCTGACAATATAACCACTACACCACGCTGTCTCTCCTGAGGGGCTCCCAAGTGGTCCTGCATGCATCCAGTGGTTTTTGGACTCTCTTTTCTGTGAAGCACAATGTCACCCTCCCTGTGCTACATTGCAAATACCTAAAATCAAATAGCAAGGTTGCAAGGACTCAGACCAGGACGGCAATAAACAATAATTTCTTCTATTTTTGTTGTTTCAAGTATGACACAAATTCCAGTTGCAATGATTTTTAACTCCAGGACAAGGCCCTGTTTCGTTTATTCTTCATCAGCTCTAGTTAAAAATCATTGCAACTGGAATTTGTGTCATACTTGAAACAACAAAAATAGAAGAAGTTATTGTTTATTGCCGTCCTGGCCTGAGTCCTTGCAACCTTGCTATTTGATTTTCTGAATTCTCCAAGGATTCCTATTTCTTTATACATTGCAAATACCTAGCATTGTGGTGACTTGTGACCATCGGGACTGGGGACTGGGGGTGGAATTCAGGGAGTCCAACAGTAGGTGGCTGTCCAACATGATAAGCCAGAGGTTGGCAACCCGTGACCTTCCTGGTGTCATTAGAAGTCCTATCGGCTTCAGACAGCTTGAAGTATGACTAGGGATGATAGTGGCGTCCGCCCTGTGGAATGCCCTCCCATCCGATGTCAAGGAAATAAACAGCTATCTGACTTTTAGAAGACATGTGAAGGCAGCCCAGTTTAGGGAAGTTTTTAATGTTTGATCTTTTATCGCTATTATTATTATTATTATTATTATTATTTTGGGAGCTGCCCAGAGTGGCTGGGGAAACCCAGCCAGATGGACGGGGTATAAATAATAAATTGTTGTTGTTGTTGTTGTTGTTGTTGTTTACCTATCATCCCTGGCCCTTGGCCATGCTTGCTGGGGGTTGATGGAGGACCTGGGCTGCCCAGATGGCAATACCCCCCTCTCAGCCTCGCTCAGGTGGTCCGAAGGAAAGCAGAACAAGACGTTTGGCTGCAGGAAGTAGGCATACAAGGCGCCACCCAACCGCCTTAGGGATGCCACTCTGGATTTGTATAGGGCTTACTCCTTGGCCTTTTCCTCTCCTGAAGTTGTCCTGCAAGGCAGTAAGTGGGAATGAGAGAGAGTTCAGAATCGGGGGCCCTTTGATTTGTTCTTTTAGCTCTGGAGAGCTGTGCTGACTCACACAACTTGTGAGGTTTTTCCAGCTGCTTGCGCCCAGCACACTTGCCTCCTTTTGAGTAAGTCAGGTTTCAGAAAGTAGACATTGCCCACAGTAAGCAAATAAAAGGTGCATTCCTCAAGTTAGGTTCTCACGCCCTACCGAAAGCAGAGTGACTCCACTTTCTCCTACGAGGCCACAAGTTCCAGATTCCATCTAGACAGGGTGAAGTCTCAAATTCCAGGCTGAGCAGTCCCCCCCCCCCAGAGCCCTTGCCTCCCCCCCCCCGACTTTAGGGAGGTACTCTTCTCTTTAAATCATAGTCATTATTTCTAAATGTGCCTCTGAACATAACACTTAAAATATGTGCATTTTGTGCAGATCCACAACACCCTTTTTGGCATTGCAGAAGGGGACGCCTCTACGTTTGCCCCAGCCAAGGGGAATAATTCTCTCTCTCTCTTTCCCAGTGGCAAAGCACTTTCAGTCTGTGGACAGTCTATGGCTCCTTGGGGAAGGATATGCTTTGCACGCAGAAGATCCCAGGTTCAATCTCTGGGATCTCCAAATGGGGCTGGCATTGTCCCCTGCCTGAACCCTGGAGAGCCTCTGCCAGTCAGCTTGACGGACGGGTCTTCTCCCTCGGCAAAAGGCAGCACCCTCTGTCCCTGTGCCCTTCGGCGTCTTTTATGCTTTGTCGACAAACCGTGTGTGCCAATGCATGCGACATCTGGCAGTGGGTGCAGCTTGGGAGAGGCGATCGTGATGTCAGGACTGCAATCAGGCGTAGGTCAGCACTGAAACAATAAATCGGCCAAGGCCAGTGAAGTTAACTCTTTATCGAAGGAAGCAAACCATAGCTCAGGCCTAGTGGTCTCAGCAATTCATTCCAAGAGGTCTTGCCCCAGTGAGGCTGTTGTAAAGACTGAAGGTTCCCACCTTCCCCCAGCTCCCCAAGTCTTCTTCCTTCCCAAGTGATCTGAGGCTCCATCGCCTTGTCTCTCATTGCTCTGCCCTCTTCATTACTCTGTGTGTTTTTGGGAGACCAGGGAGGGCAGCTTCTTGCAGCAGGACAGGGAGATTCCCTGGCTTCATCAGCAGCCTGGCTCATCTCTGTCTCCTGGCCTCCCCTCCTCTGCAGCCTCCGCTTCTGCGTCTGAGTCTGGACTGTTCTCTGGCACAGACTCTCCCTGCTCACTAAACCCTGTGGCCCCTTCAGCTTCTGACACCTCCTCTTCCCAGTCTGCTCCCTCTGACCACTCCTCCTCGTACCACCACCAGTCCCCTGCAGGGGCGGAGCTACCTCCTCTGGCACCAAGAGCGGAGTATATCTGGGGGCGTGGCTGGTGCCCGTCCCTGGGGGCGTGACTGGTGCATGTTCCAGGGGGCGTGGCGCACCACCTGGGGCATGGCACGAGTCAGGGGGTGCGCGGCAAGCGACGCATGTCCTGGGGCGTGCGCGGCGAGCGGCGAGTGTATTGGGGCATGCACGGCAAGCATACCGGGGGGTGTGGCGAGCGGCGAGCAGCCCGGGGAGCGGGGGCAGCCACGATGCCACCCCCCCGGATGTCACCCGGGGCGGGCTGCTCACTCCGCCCCCACCTTCATCTGCCAGTGGTCCCCTGGCCACAAGAGGCAGCCCGCTGACAAGTTCTTCTTGTGTAGAGTTTGGATTTGATATCCCGCTTTATCACTACCTAAAGGAGTCTCAAAGCGGCTAACATTCTCCTTTCCCTTCCTCCCCCACAACAAACACTCTGTGAGGTGAGTGGGGCTGAGAGACTTCTAAGAAGTGTGACTAGCCCAAGGTCACCCAGCAGCTGCATGTGGAGCATAGCTGTCAACCCTCCCTTTTTTTGCGGGAAACTCCCTTATTCCAATGCCGTTTCCCGCTGCTATCCTGGATTGTTGATATCCCTTAAATTTCCCGGATTTCAAAGGAAGTAGCTCCTCTCCCTCCCTGCCGGCCAGGGAGGCTCCTCGGCTGCATTGCTCGGCTGCCAATAAGGAGTCTGAGACCCACTGGGGGCGGAGCTTGCATGCCTTGTGCAGCCAGACACTCACGCCCAACCAGACAGACAGCCTGCCTGCCGTCTACACGCTCGCTCTTTCGCTCACCCGTTCGCGTGCAGCCTCTGGAGCGCAGGGTGGCGAGGCTACTTGGTGCCATTGCACCGCCCTCACGGCATCCCTTATTTTCAAATCCGAAAGTTTGGGGAAAATCCCTTATTTTCAAATCTGAAAGTTGACAGCTATGATGTGGAGGAGCGGAGACGCAAACCCGGTTCCCCAGATTACAAGTCTACCACTCTTAACCAGTACACCACACTGGCTCTCATAGGAAGGGCTCTACGGATCCTGACCCAGCTGCTTTCCTTTCCCTAGCTACAGGAGGCCCATTGGGAAATGCTCCATCGCGGACCCGCCGGGGACTCCTCCAGCTCGCCGGGGCAATCTTGTGCACCACACAGCGCTCGCCGTTTGCCTACATGCGCTATGGGTGCTACTGTGGTTTGGGAGGCACCGGCTACCCCAGGGACAAAGCAGACTGGTGAGTAAGAGACTGGGCAGGTCAAAATATCTGAAACGTTCTGTTCCAGAAATGCATTCTTTTCCGCACATCTATCTAAGTCTACAGTCGTACCTTGGTTGCTGAACGCCTTGCGAGTCGAACGTTTTGGCTCCCGGATGCCGCAAACCTGGAAGTGACTGTTCCGGTTTGCAAACGTTCTTTGGAACCCAAAGGTCCGAAGTGTGCATCAAAGTACATATATTAGTGAGAATAACAGACAAAAATGCAGAGAGTTTAGGGAAGAAGAGAAGAAGAAGAGTTTGGATTTGATATCCCGCTTTATCACTACCCGAAGGAGTCTCAAAGCGGCTCACATTCTCCTTTCCCTTCCTCCCCCACAACAAACACTCTGTGAGGTGAGTGGGGCTGAGAGACTTCAGAGAAGTGTGACTAGCCCAAGGTCACCCAGCAGCTGCATGTGGAGGAGCGGGGACGCGAACCCGGTCCACCAGATTATGAGTCTACCGCTCTTAACCACTACACCACACTGGCTGCACAAACGTATACTGCCTGGAAAACTGCATACAAAAAACTGCATTTTAAAAAACTGCATACTGGGGATGGGGGTGGGAATTGTGAGGACTTTGTAAAAGAAATGTGGTGAAACTAACTTAAAGTTGGAAGAATGAGACACAGAAATTGCTCCAAAGAGAGCAAGCCACCTGCCACATCAGAATGTGCAAACTTGGAAACTGCACCAGATTCCCTGGCTAAGGCCAAACCACTTTTCCTGTGTTTGGGGGGAAAAAACCACATCCTTAGTTCTAAAATAAAAACCACCGCCCAAAATATAGCCATCTATGTGGGATATATTTTATGACCATCTGGTTGCTGCAATGAAGTTTTTTTGAAAACAAGACCTCCATTGCTTCCCACAATCTTGCAAAATGAGAAGATGCTACACTCGGGGCACAGCTGGAAGGGTGGGGCGCATGTCTCCAGCTGTTTCCACTTCTCCCAGAACTTCTCCCAGCCCCAAATCCGGACTAAAATGTAGGCTAGCAGGTCATCTTCCTGTTGCTGTTGTTTCGAAGGCATGGAGATGGCAAGCTGGTGTTTTGATCCGCCCCCAAAGAAGGCCCTCCTACACAACTCGTATGGCCAGGAGTCGAGAGGAAGGTGACCTTTTCCTAGACTTGGAAGCTCTCCCTTTGCCTTAGAGCTTCGTGGCAGCGGCTGGCTGGCTCCCAGAGAGCTTATGCATAACTAGGAATGGGGAATACGTTGGGTTCAGTTTGCATTTAAAGACGAACCTGGCTAGTTTGCACTTTATGGGAACTGAAATGTGGCCAAAGTCACACTCTTCTGAACGTTGCAATGCAGGAATGAATGTGTTGTCTCTTCGGTTGTCGATAGTACATGGCAGCAGGGAATGCCTTGCCTTGCTTTAACTGTACAGTATGTGCATCTACACATGCAAGTCGCCCTGAAAGCCGCTGTGGCCGCAGGGCATTGTGCAAATGCTCTAAAAACAAAGCCATCACCCTCTCTTCTGGGGCCGGCAGGTGCTGCTTCCAGCATGACTGCTGCTACGGGGAAGCCGAGAAGGAGGGCTGCTCCCCCAAGTTGCAGAAGTACACCTGGGAGTGCAAGAACAACTCGGCAAAGTGTGGTAAGTGGATATTCCCCTCGCGGGGAGGAGCTTTGCTGCCACGACAGCAGCTGCATCCGGCAACCTCCCCTCCTGCCCTCTCTTAAAGGTAAAGGGACCCCTGACCATTAGGTCCAGTCGTGGACGACTCTGGGGTTGCAGCACTCATGACGCTTTATTGGCCAAGGGAGCCGGCGTACAGCTTCCGGGTCATGTGGCCAGCCAGGGGCGTAGGAAGTGGGGGGCGGTCTGCCCCAGGTTCCATCATGGAGGGGGTGACAAATTATCAAGGAACAATTACTGCCCTACTAGGGTGGTTCATAAAAAACTGGTTTGTTTGTTTTTGAAAATGCCTGCTCCAAAGGTCTTATCTTACTACACTAGGGATTACATAGCTATATATGAAATTTCATGCATCTCAGTTAATATCTTGACCCTCCTCCACGAAAATAGCTGTTTACTTGGCCTTTTTCCTATGTCGTGAAGGCTGAAAGTTCAACAGCACTTACTGTTCCCAACCCTAACCCTGCGGAAAGCCATCTAATTTGACTTTAATTTGATTTTGACATGTTTTTAGTAGGTAATTTAATTATTGTTTGATTTTATATCAATGTTATGCATCTGATGTTAGCCGCCCTGAGCCCGACTTAGGCCGGGGAGGGCGGGATATAAATACAAGTTTATTTTTACTTATTATTATTCCTTTGTAAGAAAATATGAAATAACGCAAAACCATTTTTGCAGGCAAAAAAAAAAAATCAATGGGGGGGGTGACAAGAAATTTTCCGCACCGGGTACCACCTGACCTTCCTACACCTCTGTGGCCAGCATGACTAAGCCGCTTCTGGCAAACCAGAGCAGCGCACGGAAACGCCGTTTACCTTCCCGCTGGAGCGGTACCTATTTATCTACTTGCACTTTGACGTGCTTTCGAACTGCTAGGTGGGCAGGAGCTGGGACCGAGCAACGGGAGCTCACCCCATCGCGGGGATTCGAACCGCCGACCTTCTGATCAGCAAGCCCTAGGCTCAGTGGTTTAACCCACAGCGCCACCCGCGTCCCTTATGCCCTCTCTTAGGGATGCAGTTTTAAGAGACTCATTTTGCATTTTCCATTTCTTCTCAGAACCAAGGGCAGAGACTCCCCACTTGAAACTGCCCAATAAGCTACTCCAAGCAGGCATGGCATCAGAGTTGGGTAGAGTTGGCAGGGCACCCATGCTGCAGCTGGATTGCTGGAGCTGACCCTGGCCTCCTTCGGCTTCTCCAACAGCTGGTCCCACTGGCATGGACATTGGCAGCTTTGCAGCCACCAACTGTCCCCTTCATTCAGCCTGGTGGGCATATCTGCTAGTAGCATCAGCAGCCCTCTTTGGCTAGGAGCTGAATGCAATGCTCAGTATCCTGACACCAAGCCCTGCACTGCAGGGAAAACAACACAGCCCTGATCCGGCTTGGATTCTTTAGCTGTGATTCCTGCATTGCATGGGGTTGGACTAGATGCCCCCTTGTGGCCCCTTCCAACGCTACAGTTCTGTGATTCTAAGGCACAGGAGATATTCTAGCTGTAAGCAAGGAATTTCAGGTGTCCATGTCAGATTAAGCAGGTGTGGGGAACCTTTGGCCCTCCAATTGCTGATGAACTACAACTTGGACATTGGGGATGTCGTGGGATAGTTCAGTAAATATGCAGATCTTGTGTGAAAAATGGCAAATTCCATGCTAGGGTTCATTAGGAAAGGAATTTATCACCATGCTGTTATACAAATCTAGGGGGCAGCAGCATTTGGAGTACAGTTCTGGTCGCCTCGCCTCAAAAAGGATATGGAAAAGGTTCAGAAAAGGGCAACTGAAATGTTCCAATGGGATGGAGGGGCTTCCCCTGTGAGGAAAGATGGCAGCTTAGAGAAAAGGCAAGTAAGAGGCGACATGATAGGAATTTTTAGGATTACGCATGGCATGGAGAAAGTGGATAGAAACTTTTCTCCCGTTTTCGTAACATTGGAACTTGTGGACATCTGTGAAAGCTGAATGTTGGAAGATTCAGGATAGATAACAGAAAGGACTTCTTCACTCACTGCATGGTTAAACTGCGGAACTCGCTCCCACAGGAGGAAGTGATGCCCACCAACTTAGATGACTTAAAAAGAGGATTAGCCAAATTCAGGGAGCAGAGGGCTGTTGATGGCTGCTAGATGGGAATTGGGAGTCTAGGGCAGTAGGTTAAAGGAGGCTGCTCTACCCACTTACAGTGGGACTTACTTCTGAGCAACCACACATAGGATGTGCTTCATCCCATTAGTGTTTCTGTCGTTCCTAACGACACTGGCCCTCCCAAGACCCTGGGCATCCAGTTTTATTCAAAATATTTAGTAGCTAAGTAAGTATTTCATTCCCTCTCGTCCTACTGAAGGCCAGAAAAATCTGGCGCATTCTGGTACCCATTTCGCAACGCCCCGAATGACGGGCTTGATTCCTGACCTCCCTTTTTCTTTTCACAGACGATATAGAAGACAAGTGCCAAAAAATGGCCTGCGAATGCGACCGTGAAGCAGCCAAGTGTCTGGCGAGAGCCCCCTACAATTCCAAGTATTTGTTCTGGCCAGATACTTTATGTGGGTCGTTCAACCCTCAATGTGAAGACGATTAAGAAAGGGCATCACTTGGGCCAGACTTCACGGACATGGGATGTTCCCTTCCAAGAGTCACTTCTCAAAAACAAATCAAAGCGGCTCTAGATTTCACCCAGCTTTGGTGGGTGTTGTCTAGACAAACACACCAACTTCCAAATAATTTCAGCCATTCTTCAAACAGGAAACGTTTCCCCAAACAGAAGAGGGATAACATACTCCAACCCAGCTCATTGGCCCAAGTGACAGAAGGCCACCTACCTAACCTCGGTACATCTCATTTCAATTCAGTATGTGATATTCTCCTCTTGGTTATAAGTCTGAAGTGTTGTCCAGAAAGGACTCAGCCCCCAGAGTAACCATTTCCTTATCTTATATACCCCAGGCAAACGTTTGCTTGACCATGAAACCTCAGGCCAGCCTACCTCACAGGGCTGTTGTGAAGGGAAGAAGGGGGAGAGGGAGAAGAACAACAGTGTTTGGTAAAAATGTAATACTAATAATAAATAATAGAAAAAAAATCTTCCGTTTTAATTCTTAAAAATGTTCATATGCAAATCTGAAGGTCATATCATTACAAACGCAGAGTCAAGTTTAATTTATAGGGGCACATCATTTAAAATAAAGCTAATCTTGGTTTTGGCATACATTTAACAAGTGGCAACAGGAGGCGTTTATCTACGTACAGGAAAAAAGCCCACCGTCTCACGATCAAGTGGTATTTACGTGCAGAACATCTTTCCCCTGCATTTTTCAAAAAAAAATATGTGAGCGGTTGGCAAGTAGATCTAATAAATCAATACAGCAACAGAAATTACCGGTACTTCAAATTCACAAACACGACCAGAGCTGTGTGTATAAGGAAAAGGGGGCCGAGTCAGCATCTGAGCCATATACAGCTGCTTAACGTGTAAATGCAGGACTCGTTTTGCACGAAAAAGGAGCCTGACTGCTCCGATTTCTCATCAGGCTTCTTGTGTCGCACGGCCGGATACAGAGAGTGGCACGCAAAAGTTGGCGCTTCGATTAGTCCAAAAGCAAACGTTCTGAATATAGGGGAATTAATTGTTCCTTCTCCTCAAGGAAAAGCAGAAAAGCACCTCCCTTCATTCGTTGCCCCCGTCACAGCTTTGAAAAGGAAGACTTGCTGCAAAAGGAGGTGTGGCATTAAAAAAAAATAATCACAAGTTTTGTCACTGTGGGAAGAAAATTAAATTGCCTTTTTTGGGGGCCAGCTCCCTGCCACCAGATGGTTCAGGACTGCACAGCACAGTGCCGATCCCAGAACACGCCATCAAAGCACTTGAGTTTCCAAGCGACGGATTTCTTTCACCACAAGATCAATGTTTATAATGGGGTTAAAGTACAAAGCCCAGTAGAACAGGCAGTTGCAAACAAACTGAGGAATAACTGGCCAGAAAATAGCCATGAGGAGTCCCTGGGTGGATACTTTCCAGAAATGGCCCCACATCCGGTGAGGAATTGTCCTAGATGGGGAGGGAAAAGAGCAGATTAGATCTCATTTCCAAGGAACCTTTGGAACTCTGGCAGATAATAGATAATTTATTGTCATTGCACAAGTTCAAGCACAACGCTATACAAGTGCAACGAAATTGCATGCCATCCCGTAAAAACAGAAAGAAAGAAAGAAAAAACAAAACAAAAAACAGCACAAAACACACACACACCAAAAAAAAGCCACACATACACACACATACACCCAACACAACTCTCCAAGGTCATATTATCTGGTTACAGCATTTAAGATGGTTATAGCTCTTGGGTAGAAACTGTTCTTCAATCTATTTGTTCTTGATCTAATTGTTCTATATCTTCTACCCGAAGGCAAGTGGTGCAAAGAGGCTATATTCTGGATGAGATGGATCCTTTAAAATATTGTTAGCCTTTTTAAGGCAACGGGAACTGTATAGTTCTTCCAGAGATGGGAGAGGATGACCAATAATATTTTGGGGTGTGGTTATGACCTTCTGAAGTACCTTCTTCTCCCTGGCTGTGCAGCTGGAGAACCAAGCACAAATACAGTATATAAGAATGCTCTCTATGGAGCCTCGGTAGAAGGACACCAGCAGTCTCTCACTCAGATTGTTCTTCTTTAAAAGTCTGAGGAAATAAATTCTCTGCTGGGCCTTCTTTACCAGAGCAGTAGTATTTGCGCTCCAGATGCCGCCCTAAAAACACCGTTGTGCAACACACAACAGTTCAGGGAAAGCAAATGCGTTCAATCATTTACAGGAAAACACCAACGTAATAGTTTTAAGGAGAGGTTTAAACAAGCTCAAAAAAGTAACTAAGAGAAAGGAGGGAGGGGAGAACCAAAAAGGGGTGGTGGTCCTCCGACATGTACAGGAAATGTGTGGTTCACGACACTCCTTTTCGTTTCAAATGAAGGTTGCTTATCTAGAGCACTGTAAGTCACATGCTTTTCACTCGTTTGCTCATAAATGAGACGTCAAGTTTACCTTGGGGACTTTCTGATATCCCAAAATAAAAGATCCCTGGCACACCATTGCACGGCTAGCTTTTCCTCCACTGAGCAGGAAGAAGCCGAGTCACAGCTGGGAGATGGAAAAGGAGGAACCTCTCTATTCAGTGCAGGTTCTCTCTTTGATTTCCGCAAAAAGACGGTGAGAAAGAGAGAGAAACATTAAATAAAAAAATTCCTTCCAGTAGCACCTTAGAGACCAACTAAGTTTGTTCTTGGTATGAGCTTTCATGTGCATGCACACTTCTTCACATACACTGAAACAGAAGTCACCAGGCCCTTATATATAGTGAGAGGGTGGGGAAGGGTATTACTCAGATGGGTGATTGGCTGATAGATGTGGTAAAGTATAAATGGATATAAATCTGACATCAGGAATCACAAGACAGAGAAACCAGTAGGAGAACACTTCAATCTCCCAGGACATTCTATACAAGATCTCAAAGTAGCTGTCTTATTACAAAAGAATTTCAGAAATAGACTGGAAAGAGAAGTTGCTGAATTGCAACTTATTACCAAATTTAATACTAAGGAGAGACCTGGTCTGAATAGAGACATTGGATTCTTATCTCATTATACATGATAAAGCTATTTTTAGCCATCTTGCCCATTGCTTTTTCCTGTAAGACCAATTGCAGTCGTTAACAGTCGTCAACAGGTTCACCACACCTATCAGCCAATCACCCATTTGAGTAATACCCCTCCCCACCCTCTGTTTCAGTGTATCTGAAGAAGTGTGCATGCACACGAAAGCTCATACCAAGAACCAACTTAGTTGGTCTCTAAGGTGCTACTGGAAGGGATTTTTTTTATTTTTGTTTTGACTACAGCAGACCAACACGGCTACCTCCCTGTAACAGAAACATTAAAGGGATTTTACAAGTATACAAAAACAGGGTTGCTAATTCTGGAAGGTAGGAGGGTCCGAGAGGGACTCACTTCAGCTCCCGTCTTGACCACAGCCTCCAGAAGGAGAAGAGCTCCAGCACAGAGAGCAGCATGGCGTTGACGATGATGAACCGGGACGTCCAGTAGTGCACCTCTAACCAGTCCCAAGCAAACTCAGCTATTAGCTGGTAGGGCAGGAAAAAGTATTTCACGAAGAATTCTCGCCACTGTTTCCAAGCGGGCTCCTTCAGGTCCTGAGAGAGACAGAAAGCGTCCAGGAAAAAACAGGCCGGCACCACACCAAATTATCCCTGATTCAAATGTTGCCATCAGAACCTAGTTCTTGCTACTGGCAACGTTTATTGACCACTTTTCTTTTGAAAGCAAATAAAAATATTTCTGCCCAGAAGTGGCTTAGGATCTGTGTGTGTGTGTTCGCTTTTAGCCCAAAGCGAAGCCATTTCAGATGGACAGCAGGCTAGAAAAAACATGGCCGTCAACACTGGGGATACTGGCGTGGCTCTTAAACATGACGATGCTGGTAATCTTGGCAGGAAGCATTTTCTCATCTCAGTGTTTAATGCTACAGTGGGGTTTAAGAGTCTGTACTAGGATTTCCCAGGAAGATTTCTGGCAGTTCAATCGCTGGAGCGAGCACATTTTGTCCATACTGGATATATGCCACCTTTGGAAAACAGTACTTTAAGCAAGCATAACATGAAGGAAAGGCACCCTGTATCGCTGCAAATATCTTTAAAGGTAAAGGTAAAGGACCCCTGACAGTTAAGTCCAGTTGCAGACGACTCTAGGGTTGTGGCGCTCATCTCGCTTTACAGGCCGAGGGAGCCGGCGTACAGCTTCCGGGTCATGCGGCTAGCATGACTACGCTGCTTCTGGCAAAACTAGAGCAGTGCACGGAAACGCCGTTTACCTTCCCACCGGAGTGGTACCTATTTATCTACTTGCACTTTGACGTGCTTTCGAACTGCTAGGTGGGCAGGAGCTGGGACAGAGCAACGGGAGCTCACCCCGTTGTGGGGATTCGAACCGCCGACCTTCTGATCAGCAAGCCCAAGAGGCTCAGTGGTTTAGACCACAGCGCCACCCGCGTCCCTCATATCTTTATGTGGTGGCAATTAATGTATTTGGCGTCTGCCAAACCTGCAGAGGAACACAGAAATTTGCTTCACACTAAAGCCTGCCTGCACCATACATTCAAAGCAGTATCTATGCCACTTTAAACAGTCTTGGCTTCCCCCAAAGAATCCTGGGAAGTCTAGTCTGTTAAGGGGGCTGAGAGTTTTAAGAGACACCTGCTCCCTTCATAGAGATATGGTTCTAAAGAGTGATTTAGCAATCAATACCGATGTGTAGAGATATCCCACGTTTTCTACCAGTGATAAACAGTATTTTTAGTAATTTCTTTCTCTATACAGTTGTACTTTGGAAGTCGAACGGAATCCGTTCCGGAAGTCCGTTCGACGTCCTAAACGTTCAGAAACCAAAGCGCGGCTTCTGATTGGCTGCAGGAGCTTCCTGCAGCCAATCGGTAGCCACGGAAGCCCCACTGGACGTTCTGCTTCCGAAAATCATTCAAAAACCGGAACCCTCATTTCCGGGTTTCGATCGTTCGGGAGCCGATTTGTTCGGGAGGCAAGGCGTTTGAGATTCAAGGTACGACTGTAATTGTGTTTTGTAAGAATCATGAGTATTCTATGTTGTCGTTTTCATTATTATTATTATTGATATATTTCTCTTTATTATAATTTATAAATGTGTTTGGATTCTAGATCTCAATGTGTTAAAAACCTTCAAAAAATTGTTAAATAAAATGAATTGCAAAAGCCCTTGGCTTCCTACCCCCATGATGTTTGCCCCCTTTTTCGCTCCTGGGGGCATTTCTCACAGAGCTTTTAGCGAGGGACGCTGATCTGCAACCTCAAAGCATTCTGCACTGCTGCCCCCACATAACCCCTTCCCATTTTTCTGGTGTTCGGGAGGGGGGCATGCTCCCAAGGCGGACGTCTCCCGCTCTTACTTACTAGCAGCTTTGCGAGAATGTCCTCCAGCTCCTCCTCCTGCACAGGACAGATGGTGTGGAGGAAGGGGAGGAAGACGTCCGTGTAATCAAAGAGGTACAAGTAGAGCATGGTGAGCCGAGGGGAGCTCTTCAAGGCGTACAACAGGAACAGAGACTTCCCGGGATGCACCGCCTGGAATGCGAGGAAACGGAGAGGAACGGGGGAGAGTCAGCCGTTATGCACGAGGAAGAGTAAACGGAAGTGAGGGAGAGGGCAAAAGGGCTTCTGTGTAATGCATCTTTGTCTCACCAACCTCTTCACCCTCCAGGTGTGTAACATAAGATCAGAGTCATATTAAGTAAGGTTCACATGAACCCTGCCTAACTGGGGGGAGGGGGCTCTATCTTCTTCTGTTCTGACGCTTCAGAGATCAGAGGCGTCGCTATAGATAGCAGAATGAGAGATCGCTGCCCCCACCCGACACCCCGGGGCAATCCTGCTCCCTCACTGCTCAGCCCTAATTCTAGATCACCAATAAACCAGTTAAAAAGAACAGGTCCCAATACCAACCCTCCATTTTCCACATCCCACCACTGAGAAAACTGTCCATTTATTAATACAGTCGTACCTTGGAAGTCAAATGGAATCCGTTCCGGAAGTCTGTTCGACTTCCAGAATGTTCGGAAACCAAAGCGCGGCTTCCGATTGGCTGCATGAAGCTCCTGCAGCCAATCGGAAGCCACGGAAGCCCTGTTGGACGTTCGGGTTCCGAAGAAAGTTTGCAAACTGGAACAATCACTTCCGGGTTTGCGGCGTTCAGGAGCCAAAACGTCTGAGAAACAAGGCATTCGGGATCCAGGGTACGACTGATTCTATTCCTAAGTAAGTCCTCATTCATAAGAGGATCTCTGTGGTTATATCACGACTACTCAGCTTACTCAGGGATAAATTTTCGGGGATAAATTTTCAAAACCCTTGGTCAATTGGTTCATTTCTGCTGACACGCTTGGGGAGGGGAAAAACCCTCTAGATGTTGAGACAGGACATACCCCTGGCAAAAACCATGCTGATTCTACTTCAGCAAGGCTTGTTCCTCCTGCTTGGCAATTCTACCTGTTTAGTGGTTTCCCCACTACTGACGTTAAGCTAACC
The DNA here is from genome assembly GCA_034641395.1 of Darevskia armeniaca. Lineage (NCBI taxonomy): Eukaryota > Metazoa > Chordata > Lepidosauria > Squamata > Lacertidae > Darevskia > Darevskia armeniaca. Next base: position 23,179 of record JAWWNF010000855.1, on the reverse strand, counting down.
AGCCTTTCATTCCCCAGATCCCTATTATAAATTAGGTAAAGGGTAAAGGGACCCCTGACCATTAGCTCCAGGCGTGGACAACTCTGGGGTTGTGGCGCTCATCTCGCTTTATTGGCCGAGAGCCGGCATACAGCTTCCAGGATATGTGGCCAGCATGACTAAGCCGCTTCTGGCGAACCAGAGCAGCGCACGGAAACGCCGTTTACCTTCCCGCCGGAGCGGTACCTATTTATCTACTTGCACTTTGACGTGCTTTCGAACTGCTAGGTGGGCAGGAGCAGGGACCGAGCAACGGGAGCTCACTCCGTCGTGGGTATTCGAACCGCCGACCTTCTGATCAGCAAGCCCTTGGCTCTGTGGTTTAACCCACAGCGCCACCCGCGTCCCTTATTATAAATTAGTTCCCCGTTATTAATCAGCAGGAGGGGATTTGCTCTGTGGATTTCTTCCTTTAGGCCAGACCTGCATCAAGCAGTCCCAAGTGTAACTGTGTAAGATATCATTAGAGTAGGCAGTGGGGAAGGAGCTGGCCAGCATTAAATTGCACACTGTGTCATTTGCTGTCAGATGCAGGAAATTCCACGGAAATTGGGGAGACCCCCTGCTCCTCTGTAAAATGGCTTCAAGCCAGGCTAAGACACTTTTATTTTATTTTATTTTATAATTTATTTATTTATTTATTGCATTTCTACGGCACCTTTCTCTTCCAAGGAGCTAAAGTTGGTGTCCATGGTTCTCCTTCGCCCCATTTCATCCTCACAACAACCCTGTGAGGTAGGTTAGGCTAAGATATGTCAACTGGCCCAAGGTCACCCAATGAGCTTCATGGCTGAGTGGGGCTTTGAACCCTGGTCTCCCAGGTGCTAGTCCAACACTCAAACCATTACGCCGCACTTGGGTGACACAGGCTGAAGACAGGATGGGGACCAGACTCAGAGCAGGGCTGGGTTGCAGCAGGGATGCCGAGGATCAAAACACCACAGGGACAGAAGAGTGATTTGGCGCAGGGGTTAAAGGTCTACGGCCACTGGAGGCAGGACTTCCTGTAACATCCTCTCACCTTGTACTCCCAAAGGTTCTGCGGTGGTTTGACCCCCAGCATCTTCACGCGTTCTAGTTCCGTCATAATGGCCTTCCTGTGGCCACTGTTCTCTACATTGTAAGGAGCCTTTGAGAAGTCCTCGTCCGTGAGCGTTAGCAGGAGCCTGCAAGACCAGGAGTTACCGTTACACGAAGGAAACGCCCTGTGCCCTGCTCCAAATCGCGCTGAACTACCAAGCCGAATATCACCATCAAGACAAGACGGGTCTGTGGATATTTGCACTGAGAGCAAAGCGCATCTGCCTACTCTAGAATTTTAGACATGGTCCTAGCAAGAGGACTAACAGGGAACTATTGCTAACAGCCACGCTACAGAATAAAAACTTACTTTGAACACAACAAGACTTTATTTTTTGTTTTGCCCCTGTGTTCACATCACCTGAGGAACACAAAACCTTTGATAAGCAAGGCACCAGGTACAATGCAGTTTCTCTCTCAATAATCTCAGAGCATCACCAAAGGGATCTTCCTCACCTCCCATTAACACGCTCAAGTAAAAACCTCTCCTTGTAGAGGGAAGTCCAGGGTCCCAGCTGCCCCAGCCAGTGTACCACCTCCCCAGCAGTCCATTTTGCAACGGGTTTGTGGACGAGGAGGTCATCTTCCAACTCCCGGCTGCTCCAGTGATAGCCGAGCAAAACTACCTAGAAAGCAATGAAGAGGGTCCATGAAGGGTTATGCACAGGAGTGACTGGGGCATGTTTCAGGTGTTTAATACAAGAGCAAAGCACCCAGCAGGGCCCAGAAGATAGTGCTGGACTTGATTGATTGATTTTAATTATATCCCACTTTTCCACAATGAGATGTGCCCAAAACAGCTTGCAACAAACATTCAAAAGCATCAAAATAGAGAACACTGGAAATACAAATATTATAAATACGGAACATGCAAGTGAATTCAAAACTACAAAAATCAACAATTTAGCAAACAGAGTAATTTCAATATTACAAAAAAAACCACCCAATGTAGGCTTAAGTACAGTCGTACCTTGGTTCTCGAACACCTTGGTACTCCTACGTTTTGGCTCCCGAATGCTGCAAACCCGGTTTTCCGGTTTGCAAACCTTTTTCGGAAGCTGAAAGTCCGACGTGGCTTTCACTTGACTGCAGAAAGCTCCTGCAGCCAATCGGAAGCTGCGCCTTGGTTTTCAAATGGTTTCGGGAGTCAAACGGACTCCTGGAACGGATTAAGTTCGAGAACCAAGGTAAAGGTAAAGGGACCCCTGACCATTAGGTCCAGTTGCAGACGACTCTGGGGTTGCGGCGCTCATCTCGCTTTATTGGCCGAAGGAGCCAGTATACAGCTTCCAGGTCATGTGGCCAGCATGACTAAGCCGCTTCTGGCGAATGAGAGCAGCGCACGAAAACGCCGTTTACCTTCCCACCGGAGCGGTTCCTATTTATCTACTTGCACTTTGACGTGCTTTCGAACTGCTAGGTGGGCAGGAGCAGGGACCAAGCAACGGGAGCTCACCCCGTCGCGGGGATTCAAACCGCCGACCTTCTGATCGGCAAGCCCTAGTCTCTGTGGTTTAGACCACAGCGCCACCTGGGTCCCCAGGTACAACTGTACATAAATAGAAAGCAAAAATGAACATTCACCAACAGTAAAGTTTCTGGTGCTGGCATTCCAAGGAGCCTGGTTTAAATACAGCTTGGAGGGGGAGATGACATACAGCTGGAAAGCCTGATAACCAAGGACTCATTGAGTGACACCCTCCCATAACAGCACACCCTATGGGGCTGCTGAGATGATGATGGAACTCTGCACGGTGGAAGCGCTAGGGAATATATTATGGGAGCCCTGCAGCTGAACTGAGCACTAGGCTTCATGCACCATGTCAAACATTACTCTTCCCTCTGGGTACCTTTCCACTTTCTAGTCTCCAGCATGTTCTTTGGGGACGTCAACCTGTAGGAGGGGGAAAGAGGTGGAGACCTACCTTCCCCCTGGTGGCCGCAGCCAAATGCCAGGCATCCCAGCTACTGCAGAGAAGGGCCCTGGAGATTCACAGCTAATCAGTGTAGACAATACTGAGCTGCATGGATCAATGGTCTGACTCAATATAAGGCAACTTCCAAAGGCAGACAAAAACCGAATCTGGCAGCAGCAAACCTCTATAGGCTTCCCTTCACCTTTCCTGCTCAAGGGAACTAAGATGGAGGGCAATAGGATGCCCTTTGAAATTTCTCTGAAGGGGCCCATTAAGACAGGAGACTTGTTAAGTTTTCTGCAAGTATACATTCAGCTCTTCAAAAACCCATCCTCAGCAAAGCCCTTTAGACAGAGCTGTTCTGGCCTTGGAATCAGCTTGGAATCAACTTGATCCCCTCCCCCTCTTTCCTTTTTCCTTATGTGATGGAACTCCTATTTGGGGACTTCTCTGGCATTTTTCTGGCCCATGTAGGACCAGTCTGGATAGTTGGCCTACCTGAAGATTTGACGATTTCTTCCCCAAATCGTTTCTGATTTGAGTTTCTACTGAAATGAGGCTGCACTTTAATGTTGTATTTTAATCTTGTTTTTAAGTTGTATTTTAATCAATTGTTTTTATACCTGGTGTTAGCCGCTCTGAGCCTGGTCCTGGCTGGGGAGGGCGGGGTATAAATAAAATTTATTATTTTTTATTTTTATTTTTATTTTTATTTTTATTATTATTATTATTATTATTATTATTATTATTATTTCCCACCAGCACAAGGCTTTTAAAAGGGGGAGACTTACAGCCACGCAAGTTAGCGCTGTCAGCACGCCGGAGAAAAATCCCCCTCCTCGAGGATTAATTCGCCCCGCCGTTGGAGCTGCAGAGGTCTGATCGCTCCCGTATTTCTGAAAGGCGGCGAGGCTGAGGGACGCGTCGCTGTTCTGCTGGATGTCGTCCTTCCGCTGCTCGATAGCGTCTGGAAACAGTTTTTCGATTGCGTCCCTGGAAAAAGAGAGCGTTACTTTGCAAGACTTCTTCCTGCAGTTTGCGGCCAGTCCGTATGGGGCCTTCTCCTCTGCACTGAGGCGGGGGCAAGTGACTGGAGTGCTGGACTGGGGAGACCTGGGTCCAACTCATCGGTCGTGAAGATCGCTAGCTGTCCTCGGGCCAACTGTACTCTCTTCTCAGCCTGGCCTACCTTACAGGACAGATAAATGAGCTACCATGAGCTCCGTGCAGGATGAGTTGGGTACAAACAGGTGATAACAGAAAGTCCTGGCCAGAGGCGTAGGAAGGTCAGGTGGTAACTGGTGCAAAAATTTCTTGTCACCCCCCCACACACACATTGATTTATTTATTTTTGCCTGCAAAAATGGTTTTACGTTATTTCATATTTTCTTACAAAGGAATAATAATAAGTAAAAATAAACTTTTATTTATATCCCGCCCTCCCCGGCCAAAGTCGGGCTCAGGGCGGCTAACATCAGATGCATAACATTGATATAAAATCAAACAATAATTAAATTACCTCCTAAAAACATGTCAAAATCAAATTAAAGTTTAATTAGATGGCATTCCACAGGGTTAGGGTTGGGAACAGTAAGTGCTGTTGAAATTTCAGCCTTCACAACATAGAGAAACAGCCAAGTAAACAGCTATTTTTGTGGAGGAGGGTCAAGATATTAACTGATATGCATGAAAATTTCATATATAGCTATATAATCCCTAGTGTAGTAAGATAAGACCTTTGGAGCAGGCATTTTCAAAAAACAAACAAACCAGTTTTTTATGAACCACCCTAGTAGGGCAGTAATTGTTCCTTGATAATTTGTCACCCCCTCCATGATGGAACCTGGGGCAGACCGCCCCCCCCCCACTTCCTACGCCCACTTCCTACGCCCCTGGTCCTGGCTAAACCCTTTAAACTGGGGGGGGGGTCTTTTACAACCATATTATCTCACGGAAAGTGAAATTAAAAATGAAATTAAAAGTATGAAAATCGTACGGCCAACAGTTCTTACTAAGCAAAGAGGGCAGACTAACATATCTCAACCATTGTATGAAGACCACATATCACAGTCCTCGACTGTGCTAGAATCACCTGAGAAGAATGTTGACTTTGGGGAATCCTTCCCATTTCCCCCTGCATTCTGGACACTCGTTCTTCTTGGAAGATGTCCACCATAGTGCCAAGCAATGCCTACAGAAGCTGTGCCCACAGTTCAAGGTGGTAGGATTGACGAGAATATCATAACAGCAATGGCAAGAGAATTCGCTGACGGATATCCGCCGGCTGACCCCGGGAGAAGCAGCTGTCTGAACTTCCAGCCTCTCCGACGGCCACTTCAAACCCTCCTCCATGTCCTCTTTGTACCTGCAGCAGCCAGCACAACGCCCGCACGTCCCTAGATCTGGAAGCACGCCACAAGCTATGGGAAGAGAGTGAGCCCGTTATGTTTCTCCGTGAACACAATCCAATGTGTAAAGAAAAATGCATCGTTAATGCAACGAGATAGGTGGTGGTTATTGTTATTTGTCACACGTAGGGGGTTTCTTTCCCCCGCTGGACGTTCCAAGAAAGACGAAGAGTGATTCTGCCAAAAGGCTTTTATCTAAGTTATTTACATTCATGTACAGAGAACATAAATCATGTCTGCTCAGTCCGACTCAGAACTCCCGAGTGAGCCGCGATTTTGGCGCCAGTCGCAGCACCTCGGGAACCGGAAATGCCTAGTCCTCCTTCTTCTGGTTCCCCCAGACCCTGGACCCGGTCCCTGGGATGCTGGCTGAAGCCTCAGCACTCCCCCCTCTTCTCCAGCACTCCCACCCAACGAGGAAGGGGAGGAGGAAGAGGAGGAAGAGGGGTCTGTCTCCAAAAGCTCTGGCTGCTGCCTGTACTGGCTTAGAGCTGGACTGGCAGGGGGGGTCTGCAGTTCCCCCCTGACAGTTATTATTTATTAAATCTGTGTATCGCCCTTCATCCGAAGATCAAAGGGTGGTTCACAGCATAGAAATACAAAATGAGAACAGAATACATAATAAAACAAAAAGAAACCAATAACCCCACTCCCACAAGCTCATTTAAAAAGCCATAGACTATTAATCAGCCAAACACCGGGCTGAAGAGGAACGTTTTCGCCTGGCACCTAAAGATGCATAGTAAACATGCCGGGTGAGCCTCCCTGGGGAGTGTTCCCCAAAACGGGGAGCCGCTACAGAAAAGGCCGGTCATCATGTTGCCACCCTCTGGACCTCTCGTGGGAGAGGCACACAAAAACGGGCCTCAGGTGATAATAGCACGGTCCAGGTCAGTTCATTAGGGGAGAGGCAGTTCTTGAGCTACTGTGGTATTGAGCTGTTTAAAGCATTACAGGTCAAAAACAGCACTTTGAATTGGGCCCAGAAACTAATTGGCAGCCAATGCAGACAGGCCAGAATCGGTGTAATATGCTCAAATCTTCTTGCCCCGGTTAGCAAGCTGGCCGCCGAATTCTGCACCAGCTGAAGCTTCCGTACCATCTTATAATAATAATAATAATAATTTATTATTTATACCCCGCCTATCTGGCTGAGTTTCCCCAGCCACTCTGGGCGGCTTCCAACAGAACATTAGAATGCAGTAATCTATTAAACATTAAAAGCCTCCCTAAACAGAGGCAGTGCCACGTATAACACATTGTGGTAATCTAACCTAGAGGTTACCAGAGCACAGACAACAGAAGTCAGGCTATCCCTGTCCAGACAGGGGAGCAGCTGGGCACCAGCCAAAGCTGTTGGAAGGCACTCCGAACCACTGAGGCCACCTGAGCCTCAAGCAGCAGCCAAGAATCCAGGAGTACTCCCAAGCTACGTACCCGCTCCTTCAGAGGGAGTGCAACCTCCCATCCGTCTGGTCTAAGGAACCACCCACTAACAGTGCCTCAGTCTTCTCTGGATTGAGCTTCAATTTCCTAGCTCTCATCCAGTCCATCATTGAGGCAGGACACCAATCCAGCACTTCTGCTGCCTCACCTGCAGACGCAAAGGAGATGCGGAGCAGTGTGTCATCAGCATATTGCTGACAACGTACTCCAAAGCTCTGGATGACCCCCACTTAGTGGTTTCATGTAGATGTTAAACAGCATAGGGGATACAATTGAACACTGAGGAACCCCACACCGAAGGCTCCACAGGGCCAAAGATCACAGCTGTAATGGGAGAGGCGATGTCTTCTAGTACTAGGTAACTCTGGAAAGGAATGTTGTTGTCACAACAACAAAGGAATTAAGAGTGGTCACAGGCTCTTAATTATCCAATGGAATGAGTTAATAATGACTAGATCCTTTATTAAGTTATAATCTCTATAGTGCGGGGGAGGAAGAGGCAAGAAAGGAAGATATGTTGACTTAGAGGGCTTTATGAGAAAAAAAATCGGAAGAAACTCCTACCAATAGCCAATACTAAAGCAGTTTCTAGCCCTTTAATTATATGCATTTAAAAACATTTCAATCCAAAGTATCATCAGATTATCAAGATTAGCCAACACTAAGATGTCTGAAGAGGCCGGCTTAGGTTTCTCAACTGCCAACAAGGCAGGCCAATATGAAATTCCCAGTTGTGCCAATGTTACCTACATTAAGAGTCTACATGCTTTCCTCCTAATGAAATACAGAATCACTCTACGTACCTGTGGTTGAATCCACACCTCACACATCTCTATTCCTACTAAGGAAAATTTCGCTGGTTCTAAAGGAAGAGATAAAACAGGTCGCTCACTTCAGCAAACGAAAAAACCCTCCTCAGCTGCTGTAAAGAATATTAATCAACAAACTGGCAAAAAGTGTCTCTCGCACACTTTGGAACATGCAAGGGAAATCAAATTAAAAAGTTAATACAACTGCATGCCGAGAAAAGTTGCCTATGTCTATATTCTCCTGCAGGAACAGACTCTAATATCCCCTTTAGAAAATGAAGTCAGAAGCCCCAGAATGTTTGTTGTGTTTACTACAAATCTGGTTCCTTCCTCCCATGGGCTTTATGTAGAATTGGGAAAGTATATTTTAATGCCATGCTTGGAACACATGGGGGCGTGGCAGAGATCAAAGATGCTGCTTACATGTAGAAGGGTTACACAATCCACACAAACTGTTTGCCAACGGCTACCGCAAAACAAATGCAATTTACCGCAAAACAAATGCAATCTACTTCCGGATGCCACTTGCTGGGGGGGGGGGACGGACAGCAGAAGGGGGCTGTTGCCTTCAGGCCGTGGGTACTCGAAAGGCAGCTTTTGGAAATGAAATGCACAACTACTGTACACAGGCCTACCTTACTATGAGCTAGCAAGGAAGTCTTTTTGCTCTTCTAGGCCACAGGTGGGGAACCTGTAGCGATCCAGCTGCAACTCCCATCATCCCTGACCACTGGCCACTCCGGATGGGGCTGATGGGATTTCAAGAGTCCGACAACATCCGGAACCTTCCCTTCCTCTGGATTAGAAAGCTCAATCCTGAATTCAGTTAAGATAGCAAATGAAGCCTCCATGCACAATGCTGGGAACAAACAACAGTGGAAGGTTCCACGCCTCCTCCTGAACATCCCAGAAGAATCTGCCAACAATTCTTGGAGGCAGCTTGCTGGGTACGTTAGGCACACTTTGGGCTGGCCCGGCAAATTTCGCAGTTTCCACACACATCCTGCCTCATGAAACCTGGGACCTGTAGTTTAAGGGAACTGTACTTTTGTGAGGGGATGTTTCTTGTTCGGGGGGGGGGGGGTTGCCTTAAACTTATTGTGCGTACGCAGCCCTCCCTTTACAAACTTGCCTGGCACCAACACTGCTGTCGTTCTGGCACGCTTCAAACCTATTTGTTTGCTTAGTTTAAATGCTTTTAAAATTTGGTTTACACCCTGCTTGGCTGATTTTTAAAACTGCCTCTTTTTAAAGAGCTCGGTTACTGTTTTAATTGTTTTAAAAGTTGCCACTTATTTTGTGGATGTGTGTTGTGCCTCAACGTGCCCTGCCCTCATATAAGTGCCCTTAGCCTGAGAGGAAACTCTCCACCTGCGCAGGAACATTTAAATCTCTGAGTCGTCATCCTCTTCCTCCTCCTCCTCCTCCTCCCTGCCTCTGAACTCTCACCCTGCCTGAAGGGGTCTCCCAGAGAGGGGGGGGGCAGAGCTGCAGGAAGAGAAGGGAGATCACTTCCTCCCCGACACCCTACCTGAGAGTGGGCTGCTTGCTGGCAAATCTCTCACCACCACCACATATTTTTTATTATTATTATTATTATTATTATTATTATTATCTCCAACATTGTCCTCCTTAAAGTTAGAATCACAGAATTATAATGTAGAATCGTAGAGTTCAGGCTGATTTGATTTCAACGGGTCTACTCCGAGTATAACTTACTTCTACACAACACAGAAACGTTTTATAATATTATAATATCAATATAATATAATAATCAATATAATATCATCATCATCATCATTTCTGGGTCCTGCCCATGTAGGCCTTATTCACCGCAGGCCCGTCGAAATGAACCAACCTTAGTTCCTCCTGCCCATTACTTTCAACGGGTCTACTCCGAGTAAAACAACCTCTATTGATAACAACAGCAGAAGCAGAAGCAGCAGCCGCGACGCCGCTTCGGCCTTTCCCTCCCCCGCCCCTTGACCCCTTTGGGGGGGAAGGGGATCCGGGCCCCTCCGACTCCCTCCTCCTCCTCCTCTTCCTCACCCAGCTTGACAGCGGCGGCATCTCCGTCTCCTCAGCTGAGCCCCGCCGGGATCCGCTTCTAGGCGCGCATGCGTGGTGACGCCCGACGCCCCTCTTTGGCTGACGTATCACTTACGGACGGGCGCTTCTTTGTCGCCTAGAGCGCAGCGCCGATCTGTACACAAACTGGAGGGGCGTGGTCGAAATCCCGGAACCAACGGCGGGCACTTCCGGTTCACCTCGGCTGCCATCTTTGACCGACGCGGCTTACTAAAGGTTCCCATCCGCGTCTTGAGCATAGATAGGAGGAAGTCCTAGAGCGGCACGTTCCTTTGTCCGCGAGGTCAGATTTCCGGTTTCTTTTTTCCCGCGCCATATTTGAAGTGGGCGAATGCTCCCCAAAGGGAGGGCTCCCTAACTTCCGCGTAGCTTGCGATTGGACAGCAGCTGGGTGGGCGTGTCTCTTACGTAACGCAGCGCCATAGGCATCCGCTCTTGCTCATTTTCTCGGGGGGCGGGGGAGCATAATGATTTAGGACAGCCCTGCAGTGTAGTCTGGTATGACTTATTTATCGCATTTGTATCATCCGCTTCTTTCAAGAAACCCAGGGGAAGTTACCTCTCACCTTTCCGTCCCCACAACAATCCTTTGAGGTGGTTTAGGTTGAAAGATTGACCCTGCAGGGGACATTGAGGCATAGCTGTCAACCCTCCCTTTTTTTGGCGGGAAACTCCCTTATTCCAATGCCGTTTCCCGCTGCTATCCCGGATATCCCTTAAATCTCCCGGATTTCAAAGGAAGCAGCTCCTCTCCCTCCCTGCCGGCCAGGGAGGCTCCTCAGCTGTGTTGCTCGGCTGCCAATAAGGAGTCTGAGACCGACTGGGGGCGGAGCTTGCATGCCTTGTGCAGCCAGACCCTCATGCCCAACCAGACAGACGCTCTCTCTTTCGCTCACCCGTTCGCGCGCAGCCTCTGGAGCGCAGGGTGGAGAGGCTACTTGGTGCCATTGCACCGCCCTTGCGGCATCCCTTATTTTCAAATCCGAAAGTTTGGAAAAATCCCTTATTTTCAAATCCAAAAGTTGACAGCTATGCATTGAGGCTGAGTGGAGATTCGAACCCACGTCTCCCTGGACCTAGTCTGGTGGTGTAACTACTACCACTATACTGGCAAGTCATATTACCCCTATACTGTATTGATGGGGCCTCAAGCTCAGAGTGGCTTCTGACAACCTTGCAGTGTAATCCAGTGTTGCTTTCCTCACGTTGCAAGGAAACGAAGCTAAGACTGTGGACTACAACAACCCTGCAGTGCAGCCCACTATTACCCACATTATCATCCCTGGTATGCAGGTGGTGAGCAGAGGGAGAGAGAGAGGATTATGACAGCCCTGCAGTGCAGTCTTATTGATCTCCAATTGGGACAGGGGTTAGAACAACCCCAGTGATCCCTAGGCATCGTGCATGGGCTGAGGCTCACAAACCAGTGTCTTGCCTCTGGCTCCAGCAAAAATAAATCCAATTAAATGGTCGTCTCCTCAAACTCCACACTGATGTTGATGCAGCTGGATGCTTTTGCTGCCCTCTTCTTTCATGCAGACACCTTGTGCTTTTACCTCTATAGTGAAGAGGACAGCGCAAATTAAACACAAGAGGAAACTAGGAGGCATTGTGTCATTCCTGGAGTGCCTAACCTTTTCAGACCTGGGGGCACATTTGGAAATCTAAACATCTGCTGCAAGTACCACAAAATGCCCGCTTCACAGAAGAAAAATGAGTGATGTGCAGGACTTCCCAAACCCAGGAAAAACACATCAAAACAAAGATTCCTGCATTGCAGGGGGTTGGACTAGTTGACCCTTGTGGTCCCTTCCAATTCTACAATTCTATGAAAACAAATACGACACAGCAAAAAAACAAGAGATTCCCACCTGGCGGGGTTTGATGTTGCCAGCTTTCAGGTTTGTAATGCAGAGTTGGGCTGCCAACAGGCCTGGTGCCTGAAACCACAGAAAGTTAATGAATGCTTGTGTCTTTTTCATACCCTGTTTCCCCTATTTTAAGACGTAGTCCTAAAATAAGCCATAGCAGGCTTTTTTCGCATTTGCGAAATATAAGCCGTACCCTGAAAATAAGCCATAGTGATAGGCACAGTTCTGGAGGGCGCCAAGGAAAAGGCTGTGCTGGGCTTACGTAGTAAAAATAAGACATCCCCTCAAAATAAGCCATAGTGCGTTTTCTTGAGGGGAAAAAAATATAAGACGGTGTCTTAAAATAGGGGAAACACGGTATTTGTGGTGCCACTGCTCATTATTTGTTGGTTGAGGCTGTGTCGCACTGGCCTTGCAGTGCCTGAATAAATATCCTGTTTGACAGACCATTGCTGTGTAGATTCTATTGGCCACCCAGCTTAACCCACGCATAGACTCAAGGCGCGGATTCCGATTGGTTGCAAGAGCTTCCTGCACTCAAGAGGAAGCTGCAGAAGCCATGTCGGACGTTCAGCTTCCAGAAATGTTCGCAAACCAGAACACTTACTTCCGGGTTTGCAGCGTTCGGGAGCCGATTTGTTCAGGAGCCAAGCCTTTCGGGAACCGAGGTATCACTGTAAATGCATACCTTCCAAGTGCCCCGGAACAAACAGGACATCCCACTTCCCCCCGCACAAGATCTCAGTGGCCATTTGGGGTGCTGTGCAATTGCCCTGAAAAAGTCCCGGGGGGGGGGGGTGTTGCGCTATCACACAGCCCCACCCCCACCCCAAGTGCATGTTTCTGGGTGCTGTGTGAGATCTTTCCCGAGAAAAGGATGAGCAAGGCATAGGTCTCACCCAGGAGCCCATCCCAGAAGACACATGTCCTTGTTTTACTTCAGAAAAAGTTGGTAATGTGTGTGTGTGTGTGTGTGTGTGTGTGTGTGTGTGTGTGTGAGAGAGAGAGAGAGAGAGAGAGAGAGAGAGAGAGAGAGAGAGAGAGAGAGAGAGTATAAAGACTGAGGGCACAAGGAGAAGGGGGTGACAAAGGATGAGATGGTTGGACAGTGTTCTCGAAGCTCCCAACATGAGTCTGACCAAACTGCGGGAGGCAGTGGAAAACAGGCGTGCCTGGTGTGCTCTGGTCCATGGGGTCACGAAGAGTCGGACACCACTAAACGACTAAACAACATATGAATGAAATAAGCAGCCAACTTAATGACCAGTCTTCTCCTGATTTCCAGGTCCTGGAAGGAACTCCAAAAACCAAGCCAGGTCCTCCCTCCCCCAAGTAATGTCTCCACTGCCAAGCTCTGAAACTAAACTTGGCTTCTTGGGAATGCCAGAGAAGTCTGTGGAACTCATCTATTCTGAGAACAAACTAGGGTCTCTTTTTAGCTTGGTGGGAGGGCCTTGGGCATTTAGAAGCCAAGGAAGGGATCGCAGCAGCGGCTTTCCGAATAGTGTAGTGTTAAGAGAGAGGCTCTTCTACAGACGCTGAACCCTGTCTTCTGCGTTCCCACCTAGAGCATCACCCCAAAGATGTGTGTGGCTCTTGAGATGCTGGGAACACGGAAAATGTTGTCCGTCTTCATGATCCTTGCTGCTGTCTGTCTTCAGGGCACCTTGGTCCAGCAGCCTGGGACAGCGGAGCGAAGGAAGCTATTCTTCGAAAGGTTTAGACGATTGGAAGAGCAGGTGAGGCTGGCATAGATTGTCATTATCCTAAGTTCACCAAATAATGTTCTTGATAGTGAGCCCTGCTGTCTGACCAATATAGATCTGTATCTATTATTCTGGACTCTGGAATGTGTTGGCAGTCTAACCTGGGGTGGAAGCAACCTGTTAAACTCATTCGCAAGCTAAAAGCCAAATCTGATCATTCAAAATTCCACAAATATTTAATTTGTTCAAGACTTCAAATTAAACCGTGAGAGTTTGCCCCTTATTTATGTACAAGGTTTTGTTACCCCTGTTTCTATCTCGTCATAACATTAATTCTAGCTCAGTAACAGTAAAATGGTTGAATTGCACAACGTTTCGAAAAACCAGCTTCTTAATTATTGGTATTCTTGCCTTTTGGACATGTAGATCATGTATCGAGTATTTTTTTCCATACAAAGTTTGTTTGCTTTTCAAAATTAAGATGCTAGATTTCTTACCAACCCTTCACAGTAAGTTCCCAGGGCAGGAGACAACAATATAATATACAGTTACGAAAACAGATAAAACAATTACAATTATAAAAAACAACAACTAGTGAAATCATTCCAGCCAGAACAGAACAGTATGTTCTGTGCGGGTTGCACAAAATGAAAACAAGCTACCAGGGTCTTTGTTCTTCATCAAAGGCTGGAAATTAATTTTTCCCATTTTATACATTTGATTTGAAATTGGCAATATTCCTGGCACTAGTAGATATTTCTCTATCCAGGTTATCTTTGAGGTGCTCTTTTGTTCTGCCTTGATATTCCCAGAATGTCTTCTTGTTGGGCTCAGCCTTTTTACCTGTTAATTTCTCAAGAGAGCCGATCGTACACAGGACTTTCTAGTTAGATTTCTAGCTAATATTTGTTTGGGTTTCTCCAGTACCCTTCAGCAGGCAACACCAGGCAGTTTGTATTTAAAAGGAGAGGTTGGGTGGCCATCTGTCAGGGATGCTTTAGCCGAGATTCCTCAAGTGCAGGGGGTTGGACTAGATGACCCTTGGGGTCCCTTCTAATTCTATGATTCTAGGACAGTGATGGCTAACCTTGACACTCCAGATGTTTTGGAACTACAACTCCCATCATCCCTAGCTAACAGGACCAGTGGTCAGGGATGATGGGAGTTGTAGTCCCAAAACATCTGGTGTGTCAAGTTTAGCCATCACTGTTCTAGGATGAAGACTGGGAGACACCCCCCCCCTTGGGAGTCTTCTCCCACATGGGGCCAGGGTCCTAAATACAGTGATACCTTGGTTCCTGAATGGCTTAGTTGTCAAACTAAGAGAGCCAGTGTGGTGTAGTGGTTGAGAGCGGTGGACTCGTAATCTGGTGAACTGGGTTCGCATCCCCGCTCCTCCACATGCAGCTGCTTGGGCTAGTCCCGCTTCTCTGAAGTTTCTCAGCCCCACTCACCTCACAGAGTGTTTGTTATGGGGGAGGAAGGGAAAGGAGAATGTGAGCCGCTTGGAGACTCCTTCGGGTAGTGATAAAGCGGGATATCAAATCCAAACTCTTCTTCTTCTTCAAACAAATCAGCTCCCACACACCGAAAACCCGGAAGTAAGTGTCCCAGTATGCGAACGTTTTTCAGAAGCCGAACGTCCGACACAGCTGACGCGGCTTCTGATTGAGTGCAGGAAGCTCCTGCAGCCAATCGGAAGCCGCGCCTTGGTTTTCGAACAGTTCCAGGAGCCATACGGATTCCCAGAACGGATTAACTTCAAGAACTAAGGTACCACTCTATGACAAAACCAATGAATCCATTTGAACCGAGATGAAATGAAAACCGTTATGGTTCACGGGGGGAAAGAGAGCTTGCTGACTAGCACCAGTACCATTAAAGACAAGGCCAGGAGTCCAAATGGGGAGAGAAGAGTTTGGATTCGATATCCCTCTTAATCACTACCCGAAGGAGTCTCCAAGCGGCTAACATTCTCCTTTCCCTTCCTCCCCCACAACAAACACTCTGTGAGGTGAGTGGGGCTGAGAGACTTCAAAGAAGTGTGACTAGCCCAAGGTCACCCAGCAGCTGCATGTGGAGGAGCGGAGACGCGAACCCGGTTCACCAGATTACGAGTCCACTGCTCTTAACCACTACACCACACTGGCTCTGGAGAGGCAGTGGATGTTATGGTGTGATTTGTCTGCCCAGCAACCAGCTATAACAGGCGCTGATAAATAAAGCAATTGATTCTTGAGAGGCACCCTTTTCCAGGACTAGCAGGGACAGCTCAAGGAAGAGACCCAATTTAGAGAAGGGAGAGCGTCATGGGTTGTTGGGTGGGAGGGTGCTGTTTCTATCTTCAGATGGGGAAACAACCATCCTTGCAGGCCCTCTGGCGCTACTGAGATAATAGCGATAACACGCCGCTGTGGTCGAAGCAGGAGACATCTGTTTGCAATCCTTGCCTCTGTGATGCTCGGTAGAACGCACCCGCCAAAAATAGTGGAACCAGCAGCTGGCGGCAAAGAAGTCTGGGTGCCGCTCCAGTCGCCGTGATTCATTAGGCTTGGGGTCATGTTTCCCTTTAAATTAAGTTAGTGGGAGTAGCTGCTATTGTGATATCTATCCAGCCCTTGGCAGCTCTGCTAGGATTAGCCTGTAACCTCTTGCCAGCAGCCACAAGCGTGTGTTAGATTGTGCTTTATTAATAATAATAATAAACTGAGGCAGCGTACACGCCATCCATTGAAGCACACAGTTTCCCATAAAGAATCTGGGGGACCTTAGTTTGTCAGTGATGCTGGGAATTGTAGTTTTGTGAGTGAGTAAACTGCAGTTCCCGGCATTTTCTGGGGGATGCTAAGTGGTTAAGTGGATGGCCTAGAGTAGCTGGGGCAACCCAGTCAGATGGGTGGGTTACAAATTATTATTATTATTATTATTATTATTATTATTGCTTTTTTTCCTTTAGAAATGTTTAGGGGTACTCTCATTTTGACTCAAGAAAACCACCATTTTATAGTTCAAATCAGGGGAAATAAATTCAGTAAATGGACAAAACCACACAAAAGTTCACAAAATGTTTAGGGGTATGCATACCCCTGCGTACCCCCAGAAAAAAAGCACTTTCGAAAAAGGCTTTCGAAATTCCTGGACTGTCCCTGGAAAAACCAGGACACTTGGAAGGTGTGCGGTCACCATCTGGCTTTCCCCAGAAAGCCCTGTTCTGAGGTGTTGTTTTGAATTTGAGCCCCACGTCAGGCAAAATATTCCTGCATTGCATGGGGTTGGACTAGATGACTCTCGTGGTCCCTTCCGATTCTATGATTTTAAGTTCATCTCACTGGAGACCATTACCCCAAGTTCTTGACCTAACCCAAGGGTGTCACAAGCTTGCAACACTTACAGTCACCATAACCATTTACCTATTGATTTCCAGAGCTGTACAACAGAGGGTTGGGGGACCTTTGGCCCTCCAGATGTTGCTGGACTACAACTCCCATCGTCCCTGACCATTGGTCATGCTGGCCAGAGGCTGATGGCGAGTCAGAGCTCAGACACACCTCCAGGGCACCAGGATTCCAATCCCTGCCCTATAAGGAACTGCTATGAGCAGCCTCACAACTTTGAGGAACAGATGCTTCCCCAAGGGAGCTTGTCAACTAGGAAATAATGACGTGAAGCGTTTTGGATCAAAAATAGCAAAATAAGCCCGTTAATGAGTATAAGTCACTTGTGAATGGTTTCCAGTTAACACTATAAATAACGGCAGCCCTTACTGTAGAGATATAAACAGAGTTGGGTGAATTCATGGGCTCCAAGGAGGCCAGTGGAAAAATGTAACCCTGCCTCCAGATCCAAAGATCTCGCTCAACCCGTTTCACAAGCGCACATCAGATTGCCATGCTCCTGGCCAGCTCCATGCCTTTTAACGACATTTTGGAGCTACTTCTGGGTTTGGCGCCATGCACATATGCCATAGCTGTCAACCCTCCCTTTTTTTTTGCGGGAAACTCCCTTATTCCAATGCCGTTTCCCGCTGCTATCCCGGATTGTTGATATCCCTTAAATTTCCCGGATTTCAAAGGAAGCAGCTCCTCTCCCTCCCTGCCGGCCAGGGAGGCTCCTCAGCTGCATTGCTCTGCTGCCAATAAGGAGTCTGAGACTGACTGGGGGCGGAGCTTGCATGCCTTGTGCAGCCAGACCCTCACGCCCAACCAGACAGCCAGCCTGCTTGCCGTCTATGCGCTCGCTCTTTCGCTCACCCGTTCACCCGCAGCCTCTGGAGCGCAGGGTGGCAAGGCTACTTGGTGCCATTGCACCGCCCTTGCGGCATCCCTTATTTTCAAATCTGAAAGTTTTTAAAAATCCCTTATTTTCAAATCTAAAAGTTGACAGCTATGACATGTGTGCAATTGTGCATCATTCAGATGCGCCTAAACTGGGAGCAGCCCATACTTGGCTGGACAACTGCACTGCGAAATTTGCGATGGGGAGAATTTTGAAGCAGGGCTGCGTTTCGGCTTGCAGCTAGCTTCCGAAATCGCAAATTAAGTCGGCTTGCCTTTCAATGCAAGCTGAATCAAATTTCTCCCCTGTTCCTACCTGGAGATAGTTGTGGGGGCCAGATAAAAGGTAAAGGTAAAGGGACCCCTGACCATCAGGTCCAGTCGTGTCCGACTCTGGGGTTGCGCGCTCATCTCGCTCCATAGGCCGAGGGAGCCGGCGTTTGTCCGAAGACAGCCTCCGGGTCATGTGGCCAGCATGACAAAGCCGCTTCTGGCGAACCAGAGCAGCGCACGGAAACGCCGTTTACCTTCCCGCTGGAGCGGTACCTATTTATCTACTTGCACTTTAACATGCTTTCGAACTGCTAGGTGGGCAGGAGCTGGGACCGAGCAACGGGAGCTCACCCCGTCGCAGGGATTCAAACCGCTGACCTTCTGATCAGCAAGCCTGTGGTTTAACCCACAGCGCCACCTGGTCCCTTCGGAGGCCAGATAGAAAGCACTTAAGGGCCACCTTTCGTTCTCTGCCCCTTCCCTCAACCCTTTGCTGATGCAAGTCTGTATCTGCAGTGTGCCTCACCTCCCCAACCTCTCTAGGAGCCCTCCAGAAACCTAACTGGATTTTTCTCCCTGGGCGAGATTTCTTCTATGCTGGTTAAACATCTGCCTTACATCAGATAAAGATCCTCTCCTCAGCAAAGTTTTGTTATAACCCCTTTCCTTCCCCAGGGCTACAACAGTTTAACAAGAAGGTACAGCAACTCGGGCTGTCAGTGGAACTTTTGCGATCGATGTCCCTACCATCAGCCAAGGCTATAATAAAAACTAGGTTGTGGGATATTGAACGCCAGGAACTAACAGTAGCAGCAGTGAAAACATGTCCCCCTCTTTATTTTCAACTTCCTTGGGCACATGAAACAAAACACAATTACCTTGAATTTCTGCTTAACCCTCAAGAAAGAAGGACATTTTCGCTGGCCAGGTTTAATTCAAATCCATCAAACCTCCTTTGGGGAAGGTTCTCAGGCAGGGGGGAAGGAGAAAGAACTTGCCCATGTGAAGACCACCTGGTGGAAAGCCTCAGACATATGGTTCTTAATTGTAAACTATATGCTGAAATAATCAGAAATCTGCTCTTATTCCCTTATGGGGTACACAAGAGCCTTTTGAGGTTCTCCATCGGAAGGAGTAAATTACAGAGGCCAACCAGAGAAAAATTGAGAAGCAAAGAATTTATTTCTGTTGCAACATGGTGTTTTTTGCCCCCCACACCAAAGAGTAGGGGAAAAAGGATCCCCAACAAAAGGAGCACATGCTCTTATAAAGACATTTCAAAAATTCCTCCTCAGAGTCCAGCCCCACCCCCAGATACCTCCCACATACACAGGACCGGTGCTAGCGATTTTGGCGCCCTAGGCGAGGGGGCGGGCCACGTGACGTCATTGCGCATGACGCACGTTGCGGAGTGGTGCCCCGCCCCCTGCCCGGCCGGGCGCCCCCCGCCGCCGCGGTTTTCGCCCCAAATTCCTTGCTCCGCCGCTGGTTGGGGCGGCACCGGGCGGCGGCAGGGGGCGAGGGGCAGGCTGGCCAGCGCCCCCTCCATTTTGGCGCCCCCGCCGTGGTTTTCACCCCAAGCTGCTTGCTCCGCCGCTGGTTGGGGCGGCACCGGGCAGGGGCGGGGGGCAGGCTGGCCAGCACCCCCTCCATTTTGCCGCCCTAGGCAACTGCCTAGTTCACCTTAATGGACGCGCCGGCCCTGCACATACATCACAGAAGGGGTGTAACCCCAGACCACTCCCCAGATACATCACAGCTGCATCACAGATTGGGAGGGTCAGAGGAGGTAACCTGAGAATTCTCACACCTGTGCCATCTCTCCCTGACCCCTCCCAGACACACATTTCAGCAAAACAAAAGGTTTCTTGTTTCCTGGCCTGGCCTGGCAGGGCTAATGTAGGGCTAAGTATCCAAATCCATTTTAGGTGGTGGGTTCTTTGTGAGGGAAATGGCCCATGTCTGGCACTCAGGCATCAGGATGCCAGAGATTATCACTTTATTTTCCTGAGACAATCACCCCTCCTTCCTTGCAGAGAAACAGTTTGTCAGTTTGGGAGTCAAAATGGAGACAGGCCTGTCTTCCTGTGCTGCTTCAGACATGTGGCCTTGTTTTGTTTGGCACACTTATGAACAATTATTATATATATATAAGACCTTGATATTCTTACAGCAATGCTGATCTCCATCAGCAATTTTTAGATCAACTCTGCATCCCCAAATGGAAACCAGAGTTGGAGGTCATACATTATCTATTACTGGGGAATGATAAGGAGCTCACCAAGTTAGCAGCTAAATATCTCTATTTGGTTTTTTGTCGTCGAAATACACTGCAGACGTCTGATCTCCCTGGAGACCTAGAGATGTGACAATAGACTGCTCTGCCTCCTTTCTTTCATCAAAGTTTTGTGCCACTGGGGAAGTGGTAATTCTGTATTGATTTGTTTTGGATGTTTGTATGTGATGCCAATAAAAGGTTTGATGATGATGGTTTTTCTCCATTCCCCCCTCACCCTAACTGTTTCCCAGTTCCGGCGGTTCCAAGAGGTCACCCTGACGCGCCTCCAGGCGATTGCTGGGAACTACAACGTCTCCTACGACATCGACGCCAAGTTCGAGCAGCTCCTGAGCAAGCACCAGGGCCTGGAGTCAGCTGCCAACGACAGCCACGCAGCCACGCAGGAGGAGCTGAGCCACTTGAAAGCTCTGGTGAAGAAGCTGCAGAACAAGAGCAAGAAGCAAGACTCGAAGCTGGGGGCCCTGGAAGAAGCCTTGCGCGAGAGGGACCGCGAGAAGGCGGCAGCCACGCAGCAGGAGAGAGCACTCCTGGCCAACTTAACCCAAGAAGTCGAGAGCCATCGAGAGGACACCCAGGCCGTGCACACCGGCCAAAGGATCCTCCAGAAAGCCCTGGAGAGTCTTCAGGATGCCCTGAAAAGCCAGGGGAGCAAGCTAGATGAGTTGGAGCAGCAGCTGAAGAGCCCCGGGCACAATGAGGTCCTTCTGCCTAACCGCCTAACTGCGGCTCAGCTGTTGAACCAGGTCCCCCAAGAGCAGCAACCGGAGGCAGCTGGCGGGCAGAACCCCACTGTGAAAAAGATCCACGGCAAGCATCGTCAGAGGAAGAAACTGCTCCAGGAGAGCACGCGGCTTGCAGCCCAGTCTCAGGGCAGAGGGCTGCAGAGCGGATCCCCTCCGGGTCAGGAAGCTCCCCAGCAGCAGCAGGCGGTAGAAGCAGAGCAGCCTCCTCTGCCGGAGCCACAAGCGCTCAGGCAACAGCAAGCGGTCGTGGGCAAGGCCTCTGAAGAGCAGGAGCAGACAGAGGCACCTAGGAAACCAGGGACAAGTACGTGTAGCACTGCGCCTCGGGCCGGTGTCTCCACCGCTGATTGTGCGGCGGGCCGGGAGAGCGCGCGCCCATATGCGTGCGGACATGCTATTTCCGGCGCACCAGAAATAGCTTGTGCGCATGTGCACGGGTGTGCTAGTCCCGAGGGGTATCCAAAAGGCGAGGTCTAAGTCCGGTCCAAGGTCAGAGGTACACGTAAAGGCAGTCTGAAATAACTGAAGCAGGGTACAGGGCAGGGAGTCAGGCGAAGTGAGGAACGGGTGGGCAAGCAGGGAACCAAGGTGGGTCAGGAGCTCAGGCAGGAAAGCAGGACAGGTTTCAAGCAGGAACTGGTCACCAACAATGTTGCTCCTGCAACTTGTGCTGGGGCTGGCCAGCTTTTATCTGCCCCGAGGCATAGGGCAGCTCCGATCCTCAGGTGACTCGCCTCTCCTGGCTTGGAGGCGAGCACTCCTCCTGCGGGAACTCAGTTCTCTTCGCCTCTCTGCCCTGAGCCTCTGCAGCTCAGGAGAGGCTGGAGGGTTACCGGACCCAGAGGCAACCTCAGCTTCCCCTGACGGGGCTGGGAGTGGAGCACCTGCAGGCAATGGGTCCTCCATCCCATCAGGAGCCAGAGCAGACTCAGCAGATGCCTGCACCTGAGGATCCAGCACAGGTGAGAACCCTTCAGACTCAGGCCCCAGCCCTGGCTCTGCTGGTTCTGGAGGCGGGGAATCCTGTGCAGGCTGGGATCCCTCAGGTTCAGCGTCTGAGTCTGAATCCCAGGCCATCACACCGGGCCTCCTGCAACCCGAATGTGCACCGGAAATAATGCTTGCACATGCGCACAAGCTATTTCCTGTGCTCTCCGACCCAGAAGTGGGCAGCCGCGCCGGTAAGAGTGGGTGGCAGCAGCGGGCGGCGGGGGTCGCAGCAGGCCGGATAAAGGCCGGATAAATGAGTCCCTCAGGCCTTATCCGGCCTGAGGGCCTTAGTTTGGAGACCTCTGGTGTAGATGAACTGCCTGGGTTTATCCCGCCGGAATGACCCAGCTAAGGTACCCAGAGGTGGTAATAGCAGCAGTGCTGTAGAGTCGATAGCCATTGGTAGCTTGAAGGAGACTTTGTGACCTGGGAGATGGCTCAGTCGGTAGAACATGAGATTCTTAACATCAGTGCTGTGGGTTTGAGCCCCACGTTGGGCAAAAGATTCCTCCGTTGCAGGGGGTTGGATTAGATGACCCCCATGGTCCCTTGCAACTCAACAGTTTGATTATTCCCTAACACTGCTTCCCCTATTTTAAGACGTAGTCATAAAATAAGCCATAGCAGGTTTTTTTCGCATTTGTGAAATATAAGCCGTACCCCGAAAATAAGCCATAGTGATAGGTGCAATTCTGGAGGGCGCCAAGGAAAAGGCAGGGCTGGGCGTCCAGTCCTGCCACCAAAACCAGTCAGCCCCAGAAGCAGCGCTCAGGAACTCTGCAGAGCAGGGCGCACAGGAAGGGGCAGCGGGGCGCGACAAAGGCACTCCGAAGGTTTCTTCGCCCGTGCGCTCGCCCAACTCCGCTCGGCACAGAGCGCACGGGGCGGCCGCCGTGGCGGAGAGGGAAGGCGGCACGGGCTTTTCCTGCTCGCCGCCACAACAAAATCCCCCAAGCCGCCCTGCACGTCGCCCAAGAGGCCCCTTGGAAAACAAGGCTTCTGTTGAGTTTCGAGGAGGGAAGGCGGCGGAGGAGGAGCAGGAGAGAGCGCCCAGCGAAAGCGGGTCTCTCTGGTGCCTGTTTCCTCAAAGCTCAGCTTGGCTTCTCCCCCCGCTGCCAGCAAGCAAACAAAGAGCTCTGCGCCCGTCCCGTCCTTTGCAGTCCCAGAACTCGAGCGTGGCCTTGCCAAGGCGTGCTTACGTAATAAAAATAAGACATCCCCTCAAAATAAGCCATAG